>BPLQ01000599.1:182500-573127 GCA_021605075.1 Caerostris darwini | reverse complement strand
AATTTTATAGAAAAGATAATAATGAGCAGAGAATTTAACGTTACATTTGACATTATTATATTTTTAAATTCAAACTTTTACTGCAGGGAAACTGCATTTAACAGTTTATGAGATTATTTCCATCAAAAGTGTAATCATCTCTGCTTACTCGCTTTTTAAAGTTCTTTCTCAGTGGATGTATACCTCCCTCTTAATCTACGTGTCTTTATTCCCATCGTAAACTTACAATCCACACCTCAAACAATGCACACAATTTACTTACCATCCCAACACCCCACTCGATTTTCTCTACAAGCACAACTCTTCTATCTCTGCAGAATGTGTCCATCAAAGGGCGCTGTTCAACGTTTTCCTCACTTTTACGATTCTGGGAGGCTTTGGCCTCTATCCACTCTGTCAGCAGTAAAACTGGAGCCATAAACTGACACAAAACCTCGTTCCAGGAATGTTTTGTGGGTCCCGCAGCGTTTGGGCAATGCTTAAACCCCTCCTTTTCTCCATCGTAAAGAAAAAACAAAAAACGAATCCTCGGACATATTCGGTTAAACTTTGTGTTTTAATTTTTTTTGTAAGCCTCCCAGGGGAAAAAAGGAAACTTCTGAAAGGAATCGAAATTTTAAAGGGTCTTTAAATATTTTTACTGCTACCATGGAGAAACTGCCCTTAAAACTGCTTCTGGATTGTCCAGGGAAAGAAATTCTGGGATAAATTTACGACTCGCTTTTGGATCCTTGCAAAGTTGGGGTTGTGTTCTTCCGTGGAATTAACTTATCGCGAACGGTTGCAGTTATGCTTCATCCAGATATGAATTCATTAAATATAGTTGACGCTGAAAGTGCGAGCTATTAAAAGTCAGAACGGATTCCCTCCTGATCTATATTTCTTCGGGTTTGTCATTAACCGTCAAGAATATCCATTTGCAATTAAGGGGAGGTTTCTTAAGGCTTTTAAGGACTTTTTTTCTGGTTTCTTTTTGTCCTAGATAGATAATTCAATGAACTGTCGCTACATTAAACGGTTGTTAACGTTTTTTAAAAATTGTGACTGTTAACATATGTTTGAAACTTGTTTCAGATAATTTATTTCACTTTTTATATTAATGACTCTGCCATCATTTGCATCTCCTACATTGAAAGATCTTAAAAATAATCATTATTCATTATAGTGTATTGGAAAATCATTTAACAATAATTTTATATTATAATGGTGAAGAAAATCATAATTTCAGTAATATTACTGCATTTCAATTTAATTGTTCTGTCATTTAGTGAACTTAATGACTGTGAGTTAATGGTTTGCGGAATTCATTAGTGGATATGAGTTTACAATTTCTCAACTTAAATAAAATTTATTTTATCGGTTTCCTGCAAAAGTTGTAAAAAGTTTTTTTGCTCATTGGCTATATAGAAATATATAGTGCATTTTAATTTCTTGAAAAAATTCATTGAATCATCTAAATTTGCAATTACATATGGTCATTGCAATTACATGTGGAAAACTAATCCCCCCCCACTCCACCAAGCGCTAGTCACTCAGTCATAAGGCCCGAGTTATTTTAACAAGACAATTTAAAAAAAAAAAAAAAACATAATGCTAAAAAAATATTAAAATTAAAAAAAAAAAAAAAAAGTACACTATAAATTTATATCGAACATGTTTCAAGTATATGTTAACAGACACAATTTTTAAAAACTTTGACAACCGTTTAAAGTAGCGAAACAGCACGGCAGATCATTCAATTATCCATCCGGGACTAAAAGGAACTGGAAAAAAAGTCCTTAAAAGCCTTAAGAAACCTCCCTTAATTGCAAATGGATATTCTCGACGGTTAATGACAAACCCGAAGAAATATAGATCAGGAGGGAATTCGTTCCCACTTTTAATAGCTCACACTTTTAGCGTCCACTCTATTTAATGAATTCATATCTGGATGAAGCATAACTGCAACCGTTCGCGATAAGTTAATTCCGCGGAACAACGCAACCACAACCTTGCAAGGATCCAAAAGCAAGTCGTAAATTTATACCAGAATTCTTTTCCTCGACAATCCCGGAGCAGTTTTAAGGCAGTTTTTTCCTTGCCTCCATGGTCGCAGTAAAAGTATTTAAAGACCCTTTAAAATTTCGATGCATCCTTTCAGAAGTTTCCTTTTTCCCCTTTGAGGCCCCGAAAAAAAAATATGAAACAAAAAGTTTAACCGAATATGTCCGAGTATTCGTTTCTTTGTTTTTTCTTTACGATGGAGAAAAGGGGGGTTTAAGCATTGCCCAAACGCTGGGGGACCCACAAAACATTCCTGGAACGAGGTTTCGTGTCAGTTTATGGCTCCTGTTTTACTGCTGACAGAGTAGATAGAATCCAAAGCCTCCCAGAATCGTAAAGTGAGGAAAACGTTGAACACCGCTCTTTGACGGACAAGTTCTGCAGAGATAGAAGAGTTATGCGTGTAAAGAAAAGCGAGTGGGGTGTTGGGATGGAAAGTAAATTTTGTGTATTGTTTGAGGCGTGGATTGTGAGTTTAAGATGGGAATAAAGACAAGCAGATTAAGAGGGCGGTAAACATCCACTGAGAAAGAACTTCAAAAAGCAAGCAAGCAGAGATGATTGCATACTTTTGATGGGAATAATCTCATAAACTGTTAAACATAGGAGAAGTTATTATATTTTATAATTCAAAGTCAAATTTAACATTACTCTCTTAGCTCATTTTTATGTTTTCCATAAAACTAGTGTTCATTAGTACTTTGATAGTGTACTGAAAATAAACGAATGAAATTCTTTAACCGATCATTTTATAAAAAAAATTGTATATTGATATTTTGTGTGACATTTTTTTTTTAATTTGATCATCATCCTCATGAGTTACGTAATAGTTCCATGGTCAACTATGGCCGTCTGCATACAGGCAGATTTCGAGACAGGAGGTGTTATCATTTTATAGGATAGTGTTGTCGGTCCTACGCTATACGAACAAATTAGACCGGGAACTGCGATTTAAAGTGGATTTAGAATCACAACAAAGATTAATGCACCGCCGGTACACGAACCCGAAACCTGTGGTACCGAAAGCCATAGCGCTAACTACATGGCCATTCAGAGCCTATAGTTAAAAATATACTTGATAATATAAATTATTGTTAAATGATTTTCCAATATAATAAAATGAAATAAATGAAGCTTTTAAGTTTCTTACAAGGAAGTGGATCATTTGATGGCATTAATATAAAAAGTGAAATAAATTATCTTGAACAAGTTTCAAGCATACGTTAAAAGACACAATTTTTAAAAAACGTTAACAACCGTTTAAAGTAGAAAAACAGCATAGTAGATCATTGAACTATCCATCCGGGAATAAAAGAAACCGTAAAAAAGTCCTTAAAAGCCTCAAGAAACCTCCCTTAATTGCAAATGAATATTCCTGACGGTTAAAGACATACCCGAAGAAATATAGATCAGGAGGGAATCCGTTCCCACTTTTAATAGCTCACACTTTTAGCGTCCACTCTTTTTAATGAATTCATATCTGGATGACGCATAACTGCAACCGTCCGCTATAAGTTAATTCCACGGAACAACGCAACCCGAACTTCGCAAGGATCAAAAAGCAAGTCGTAAATTTATCCCGGAATTCCTTCACTCGACCGTCCTTGAAGCAGTTTTAAGGGCAGCTTATTCAATGCCTCCATGGTAGCACTAAAAATATCCTTTAGAATTTCGATGCATCCTTTCAGAAGTTTCCTTTTTTTTCCCCTTTGAGGCTCAGAAAAAAAAATATGAAACAAAAAGTTTAACCGAATATGTCCGAGGATTCGTTTTTTGTTTTTCTTTACGATGGAGAAAAGGGGATGGGGTTAAGCATCTCCCAAACGCTGGGGGACCCACAAAACATCTCTGGAACCTGGTTTCGTGTCAGTTTATGGCTCCAGTTTTACTGCTGACAGAGTAGATAGAGGCCAAAGCCTCCCAGAATCGTAAAAGTGAGGAAAACGTTCTTTGACGGACAAATTCTGCAGAGATAGGAGAGTTATACGTGTAAAGAAAAGCGAGTGGGGTGTTGGGATGGAAAGTAAATTGTGTGTATTGTTTGAGGCGTGGATTGTAAGTTTATGACGGGAATAAAGACAAGTAGATTAAGAGGGAGGTATACATCCACTGAGAAGGAACTTTAAAAAGCAAGCAAGCAGAGATGACTGCATACTTTTGATGGGAATAATCTCATAAACTGTTAAACACAGTTTGTATGCAGTAAAAGTTTGAATTTAAAAATATAATAATGCTAATTTTTGTATTTTCTATAAAAAACAGCTCATTCGTACTTTGTTTTCTATGAAAATAAGCAATTTAATTTTAAAAGAAAATATTTAAAAAGGAGCTTTTTAATTTTAACATTTCTTCGTTACATTTTTTTTTTAATTTATCTTGTTCAAATATTACACATGAACTTTACTTTCCATTTCAGCATATCTTAAATTTATTCAAAAATAATTTTCTTAACCTTGTAAGATTCTACGTATTTGCAACCTAGAAAAATGATCCTTTTATTTAAATTCTAATTAGATTCTACAAGAATGTCATATAAAAGATCCAACCTGTTGAAATCTTTTAGTTCGGAAATAGGCAAGTTAACGGAATTGAAACTTTTTGTCTCTATGCTAGGTACATGCATTTTAACATTATCTTGGTCAAGGCTAAAAATTCATTCCTACCAATGCAAATATACCTATTGATGTGCCTTGTCTTTTAATCTTATTTAAAGTCAAACAAATTATTTGGCGTAATTTTCCATTCTATTCCATTCCTCTAATTGTTTTGGACAATTACCAATTCATTAAGAACTGTTCATTTATTTAATTAAATCACAGAATAAAAAAATAGAAATACAGTAATATCGCTTAAATAATGGTTTTCTTCTCATTATAATACAAAATTATTGTTAAATGATATTCCAATATACTAAAATGAATAACGATTGTTCAATTCTTATAATGAAGAGGATAGTGTAATGGTAGTGTCATTAATATAAAACGGGAAATAAATTATATCGGACAAATTTGAAGAATATATTAAAGGACACAAAAGTTAACAACCGTTTAAAGTAGCGAAACAGCATGGTTGATCATTGAATTATCCATTTGGGACTAAAAGAAACTGGAAAAAAGTCCTTAAAAGCCTTAAGAAACCTCCCTTAATTGTAAATGGATATTCTTGACGGTTGATGACAAAAGCGAAGAAATATAGATCAGGAGGGAATGCGTTTCCACTTTTAATAGCTCACACTTTCAGCGTCAACTCTATTTAATGAATTCATATCTGGATGAAGCATAACTGCAACCGTTCGCGATAAGTTAATTCCACGGAACAACGCAACCCCAACTTCGCAAGGATCCAAAAGCAAGTCGTAAATTCATCCCGAAATTCCTTCCCTCGACAATCCTGGAGCAGTTTTAAGGGCAGTTTTTTCCCTGCCTCCATGGTAGCAGTAAAAATATTTAAACACCCTTTAAAATTTCGATGCATCCTTTCAGAAGTTTCCTTTTTCCCCTTTGAGGCTTAGAAAAAAGAAATATAAAACAAATAGGTTTAACCGAATATGTCCGAGGATTCGTTTTCTGTTTTTATTTACGATTGAGAAAAGGGGGTTTGAGAATTGCCCAAACGCTGGGGGACCCACAAAACGTCGCTGGAACGAGGTTTTGTGTCAGTTTATGGCTCCAGTAGGACTTTACTGCTGACAGAGTAGATAGAGACCAAAGCCTCCCAGAATCGTAAAAGTGAGGAAAACGTTGAACACCGCCCTTTGACGGACACATTCTGCAGAGATAGAAGAGTTATGCTTGTGAAGAAAAGCGAGTGGGGTGTTGGAATGGAAAGTAAATTGTGTGCATTGTTTGAGGCGGGGATTGAAAGTTTACGATGGGAATAAAGACAAGTAGAGTAAGAGGGAGGTACACACCCACTGAGAAAGAACTTTAAAAACAAAGTAAGCAGAGATGATTGCATACTTTTGATGGGAATAATCTCATAAACTGTTAAACACAGTTTGTATGCTGTAAAAGTTTGAATTTAAAAATATAATAATGTCAAATGTAACGTTAAATTCTCTGCTCATTATTATCTTTTCTATAAAATTACCGTTCAGACGTAGTTTGATAGTGTACTGAAAATAAGTTAATTATTATACGGAAATATTGAAAAAAAATTAATTTTAATGTTTTTTTCTAACATTATGTTATTTTAATGTTGAAATAATTACACAGATGCTGAAATAGAAAAATTTATTTTAAATTACTGAAACATCCATATTGGCCTGAATGGACGAGTGGGTACCTTTCTGGCGCTGGGTACCACACTTTTCAGATTAGAGTTCGTGTGGTGCCATGGGTACTTTTAGTGTTTCGGAATCCATTTCCCGGTCTATTATGAACTTTGTGCAGTAGTGTTACTCGCCTCTGTATCATATCTTCAATTTACACGTGCCCTCTGGGTACTACTAAATGTGTAAAAGCAGTGAAGGACTTGCTTATTGCATAAACATGAACTGTCTCTGTAATGCCAGCTGCATTAGAAAAATACATAAAATATACATTTTCTGATCTTGTAAGAATATAATTATGTTCAAAATAGTCATAAAATAAAATATGGACGTATGGAAATATGCAACGTATGGAAATCAAAATGAGCTAAAAACACCTTAAAACTTTTGTAAGAAACGGACCAAAGAACTTTACTTTTATTTGAATAAATTCAAAACTCATATCCACTAATGAATTAAGCAATCCATTATCCAACATTCATTTAATTCATTAAATCATAAAACAATAAAATAGAAATATAGTAATATTACTAAAATGATGGTTTTCTTCCCATTATAATAAGAAATAATTGCTAAATGATTTTCCAATATACTAAAATGAATAACGATTGCATTTAAGTTCTTATAATGAAGTCCATCGTTTGATAACAGTGCCATTCATATAAAAAATGAACTATATTATATCGAACAAATTTGAAGTATATGCAGAGACACAATTTTTAAAAAAACGTTAACAACCGTTTAAAATATCGAAACAGAATATCAGATCATCAAATTATTCAACTGGGACTAAAAGAAACCCGAAAAAATGTCTTTAAAAACCTTAAGAAACCTCCCTTAATTGCAAATGGATTCGGGTTAATGACAAACCCGAAGAAATATAGATCAGAAGGGAATCCGTTCCCATTTTTAATAGCTGACACTTTTAGCGTCCACTCTATTTAATGAATTCATATCTGGATGAAGCGTAACTGCAACCGTTCGCGAAAAGTTAATTCCACGGAGCAACGCAAGCCCAACTTCGCAGGGATCCAAAAGCATGTCGTAAATTTATCCCGGAATTCTTCCCTCGACAAACCTGGAGCAGTTTTTTCCCGGCCTCCAAGGTAGCAGTAAAAATATTTAAAGATCCTTTAAAATTTCGATGCATCCTTTCAGAAGTATCCTTTTTTTCCCCTTTGAGGCTTAGAAAAAAAAATATAAAACAAAATGTTTAACCGAATATGTCCGAGGATTCTTTTTTTTTTTCTTTACGATGGAGAAAAGGGGGGTTTAAACATTGCCCGAACGCTGGGGGAACCACAAAACATCCCTGGAATGAGGTTTTGTGTCAGTTTATGGCTCCAGTTTTACTGCTGACAGAGTAGATACAGGCCAAAGCCTTCCAGAATCGTAAAAGTGAGGAAAACGTTGAACACCGCTCTTTGACGGACAAGTTCTGCAGAGATAGAAGAGTTATGCGTGTAAAGAAAAGCGAGTGGGGTGTTGGGATGGAAAGTAAATTTTGTGTATTGTTTGAGGCGTGGATTGTGAGTTTACGACTTGAATAAAGACAAGTAGATTAAGAGGGAGGTATACATCTAGTAAAAAAGGAGTTTAAAAAGCAAGCAAGCAGAGATGATTGCACACTTTTGATGGGGATAATCTCATAAACTGTTAAACACAGTTTGTATGCAGTAAAAGTTTGAATCTAACAATATAATAAGTCAAATTTAAAGTTAAATTCCCGGCTCGTTTTTTTCTATAAAACCACCTTTCATACGCACTTTAATAGTGTACTGAAAATATGTTTAATTTTAAAACTGAATTATTTAAAAAAATTAATTTTAATATGTCTTCTGACATTATGCTTTTTGTTGAAAAATTTATCTCGTTTTATTAATTACACATATGCTGAAATAAACAGTAAAATTTGTCTTAAGTTACTAAAAAATATAATTTCTAATCTTGTAAGAGCCTAATTATTTTCAGCGTCCTGGTGACCCACTGACTAGAGCTGTGGTCTTTGGCATCACTGGCTTTGGTTCTGGCCACTTTTGGTTCTGGCCACTTTTGGTTCTGGCGATGTCATGGATGCTTGTGAGTGGTTTGAAATCCATTTTAGGTCCTGGTCTTATTAGTCTAAAATGTACACAAAATGTCCGTAGAGCGACGAACTCAACTAATCTGAATTAATTACTTACAACCTTCAAAAATTATCTTGTTATAAAATTTCTAATTAAATCCTACGAGAATATCATGGAAAAGCTCCAACTTGCTGAAATCTTACAGTTCGGAAACAGACAAGTTAATCGATTTGAAACTTCTCAGCTCTATGCAAATATAAACTTTTTAACCTTTCCTTAGTTACGGCTGAAAATTCCTGCCTTCCCAAATATACCTATCAAAAGGCCTGTGCCTGTTTAGTCAATCTCATTTGAAATCAAGCAAATTAGTTTGCATATTCAGGGGCCTGATGGCCGAGTGGCTAGCGCTCGGGCTCTCGGTACCTCAGGTATCGGGTTCGAATCGGGCGCTCTGCAGTCGGGCGAATCGGGTGCTGCTTTTTTTTTTTTTTTTTTTTTTGTTCCGTATGTCCCGGTCTAACGTGATCAGAGAGCTTTGCGTTGGTATTGTTACTCCGCTTCCTTTTCTTATCTTCAAGCTACACGTACCTCCTGGATAGTGTGGGCCTGAATGGCCGAGTGGCAAAACAAAACATTAGAACAAACAAAAAATTGTATTATATAATTTGTATTACAATTTAGCATTTTTACAGCTACCACAGAAGCAGGGGAAAACTGCTCGGGATTGTCGAGGGAAGGAATTCCGGGATAAATTTACGATTTGCTTTTGGATCCTTGCGAAGTTGGGTTTGCGTTGTTCCGTGGAAATAACGTATCGGGAACGGTTGCAGTTATGCTTCATCCAGATATGAACTCATTAAATAAAGTGGACGATAAAAGTGTGAGCTATGGGTATGAGCTATTTTGTGGGTCCCCCAGCGTTTCGGCAATGCTTAAACCCCCCTTTTCTCCATCGTAAAGTAGAAAAAAATAAATGAATCCTCGGACATATTCGGTTAAACTTTTTGTTTTATATTTTTTTCCCCAAGTCTCAAAGGGGAAAAAGGAAACTTCTGAAAGGATGCATCGAAATTTTAAAGGATCTTTAAATATTTTTACTGCTACCATGGAGGCCGGGAAAAAACTGCCCTTAAAACTGCTCCAGGTTTGTCGAGGGAAGAATTCCGGGATAAATTTACGACTTGCTTTTGGATCCTTGCGAAGTTGGGGTTGCGTTGCTCCGTGGAATTAACTTATCGCGAACGGTTGCAGTTATGCCTCATCCAGATATTAATTCATTAAATAGAGTGGACGCTAAAAGTGTGAGCTATTAAAAGTGGAAACGCATTCCCTCCTGATCTATATTTCTTCGGGTTTGTCATTAACCGTCAAGAATATCCATTTGCAATTCAGGGAGGTTTCTTGAGGCTTTTAAGGACTTTTTTTACCGGTTTCTTTTATTCCCGGATGGATAATTCAATGATCTGCCTTGCTGTGTCGCTACTTTAAACAGTTGTTATCGTTTTTAAAAATTGTGTCTGTTAACATATACTTGAAACTTGTTCCAGATAATTTATTTCGTTTTTTATATTAATGACACTGCCATGAAACGATCCACTTCATCATAAGAACTTAAAAGTAACGTTATTCGTTTTAGTACATTGGGGAGCCATTTAATAATAATTTTTTATTATAATGGAGAAGAAAACCATCATTTTAGTAATACTATTACTGTATTTCTATTTAATTGTTTTGTGATTTAATTAATTAAATGACTTTGGATTAATGGATTGGGGAATGCATTAGTGGATAGGAGTTTATTATTTTTTTAGATTAAATTATATTTGTTTGACCTTTTACCTACAAAAGTTCTAAAAAAAAGTTTTTGTTGGTTCATTTGTATTTCCATATGCTGCATTTTAATTTCTAGATCAATGAATCATTTAAATTTGCAAAAAGTTATTGCAAAAGTCAATCCACGAAATCAAAACACTCATTCCATTTAATCGAAATGACTAAGTTAAACGCTTTCACAGTTTTCGTTGAATCGTCTCTGAACCCTTTTACACATGTTGCCACATTTTAACTATATTAGCATAGACACATTGTTGACTCCTCACATTTTTAATAGAAATTAATGCAGGCTACATTCTATAATAAGAATTGACTAGTGTGTGGCAAGCACGCACAACACATACACATGCAGTTAAGCAAACACAACATGTAAAATCAGAATGCAAAACTAAACTTTAATCAACACTAATCAGGCAGTCCAGTGATCTCGAAGTTTCTCTCTTTCCGGCCAGTGTCTATCATCTGAATTTCCAGTCACCTCAGGGCATTCTTTACATCCATAGCAGTGTAATGCCTTCTCGTGGTGCGCCCTGGGTAATGCTTAATCCACTACAGTTGCAGATCAAGGATCCATAGAAAGAATCTAACAGATTTTGAATGTTTAAGATGGCTGTGCATTTTATAATTATTATCTACTTAATTTAAAGTTCTCAGTTTTTCATTTCAGGCATCATTGGAATGTATTTAATTTAGAAAAGCACTATAAATTAATTTAAATCATACATACACATGTGGCGGCCTGATGGCCAATAAGCCTAGTGCTCTATTTATTAGTAGCAGCTCGGTAGCCATCTACTAGTTCTAGTAGTTATTAACAGTTAAAATACTTCTTTTTAAGGAAATACTAAAATTATTTCAGTTATTAACTAATTTACAATTGTAAATTACACAATTTTTGCCTATGATTATAATTAATCGATTTTTTTATTATGAATTCTTTGCTTTAACTTTATATCGCAACATTCACTACAAATAATTATAAATAAAACATATTACTTCATTAAAACTACCGGCCTTTAGGTCAATTGGCAAGCGCTATGACCTTTGATACCATAGATTTCAAGTGCAAATTCTGGCGGGGCCTTGGATGTTTGTTAATGGTTCGGAATCCACATGAAACTATTTGTCCACATGAAAGTAATTATCCTAAGGTGCGCAAACAATTACCGTAGAGCAACATACCAAACATATACACATTCTTTTTTAGTTAGTTTTTGAGGAGTTACAAGGAACACGAACTTCAAAATGTAAGGGGAAAAAATATTCATTAAAGGTTATTGCACAAAGAAAAATTATGGTATTATCCCCAGAATAAAGACTATCATTCATATCATCTCCTTATCCATCTCAGTCAAGTATTAAACAGCTGAAAAGGCAGGTGCACACGCAAGGCATGCAGCCAATAAAGCAGCAACGTCTTATTCCTAACATAGACAAATGACTGGGGAAAATAATAGGGAATTATGCGTAATAGGGAAAATTACCGATGCGGATTGTTACAATGCGAAGGATTAATGGGACAGAACTGGGAATGTTTATCATTTAAGTATGAACTGAACGTCTCGAATGGTTACCTGCGAGATACGAGTTGAAATTACATATTCTATTATAAGATATTTCGCATTGTTTCAGTGAATTATTCCTATCGAAGACAATTGTTAACGTATCAACAAATTTTCAATTTCACTGATTGTTAATATATTGTTTAAGGCTGTGTTTATTTGAGTACTGATCATTTTAATTTTCGTTTTATGTGTAAACTTTGAATTCAGAAAATTTTTAAAAATTAAAATATGTTGGGTTTTTTTTAGCATTTTATGTCATTTTTTTATGTTGTTGTTTCTTATCCCACTTGGCTGGCCAAGCCCCCGAGCCCATACGTACTCATTGATTGAAGGGGAAGGAAGCAGCTTCTGTTGTAATGGAGCACCCGTAGGTAGAAGTCTGACTTTGGATCCGTGACGCTCTTACAGTCATAGGAGACCGGGACCTACTGCTTAAAGTGGATTCCGAACCACTACAAACATCCATGGCACCGCCGGGATTCGAACCTGAAACCTGTGGCACCGAGCTCCAGAGCGATAGACACTCGGCCATTCAGGTCCCAAATTTGTGAATGCCAACGGCACGCGGTGTTCCCAGGTGGTCACCCACCCAAGTACTGACCACCCCAATGATGCTTGACTTCGGTGATCTAACGAGTACCGGTATATTCACTGGTACCGGTATATATACCGGTACCAGTGAATATACCGGTATACCGGTTGAATTATTCCTATCGCAAGACAATTGTTAACGTATCAACAAATTTTCAATTTCACTGAGTGTTAATATATTGTTTAAGGCTGTGTTTATTTGAGTACTGATCATTTTAATTTTCGTTTTATGTGTAAACTTTGAATTCAGAAAATTTTTAAAAATTAAAATATGTTTTTTTTTTTAGCATTTTATGTCATTTATTTATAGCAATCATAAAACTTGTTTTATTAATCATTCAACATAAAATGATAATTCTCAATGTTTGTTAATTCAGTTTCTATATATCTTAATATAATGTGCTTTAATATGTCTTATGTTTTAATAATGTTCAATATGTCTGGAATATTTGGTAGTTTGAAACAATTTGTCAGTTTAAAGAAATTAGAAAAGCTATTCTGTTTTATGTCATGTGCGTTTTTCATGATATGGAATATATATATTTTTTATATTGCTTGCTTCAATCTTATCTTGTCGACTCAACTGTCAACTTTCCTGAATTTAAGAAACACCATGGCTGTTACTCTGAACAAGCGCAAGCGAGTTCAGGTAATGGGGTGAGCCTAGCTCACTGAGACAATTTATCTCAATGTGTATCTGACGATTACTTTGGCTTAAAAATTATTGATCTTCCATTAATTAAGACGAACTGGCGCAGAGGTAAAGAACCGGATCTTTGACCGCGAGGTTGAGGGTTCAAATCTGAACTCAGTTCCTTTTCGCATTCTTATTGCTACGATGTGCTTTAACTTATTCATAACTTTCCAACTAGTAATTAAGTTAGGTTTTTATTATACGCTTTTTTTACCCCTTTTTTTTGCAAGGAAAACAAAAGGGTTAGAAATAAAAATTATAAAATCGAAAATAAAATAAAAATTATAAAACAATAAAAAGAATCACGGTTCTGAGATCGGCCTTTTTTTTGTGAGGATATGTTTACAATTTTACCTTTCAGATTCATTGGCTCCCACCGTTCAGCATAATCCCTTCAGTGTGTTGGTAAACAAGTTTGTTTACGTTTTTCAATAGTATTATGGCATCGACAACTGGTCCCTAATTGTACCGAATTTAAAACTTAACTTTTAACTTCTTTTATTTTACTTTTGATCAATAGTATTTTTTAATTTTTTGAGTACCACTTTAATTTGAATTTTTAGAAACTTTTATCTTTTATTTACTAACATTAATTAAGCAGCCAATTAGAACTCCAAACATTTTTATGAATTAAGATACCCAACGGCCGTACCATACTGAGTATACCGGTTCTCGTTAGATCACCGAAGTTAAGCATCATTGGGCGCGGTCAGTACTTGGGTGGGTGACCACCTGGGAACACTGCGTGCCGTTGGCAAATTTGGGACCTGAATGGCCGAGTGTCTAGCGCTCTGGCGCTCGGTGCCACAGGTTTCGGGTTTGAATCCCGGCGGTGCCATGGATGTTTGTAGTGGTTCGGAATCCACTTTAAGCCGTAGGTCCCGGTCTTCTATGACTGTAAGAGCGTCACGGAGCAAAAGTCAGGCTTCTACCTACGGGTGCTCCATCACAACAGAAGCTGCTTCCTTCCCTTCAATCATGAGTCCATATGGGCTCGTGGGCTTGGCCAGCCAAGTGGGATAAGAAACAACAAACAACAAAAACATGAATTAAGATGAGGAGGTTTAAGGGGTATTTCCCCCTGTTGGTGCTCCGTAAACGGTACGCCAGTTGCCAGTGATGTTTTACCAAGATAGACAATTTGAGAAAGTTGTAGCGATTTCTTGCCCACGTAGTTTCAAAGTTTCCGATGCGTGTAGCTTGAAAGTAAATCTCCTCACCTATCGTAAAAGATTAAAAACATATCAATGTCTACATATATGATTAAATTAAGTTTTAAAATTATGTAACACTTATGTTAGAAGCAAAAATTTATAAATGTCCTGGAATGCTTTGAAATGAAATCATTTTTTAATATGACTGGTACTCGTAACTTTTTTAATATTGAATCCTTCAGAAACTAAAATATTTGAATCGTCCCTCCGCATTTCTTGTTAATGCCGCAGGAAATTATTCGATAATCACTTGATAGTAAATATGAACACATTTTGAATAACAGTATCGTACAGCATGGCTGAGCACATTTTTATCTCTCTCTCTCTCTCGTAAACATATATACGAGAGGGAAATAGAGTATAAAGGGAATAAGTATACTTCTATTATTCACATATAATTAGAAATGTTATATAGGTGTATCACCGATCTTTTATATTTTAGCACGAAACCTGTATCTATAAAAAAAAAAAAAAAAAAAAAAAGATTTAGTTTACAATCTTTTAAAAAGAAATTAAAAAAAATTGTAAATTGGTTCTTTTATCGCTTAAATAAAAAAAATAATATTATTAAAGATTATTAAAAAAGTATTAAAACTTTACTTTGATGTGTACGATGATTTCGGTGTATCATTCAATAAATACACCCAAGAGCCAAAACATTATGACCACCCCTACATTTTGCAATGAACTCGCCTGGATGACGCGGAAGGCACGTGATGAGGTGGAAGTGGTATTTAACTGGTATTACGTGGTGGTATTAATCCATGCCAAGGCGGGTTGAAGCTGTGTCGCGCGGCAAAGGTCATAATGTTTTGTCTCAGGTCATAATGTTTTGGCTCTTGAGTGTAGTTATAAAACAAGTCATACCATGTCGAAATTTCTGCTTTATGGGCTGGTTTTAGTGTAAAGAGTAACCTCAACTTTTTCTTACAATTCCTTTGTGTTGTATAATACATAATGTAGAACACAGTACTTTTAAGTAACTCAACTGTCGTGTTTTACGATTGCCCACATTTATTTGCAATGCGATGGACTTTTCAACCTGCTAATAGTTTACATTTTCCAGCTCATAGAAGGCGAAAAAAAATATTCCTTTTGGATGAAGAGGATCCATTTCGGAGACGGTGCGTCTCATGTTATTCACTCTCAAAATCATTAATCATACTCGGATTTCACTCATCGCGTAATAATAAAGGCACTTACATTGTCATTAGATGTTGCAGGCGACCGATGGAATAGAGATTGACGTGATTCTTACCTCTTCACAATTTCCATCCCATAGATGCGAGGTTGTGAGCGATCCATCATCGTCAGTAAATATTTTGTTGGCAGAAATGGTTAGTCAATTTTTATGTCGGAAAAACATGTTTAAGAAAATGTCTCAGTAAAAAGTACCTGTAAAATACATGAAATTTCTTAAGTGAAAATAAATGAATATCGTTAAGTTTTTTTATGCATCAAAATATTGTTGCATTTATATCAGGATAAAACGTAAGTACAATAAACATATTATCTGGAAAAGAAACTAAATTTATTGACTAAAAGTTTAGCGCTACTTTTAAGGTGCATTTCCATTTACAATGCGACACTAACGCGAGGTCAATTTTGAAGTATCAGATCGAGAATGATTTACAGCAGAATTAATGAATCACTAACGTAAATCATTCTCGATAGCTAATCTGATTCGACAAAATTGACGTCGTTTTAACGTCGAGTTGCCAATGGAAATGCACCGCTAAACCGAATGTGCATACCTTTCTACTTAATAGCTAATCTAACTAATAAAATTCTTATGATTCATATTTGATTATAATAATACAATCTTCTGTATCATCTGGTATTATGCATATATCATTCTGTTTAATTGTATTACGCAAAAACGGTGATATTTTAAATTATTCTTTTGATGCTTCATACATATATCATACGTATATAATGAATAGTTATAAAACAAGTCCTTTTATGCCGAAATTGTTACTTAATGGGTTGGTTTCGATTTAAAGAGCTACCGCCATTTTTTGTACTATTTCTGCTTCGTGTAATATGAAGAGCAGAACATAATACTTTAAAGTAACTTAACTGTCATGTTTTACGAGATTGTCCGCATTTATTTGCAATGCGATGGACTTTTCAACCTGCTAATAGTTTACATTTTCCAGCTAATAGAAGGCGAAAAAATATTCCTTTTGAGATGAAGAAGATCAATCTCGGACATGGCGCGTCTCATGTTATTCACTCTCCAAATCATTAATCATACTCGGATTTCACTCATCTCGTAATAATAAAGGCACTTACATTGTCATTAGATGTTGCGAGCGGCCGATGGAATAGAGATTGACGTGATTCTTACCTCTTCAGAGATTCCATTCCATAAACGTGAGGTTGTGAGCGATCAATCATCGGTGGTAAATATTTTGTTGGCAGAAATGGTTAGTCAATTTTTGTATCGGAGAAAATGTTTATGAAATGTCTCAGTAAAAGGTATCTGTAAAATGCATGAAATTTCTTAAGTGAAAATAAATGAAGAATGTTAAGGCTTGATGCTTTAAAAAATTGTTGTACTTGTATCAGGATAAAATGGGGAACACTAAACATGCTATGGGTAAAAGAAACTTTAAATTCACTAGTTAAAATTTGCAATTAGTTGGATCAGAAAAATTCAAACAATGTTTCATGGAGATAATATGGATATTATATGCTTCATTAATATAATATTCGATTTTCATGGTTGCAATTAGTTGGTTCAACGAAATTCAAATGATATTTTATGGATATACATATAATATACAATGCTTCATGGTTGCAATTAGTTGGATCAGCGAAATACAAACAATGTTTAATGGATATAATATACTGTGTAATAAGTTTAGAAACTTTTCGAAGTACGCCACATTACTTCAAAGTACGTACGGTTTGCTGATATAAATTTTAAATAATATTATTTGCCTTTTTTTCTCAAATGAAACAATTAAAGTTTCCATAAACATACAGTATTTGAAAACCATTGTGGTAAGTGATAATGAAATAGTTATGATATATTATCCCAATTTACAAAATGATAAAATGTATTTTATATAAAATAATGTGACATTTACATAACCATAAAACAATCTTATATTTATTTTATTCAGGTGGTTTATAGTTTGTTTATAATATTTTTTTTAAAATTGAAAATATTCTTCAATTAAAAAACAATTTAGTGCATAATTGCAGCATTTTTTAAATTTTCATTAAAAAAAATTATGGTAAAAGTTACTATATATTTACAATTTATATTTATTTTGACGTGCAGAGAGTTTGAAAATAAAAGGCTTTTGTTATTCTGGTAAAATATTCCAATATTAAAAAAATATATATTATTGATTTTTATTTATTATTATTATGTGTCATATCTAAAACTATTTCAAGCAAAGAATCTTTTTTGTTATGTGATACATTCACTAAAAATTCATTTCTTTAATCTTCTTTTACATAATAAGCATTACAAAATTTTCCTTTTGAACTACACTGACAGAAGTCTTTAAAAATTAATCATTTAAAATTTTAATTAATTCCTCATGAAAATTTTCTTCTGTAAGTCATGTAACAAAGGAATTAGATTGCATTCCTAGTTCATCATTTCTTATTTAAGTATGCAGAAATTCTCTAGTTTGTCCCATCAGCCCAATTAAAATGAATTGGTTTGCCATTGTCCTTCTCATCTTTAATTTACCATTATACTATATCATCCTATAATACAGACAAGATAGCGTTAAATAATTTGCAGCATACTTTATTCGGAATCCGGGCCCTATTATCCTACTACTTAAGCATGGACATGCCCCACTCTAACATACCATCCACCAGCCCCACACGTCAAAATGCCAACTATTTTCCCCAGTCCTACAAGTGTCACTTGGAAGTATCCCATTCTGGTAACAGATGTCACATTTGCATTGAGAGAATCGCATACCCTCATTGTCCAGAATCCTGGAGGGATGGTAAGAGGATACCTTGTGGTTTCCATAGAAACCACCTATCCACTAATATGTGAGTGACATACTCCTCTAAGATATTTGGTCTCTGCTAATGATGCTCAGAGGGGAAATGGCGGAATAATCACGTAGACTGGCCAAAGGCGGAGTCGAGGAATATACTGCGTTGACATGAATCCCATTTATGTGGACATTGTAAGTGAGACTTAACAGAAGGTCTCTCTATATATGCCGTTTGAATGGTGAGACTCAAATAGTTCGGCGACTCTAATGTATTTCGTCGTTTTTATTGAGATTTGAGTAGGAGAGAGCTTTTGATAATATGTTTGAGAACTAATAAACCATCACGAATTTCGTAGATATATATATATATAAATAATAATTTCTAGTTCATGGATACGTATAATTATTTATTGTTTCTATTGTTTACGTTACCTGAGTTGCTATGAAAATGATTTTAATTTTGTAAAAAGATATACCAAATGAAGTGAAAGAATAAAAATATCGTTTAAAAGGTGGCATAAAATTTAGCTTTCTTAACAAAAATTTTATAGCATTATATCTGATAATTTTGCTGAAAGATTTGCGAATATTTTTGAAACGATTAAAGGCTTAAAGTGAAGTAACTCTTAAAAGGCAAGACGATCTCCAGTTTTCCCAAAAATTTAGTATTTTTCACTCATTAGTTTTAAAAGGATTTAATAGTCACAGTTGTAATGTGTTTCTAATTTCGTGTAGTCAAATTAACGTTTCATCTCTGAAATTTGTGCATTGTTGGCTGTATGTCTTATTTGCACTTGTCTTTTACGAGTCATTGTCATTAATAAAATTTTGTTTCTGAAAATAAATGTACTGCATTTTACTTTACTCAAATGCCGATTCTTAAAGAAATCCGTAATATCCATTCAGTAACAATAGTAATCTAAGGCAGATTTCAAATGAAATCCTAAAAATATTTTTGCTAACTTTTCAATTCTTATCTTTTCATATATTATATAGGGGACCTGATGGCCGAGTGGCTAAGCGCTATGGCTATCGGTATCACAGGTTTTGGGTTAGAGTCCCGTGATGGATGTTTGTAGTGGTTCGGAATCCACTTTATATCGTATGTCCCGGTCTAACAAGATCGTAGAGCTTTGCAGGGGTATTGTTACTCGCTTATCTTCAAGCTACACCCACCACCTGGGTGGTGCTGAGTGAGTAGCGTCGGTGCAGCGCTTGCCGTAAAGCATGAAAGACAATTTTCTAAGTGTTCGTCAGCTGAATTAGAAAAAAAAATATTAAAAATATTTTGAAAAATAACCCTTTTAAAAATTGACATTTATTATAAAAATGTACTTATACAGAAGTGCTTTTATAAAATGTAAATGTATTTGCATACAAAGAATATGTAATAACTTTTGTATGTTTGTACTACGTACAAACATACAAAAGTTATTACATATTACAAACATATAACGCATGCATACATACAACTCAAACGTACATATAACTACGTACATATAACAAACATATAACGCATTCGTACAAACATCTAACGCATTCGTACAAACATCTAACGCATAATGTACTTCGCAACCATTAACACATAAAATAATTACGAAGTACATTATGCGTTAGATGTATTATATATCCTCATACGATCATCAATTGCTATCGTAGATTTATTTCGTTTTAATTATTCTTTGTGTGTCAACGTATATAAAAATCAAATTGTATTTATAATTGATGTGTTATTTTACAGTACTTTTTTTTAATTAATTATTAAATTATAACTTTAATTCACGTTTAACAAATTTAATTATTTTGTTATTTCTTGTTAATTTTTTTATTTGCAAATATAACTACTTTTTCAACATACTTAATTTTTTAATTAATTTAAAATTTATAAGATACTATTTTACAAATATAATTTAAATTCAGTTATACAAAGCGAATATAATTTATTTATATCTAAAATAAAAAAAGATTTAATTTTTGTATTCATATATATTTCTCGGATTTTGCTCTCCTTGGAATATAAAGATCATAACCTTTTATTATCATTACTTTTGGCTGAAAAAGTTATGGCGAAACATTTGGCTCTTCCTTGGGATTGCACCACACTATTTCCGCAGCCAACCAAACATCCTTTTTACGTTAGTTCTTATCATTTGTCGAATATACGTCTGTTTTTTTCTTGCCAAATGGCAATTTTCGTTGATTCCTAAATGTCCTTATGTTTCCCTTCCACTTTTTATAGTCATATTCTAATGACAAATATGCCTGGCACAATAGTTCAACCATAAGTTTTCTCGCTCAATCATAGAGAAAAAAAGCAGCAAATGTCTTAGGTTTTATATGTGCACGAGAAAAAAGATTATTTTAATACTCATAATAACCATCAGATGGGTAGTCATCTTTACACCAATGATTCTCATTTTTGGAGAACAAAACAAAATAAAGTTTCGGTAAAAAAATGCTAAGCGTTTATCATTTACGAATAACTGCTTCAGGAACATTAAATTGTCATTTCCATCCATTAAACATAACCCTACTAGAAAAGACCTTGTTTTGATCTTTTGTTCTAGATTTAGGGGTTATCTATACGTGAGTTAAGATCGAAAAATAAAAATATTCTGTTGAAGAAAAATGCAGTGACAATCTTTTATTGAAACCAATAGGATAGAATAATTTTCACATTGAATATAACTATACTTGTTGATAATGTAGTTTATAATTTTTTTTATTAGTAAATTTTTATATAAGCAAATACAGTTATATTCTATGTAAAAGATATTCTGCACGTATTGTTTTCAATACTTCTTTTTTTACTTTTTATTTTGAAATATTCTTAACAATATTTTTTTTATTTTTTTAATACTCATAATAACCATCAAATGGGCAATCATCTTTATACCAATGACTCTTATTTGAGAACAAAACAAAATAAAGTTTCAGTAAACAAATGCTAAGCGTTTATCATTTACGAATAACTGCTTTAGGAACATTAAACTGTCATTTTCACCCATTAAGCATAACCCTACTAGAAGAGACCTTGTTTTTATCTTTTGTTCTAGATTTAGGGGTTATCTATAGATGAGTTAAGGATACTCTGATGATGAAAAATGCAGTGTTTAAGAAGAGAATACAAGAAATGTTTTTTTTTTTTTTTCTGAAACTAATTGAACAAGCCGGAGATTCCGCCTATTTACAAAGTGAGCCTCTTGTGGTTTCGTGTATCACACAGTGTGATAATTAAGGTCTGCTAGAGTCCGGGTGAAATAAATTCGTCGTAGAATCGAGAACTCTGAAAATCAAATCTCTCTCCTTGGAGTGAACTGCACTTGTGAATCAAATTTATATCTTTAACTTTCATTTTTTTTTGTAATTGTTTTGTAAATTATAATATGTATTAAACCCAGAGTTTTGTGTATGTGTGTATATATATATATATAATGCTTGAAAATAAATATTAAAGTGTTCCCGCGAAAAAGTAGTTTCGTTTTATTCAACAATATCCACTTAAATTTCAACTCTATTTATCTTGCTTATTTTGGTAAAAGGCAATAATCCAAATTACTGCCATTTCTTTTTGAATATGATGATTGCGATTTAAGAATGGGAGCTGTATTTTTTAAACATTAAAGACCTGAGACCAAAGTATCAAGTATAGAGCTCAGCAATTTATCTTTAAAAACATTCCAAAAGTATTCGAGCACGGACATATTTGTGTTTTGCCATTATTTCTATTTTTTTTAGAGTTTTTGTGCACTAGGCTATTTCAATTCTTTGTTGCATGTTTATAGTGAAAATAGGATCGTTTGATAAATGGCTAAGTTTCAGTTTTGTTGTTGCTGGCCAAAAAAAATAAAGTACATGAAGCCATCTTTACCATGTGCTATATTTACAGCAACAGAAGAGTAATTTGCATTTTTTTTTTATCTGACGAGAAATGGACTACTTTGTTTTTTAAGCATCGTATCTTAAGTGGCATGAATATTCGACGTTGGAGTTTTTGAAACAATTTCTTCATCGAAGGATTTTATGTTCCCTTTAATGGTGATGATGAATTGCAGAATGGAAATATCTCCGTTTACTTCGTTTCTTTATGGTAGACTTTATTCTGCAATATTGAAAATCACCATTATTATTTATTACAATGCACTGTATTACGGCAGATATTTTATATAGATATTTTTGAACTACTTATTTTAAGTACAATAATATTTAAAGTATATTTTTTTTTTTTGCAACCGTTTTAAAATGAAATATGATTGAATAAATAAATTATATATTTTCGACGTGTATCTTAAAAAAATTCGAAAATATAAAATGCAGTTTTATCTATTATCAAAATATCAATCCAGAAATTGAATGTAAAATTCAATTTTTTTTTCTATGATTAAGTTAAAGATAATTGTTAAATCAAAATAATACAAAATGGTTAGAAACAATAGAGCTGCTCATAAAATTACTATATTTTCGAAATCTATCAAACTCGGAAGATTTCTGCACATAGAATTAAAATAAAATAAGTATATTAACTTTTATTGTGTATAATAAATTTTTAATATTACTTCGTGCCACTTTTACCAACATTTTTTAAATTAAATAATATTTAACATAAAATTTAATAATAATAACAGCAAGTATTTAACATAAATATTCTAATAAGGAATATTTTACGGTTATATATTATTTAATCATATTAGAAAAATTATAATTGTAATTATTACTAAGCCCCAACTATTGTGAGCACATGTTATAACTAAATAATACATAAAATAATATTTATCTGAAAATAAGTAAAACTGTCGCGAATTTACATACTACAGAATAGGGAAAAATGGGTATAATTTAATACTTACTTTAATTAAACAATACCTAATTAAATTTCAACTTTATTTATCTTACTCATTTTGGTAAAAAGGAATAATCCAAATTACTGCCATTTCTTTTGAGAATATGATGATTGCGATTTCAAAACGGGGAACTTTATTTTTTAAACATTAAAGGCCTAAGACCGAACAGTCAAAGTATCAAGTATAGAGCTCAGCAATTTATCTTTAAAAAAAATACCAAAAGTATTCCAGCTCGAACATATGTGTGTTTTGCCATTATTTCTTCTTTTTTATAAAGTTTTTGTGCACTAGGCTATTTCAATTCTCTGTTGCATGTTTATAGTGAAAATAGGGTCGTTTGATAAATGGCAAAGTTTCAGTTTTGCTGTTGCTAGCCCCCCCAAAAAAAAGTACATGAAGCCATCTTTGCCATGTGCTATATTTATAGCAACAGAAGAGTAATTTGCATTTTTTTTTATCTGCCGAGAAAAGGACTACTTTGTTTTTTAAGCATCGTATCTTAAGTGGCATGAATATTCGACGTTGGAGTTTTTGAAACAATTTCTTCATCGAAGGATTTTATGTTCCCTTTAATGGTGATGATGAATTGCAGAATGGAAATGTCGCTGTTTACTTCGTTTCTTTATGGTAGACTCTATTATGCAATATGGAAGGTTATTATTATTTATTACAATGAATTGTATTACGGCAGATATTTTGACAAGAATTATATAAATATCCATCTTGTGAACCATTTATTTAAAGCGCAATAATATTTAGTGTATATTTATTCTTTTGCAACAGTATTAAATTGAGATTTGGAATGAATAATAGCAAATCAATCGTATATTTTTGATGGGTATCTTCAAAAAATTCAAAAATATGAATTAAAATTTCATCTATTATCAAAATATCAATCTAGAAATTAAATGTGTAATTTAATTTTGTTCTAATATTAAGTTAAAGATAAATGTTAAATTAAAACGACATAAAATGGTTCAAACAGTATACTAATAGCTCATAAAATTTTTAGATTTCAGAAATCTATCAAATTGAAAATTTTTCTTCAACGTCAAAGTTAATATATTTATTTTATTTGAATTCTATTGTGTGTAATAAATTTTTAATATTTCTTTGTACCACTTTTACCAACAATTTTTAAATTAAACAATATTTAACAAAAAATTTGCTTATAACAGCAAGTATTTTAATAACAAATATTTTAAGGGTTATATATATCATATAATCATATTAATATATTATAATGGTCATTATTACTAAGCCCCAACTATTGAAAGATCATATTATAACTAAATTATGCACTGAAGTGACAAAAGTCATGGGATACCTCTTAATATAGTGTCGGCCCTCCTTTCGCCCGGCGAAGTGCAGCAACTCGACGTGGCATGGACTCAACAAGTCGTTGGAAGTCTTCTGCAGGAATATTGAGCCATGCTGTCTCGATAGACGTCCATAATTGTGAAAGCGTTGATGGTGCAGGATTTTGGGCACGAACAGACCTCTCGATGATGTCCCATAAATGCTCGATGGGATTCATGTCGGGCGATCTAGGTGGCCAGATCATTCGTTGGAATTGTCCAGAATGTTCTTCAAACCAATCGCTAACAGTTGTGGCCCGGTGACATGGCGCATTGTCATCCATAAAAATCCCATCGTTGTTTGGGTACATGAAGTCCATGAATGGCTGCAAGTGATCTCCAAGTAGCTGAACATAAGCATTTCCAGTCAATGTTCGGTCCAGTCGCACCAGAGGACCAAGACCATGCCATAAAAAACAGCCCACACCATTACGGAGCCACCACCAGCTTGAACAGTGCCTTGCTGACAGTTTGGGTCCATGGCTTCGTGGGGTCTGCGCCACACTCGAACCCTACCATCAGCTCTTACCAACTGAAATCGTGACTCATCGGACCAGGCCACGGTTTTCCATTCATCTAGGGACCAACCGATATGCTCACGTGCCCACGAGAGTCGCTGCAAGCGATGTCGTTCTGTCAGTAAAGGCACTCGAGTCGGTCTTCTGCTGGAATAGCCCAAGAAAGCCAAATTTCTCCGCATAGTTCTAACAGACAAGTCCCTTGTACGTCCCACATTGATTTCTGCGGTTATTTGACGCAGTGTTGCTTGTTTGTTAGAATTTACGACTCTTTGCAGACGTCGCCGGTCTCGGTCGTTAAGTGCAGGCGGTCGACCACTGCGCTGTCCATGGTGGGATGTTATGCCTGAAATTTCATACTCTCGGCACACTCTTGACACAGTGGATCTGGGAATGTTGAATTCCCTAACGATTTCCGAAATGGCATGACCCATGCGTCTAGCTCCAACTAACATTCCGCGTTCATTCAACAATACCGCCTTAAATTTCAACTCTATTTGTCTTGCTTATTTTGATAACAGGTAGTAATCCAAATTACTGCCATTTCTTATCTAATATGATGATTGCGATTTAAAAACGAGGTGCTTTATTTTTTAGACATTAAAGGCCTAAGATCAAACAGTTAAAGTATCAAGTATAGAGCTCAGCTATTTATCTTAAAAAAATCCAAAAAGTATTCGAGCACGTACATATTTTTCTATTTTTTTTACCAAATTTTTATGCACTAGGCTATTTCAATTCTCTCTTGTATGTTTATAGTGAAAATAGGGTCGTTTTATAAATTGATAAGTTTCAGTTTTGTTGAAGCAAGCCAAAAAAAAAATAATAAATAAAATACATGAAGCCATCTTTGCCATGTGCTATATTTATAGCAACAGAAGAGTAATTTGCATTTTTTTTTCTGCCGAGAAATGGACTACTTTGTTTTTTAAGCATCGGTATCTTAGTGGTATGAATTTTCGACGTTGGATTTTTTGAAACAATTTCTTCATCGAAGAATTTTATGTCCTCTTTCATGGTGATGATAAATTGCAGAAAGGAAATATCTCCATTTACTTCGTTTGTTTATGGTAGACTTTATTCTGCAATATTAAAAATTATTATTATTTATTACAATGAATTGTATTGTGGTAGATATTTTGAGGAGGAGTATATAAATATCCGTCTTGTGAACTATTTATTTAAAGCACAGTAGTATTTAATGGATATTTATTATTTTGCAACAGATTCGAAATGAACTATAGCAGCGTAAGTAACAAATCAATCATATATTTTCGATATGTATCTTTCAAAAAATTCAAAAATATGAATTACTACAGAATATAAAATAAGCTACAAAAAAATATGTACAGTGTAAAATTAAAGAAAAAGATAAATTATAATAGATTTTTTTATTAATTTATTATAAAACAAATCAAAAAAATATTTATCCTACAAAAAAAAATTACTTCTTCTCCAGGAGTTCATTTCATAAAGAGAGCTGACCTGCTAAATTAAAACTAGAAATAAACCTTATTTTATTTATTCAGTTTCATTTAAAATTCCGGCTTTGTAGAATAAAACACCGCCCGTACAATTGCAGGGAAGTAAAAATAAAATCTCATTCATTTC
Source organism: Caerostris darwini (assembly GCA_021605075.1). NCBI lineage: Eukaryota > Metazoa > Arthropoda > Arachnida > Araneae > Araneidae > Caerostris > Caerostris darwini. Next base: position 546,546 of record BPLQ01000599.1, on the reverse strand, counting down.
CTCATTAAAAATGTGTAGATTATTTTATGTAAATCCGTTTTAAAGTTAATTAAATATTTTTTTCGTCACTTTTCAATCCCTTTTTGGAATCAAGTACATAAGAGTTGAGTTGTAGATTGAAATTAGCAGACGAAAAAAAAAATCGATAAGATTATTTCTCAAAATGGAGGCATTGTAGCTGAAAAGGTGAAGAGCACTTGTACTCAATGTAGTTACTGATTTTTTAGAGTTAAAAAAGTTTTTTTTAAGTATTTTTGGGTTCATGTAATTAATCAGATTTATAACAAATAGCTCCCAATCTCTCGTTACCTAAAACAAGCTTAAAATAATTGTTGCATTATAATTAAATAAGTATTTAATTTTTTTAATATGGGAAAAGTCCACAAATAATTAAATTTATTTAGAAATAGATACATTTAAGTAAAGAGTTTAATTAAAATTATTTCTCTAAAATTAAAAATAGTAAGTAAAAACCTTTTTATGTGAAGAATTTTATTTATACATTTATTTAAAAAAAAGATTGGTGTATTTATGTTTGTTTGTGTTTATTTCTCTATTTCGAAATTATATAAAAGAGAAATTATTTCTTTTATTTAGAAATTATTTTTAGTTTAAATTTTAATTTTTAGTTTTTAAAATTATATTTATTTTTTAGAAATTATTATTTAGTTTTTTTTTTTTTTTTTTTTTTTGCTTGTATTTGGTGAATATTAAAATTCATTATTTCCTTAAATCAATTAAACTGTAACTTGATAACAAAATTTAAACAGGATTGCAATGTTTCACTGATAAGTTGATCAAACTTTGGAATTAATGTCATATTTTTTATTACTTTTTAGTTATAACTATTCAGTGGCCTGAAATACACATAGATGATTGCTCTGTTCTGAGCCTAAATCGATTCACCCTACTATCGACGTTTGGGAAACTTTGGCGAGAATTCTCTTCTCACAAAAATGATATAACCGTCAATGCGTCAATACGGTGAGAGTGGAATGGTAGAGAAATTAACTGTGGAACTGGATGCCTGATGGCAAAGTGATTACTCTCCGGCCATCGGAGTCGCAGGTTTGGCTTTGAGTCCCGGCGGTGTCATGAATGTTTGGTGTAGTTCAGAATCCGCTTTAAATCGTAGGCCCCAATTTCATTTGACTGTTCTAATATGACTCTAGAGTGTTGGGCATAGGGCTGACAACCCTATCTCGTGAAAAGGTCAGCGTCACGGAGCAAGTGAGACTTCTATCTACAGGAGCTCCATCACAACAGAAACTGCTCCCCTCCTTCAATGAGACCACACTGGTTCTTGGACTTGTCTGGGCGTTGTTGTCTCCAAGAAGGATAAGAAACCATACATCTTCATAATTAAAATTATATTAAGATTGCTTATACTGCCGCAAGAGTTAATTTTTCCATGTTGGGAAATTTTATTTTTATGAACACCTCTAATTTTATTGAACCAGTTAATGACCAGAACTCGTAACAACATATTCAAACTATAATTTTATAAGATAAGATTCATATTCATAAAAAAAGCATTGAAGATTCATAAAAAAGAGAAGAACAAGAGAAGAATAAAATAAGAAGATAAGATTCATAAAAAAGCAATGAATTAAGATCAAATAACATACATGCAAAGTAAAGCAAATCTATGATACTTCTTCAAAAGTATTCAAATGCTTTATTTAACACAAATTCAGTCAAGACATTCAATACTTTTTATCCTTGCAATGTTTTAACTTTCCTTTTTGTCCGATTCCATTTACTGCTTTCTTCGAAAAGAAACCCACTTCGCTCCAACAAAAATGCGATTAAATAGTAAATATACTCCAGTCAAGTCTTGATCGAAAGATCTTTTTGCTGCAAACTTTCCAGCTCACTCAGAACATTGTGTCACTCCTCCCTTTCTCTGCAAACAGCAACAAAAAAGCAGAGAGGAAGAGTAAAAAATGTCAGCTGTCGCTTTTAATCTGGCCCTGGGCAATTGGTGATCTGTAAATGCCTCTTTGAGTTCCCTGCGCAATTCTTCTCGTGTCGGCGGGCATTAAAATCCCCGAAGGACTAAGTGTTCATTACGGAACAATTTGTTTTATCGGATATCGCCTGATGGAGAATTCTGGGACTGGGGTGGATTAAACGTTTCTTTAGTTTCCACGTTTAATTGCCTCTCTTTCTCCATTCTTTAATCTTCGTCTAACCTTCAAGTTTTAACTCTTCGCAGTGATTGAAATGTTACCCAGAAAAGATTATAATAAAAATCCTACTTAAGTATGACAAAGAGAAATCTTTTTAATTTAATATTAGTTAAAAAAATCCGGAGAGATTTTTAAGTGTTGTATATATTGAAACTTATTTGAATTTGCAAAATTCAATTGAATAATAGGCAATTGATTAAAAAACTCTTAATATGTTTCCTAAAATTTATTTGGTATTTTAAATTCTTAGAAACATAATATTGTTTAATAAATCTGTACTATTTTATAATTAATCCTTGCACTTCAAATTGATAACTTGATCAATAAAATGAATTTTTGAAAGAATAAGATTAACGAGGCATTATAATGACACTATTAAAATATTATTAAATTTTCGCACACAATTTAAATTTTTTTTATCCATATTTGAACTATAATTTTATAATACATATATTCGTAAAAAGAGCACTAAATTAAATCAAATAACATATAATAGAGGGGTATATTTTGTATGTATTTCTTCAAAGTATTATAATGCTTCATTTAACACAAATTTAGTTTTATTCAACACAAGTCAAATAACATACATGCAAAGTATAGCAAATCTATGATACTTCTTCGAAGTATTCTAGTGGTTCATTTAACCCAAATTTATCAAAGACTCCATACTTTTTATGCTTGCAATGTTTTAACTTTCCTTTTTGTCTGATTACATTTACAGTCTTTTTCGAAAAGAAACCTAGTACTTCGCTGCAACAAAAGTGTGATTAAATAGTAAATATACTCCAGTCAAGTCTTGATCGAAATACCTTTTTGCTACAAACTTTCCAGCTCACTCAGAACATTGTGTCACTCCTCCCTTTCTCAGCAAACAGCAACACAAAAGCAGAGAGGAAGAGTAAAAAATTTCAGCTGTCGCTTTTAATCTGGCCCTGGGCAATTGGTGATCTGTAAATGCCTCTTTGAGTTCCCTGCGCAATTCTTCCCGTGTCGGCGGGCATCAAAATCCCCGAAGGACTAAGTGTTCATTACGGGACAATTTGTTTTACCGGATATCTCCTGGTGGAGGATTCTGGGACCGGGGTGGATTAAACGTTTCTTTAGTTTCCGCGTTTAATTGCCTCTCTTTCTTCATTCTTTAATCTTCGTCTAACCTTGAAGTTTGAATGCTTCGCAATCGTATAGAGGGATTGAAATGTTACCCAGAGAAGATTACAATAAAGATACTACTTGAATAGGACTAACAGAAAGAATTTTAATTAAATGTATTTTTATTTTATTTCACAAGTAAAATGTGGTCTTAAAAGCTATTTCAATGAGGATAATATTACCTCTCTTTCTCTCTCATTATATATATATATATATATATATTTATATATATATATAAAAGAAAGACAATTGAACAAAACATTTTCTAATATGTTTCCTAAAACTTATTTAGTATGTCAAAATAAATTTGAATTATAGTTTTAATAAATCTGTATTATTTTATAATTTATCCGTACACTTCAAATTGATAGCTTGATCAATAAAATAAATTTTTGAAAGAATAAGATTAACTAGGCATTATATCGAAATTATTAAAATATTGTGACATTTTAACACACATTTTTTATTTTTTACTATCCCATATTCGACCCATAATTTTATAACATATTCGTAAAAGAAAGCACTAAATTAAAATCAAATAACACACAAAGCCTAGCAAATCTATGATACTTCTTCAGAATATTCCAATGCTTCCTTTAACCCAAATTCAGCCAAGACACGCAATACTTTTTATGCTTGCAATGCTTTAACTTTCTTTTTGTCTGATTCCATTTACTGCTTTCTTCGAAAAGAAACCTACTTCGCTGCAACAAAAGTGTGATTAAATAGGAAATATACTCCAGTCAAGTGTTGATCGAAAGATCTTTTTGCTGCAAACTTTCCAGCTCACTCAGAACATTGTGTCACTCCTCCCTTCCTCGGCAAACAGCAACACAAAAGTAGAGAGGAAGAAGTAAAAAATTTCAGCTGTCGCTTTTAATCTGACCCTGGGCAATTGGTGATCTGTAAATGCCTCTTTGTGTACCTTGAGCAATTCTTCTCGTGTCGGTGGGCATTAAAATCCCCGGAGGACTAAGTGTTCATTACGTTGCAATTTGTTTTATCGGATATCTCCTGGTGGAGGCTTCTGGGACCGGGGTGTATTAAACGTTTCTTTAGTTTCCACGTCTAATTGCCTCTCTTTTCTCTGTTCTTTAATCTTCGAATTGTCTAACCTTGAAGTTTTAACTCTTCGCAGTCATGGAAAGGGATTGAAATGTTACCCAGAAAAGATTATAGTAAAAATGCTACTTAAGTAGGACTATAGAATTTTTATTTTATTTCACATGCAAAATAAGGTATTAAAAGCTATTTCAGAGAGGATATTGCTATCTGTATAGTGCTTGTTGTTGTTAAAATACTTGTTAGTAAAATATATGTTGTTAAATATTTGTTGTTGTGGTGAAAATATTTGTTTGTAAAACATATGTTGTTAAAATATTTGTTTTTGTTGAGATATTTGTTAGTAAAATATATGTTGTTAAAATATTTGTTTTTGTTGAGATATTTGTTAGTAAAATATATGTTGTTAAAATATTAGTTGTTGTTGTAAAAATATTTGTTATTAAAATATTTGTGGTTGTTAACAACACAAAAGCAGAGAGGAAGATAGTAAAAAATTTCAGCTGTCGCTTTTAATGTGGCCCTGGGCAATTGGTGATCTATAAATGTCTCTTTGTGTTCCCTGCGCTATTTTTCTCGCGTCGGCGGGCATTAAAATCCCCGAAGGACTAAGTGTTCATTATGGGACAATTTGTTTGATCGGATATCTCCTGGTGGACGCTTCTGGGACTGGGGTGGATTAAACATTTCTTTAGTTTCCACGTTTAATTGTCTCTCTTTCTCCATTCTTTAATCTTCGTCTAACCTTGGAGTTTTGACTCTTCGCAGGGATTCATTTTAACAGGGATACAATTAATTATTAATTCATATTATGCGAAAATTTTCACAGTTACAGCTTTCTATATTTCGTTTATAATACGTTCATTATTTATAATTATAATTCGTTTTAATACGCACTTTTGAACGTACTTATTAAACGTTAAACGTAATACATACCTTTACGTTTATAATACATTATTCTACATAAGTTTAGTATGTGTTTATAGTTCTTTATTTAACAAAATTCTTTATATAAATTTTAAATACTTTCTTTTTAAACTTGCAGAAATATTTTAATTAATCAACTCAAAATGAGTGAACATTATTTTTTTTTAATTAATTATTAACTATTTGTGAATTTTTCACATAATCCTCATCAACGGCGCAACAGCCACATAGTGGGCTACGGCCGTCTGCCTGCTGGCAGATTTCTAGACAGGAGATGTTTTCTTTTTACAGAATAGGATTGTCAGCACTACGCCCAACGCTTTTACAGTCATAGGAGACCGAAAACCTACGGTTTGACGTGGATTCCGAATCATTACAAACATCCATGTACCGCCGGTACTCGAACCCTTAACCTGTGGTACCCAGCGCTAGATTTCGCATATTAAGAAAATTAAATACCAATCATGCATGTAATAGTTATTGTAAGCTTGTTTCACGCATTGAGAGAAATTGGGAGCTATTTATTACAAGTATGATTACTTATATGAACCCAAAAAATTTAAGAAAAACTTTTTTAACTCTAAAAAATCAGTAATTACATTGAGTACAAGTACTCTTACCTTTTCAGCTACAATGCCTCTATTTTGAGAAATAAAATTATCTATTCTTTTATTTTTTCGTCTGCTAATTTCAATCTACAACTCAACTCTTATGTACTTGATTCCAAAAAGGGGTGTAAAAAAAAGAGTCTTTAATTAATTTTTAAACAGATTTACTTACAGAGAATCTACACTTTTTTTAATGAGGAAGTGAGTGAGTTTTTATTTTTAATGCTTTGCAATTATACGGCGGTGTTTTATGCAACAAAGCGGAATTTTAAATGAAACTGTGTAAATTAAATAAGGTTTATTTCTAATTTTAATTTTGCTCTCTTTATAAAATAAACTCCTAGAGAAGAGTTAATTTTTTTTCTCTCTTTTTGTAGAAGAAATATTTTTTTAAATTTGTTTTATAATAAATGAATAAAAAAAAATTCTGTTATAATCTAACTTTTTTTTTAATTTTACACTGCAAAATTTTTTCTTTAGATTGTATTGTTTTGATTAAAAATATTTTAACAATTTTTGTCCTGATTTAAATTTCACTATATATATTCAAGGATTGATTTTTTTTTAAATAAAAAAACACGTTAATAAATTTCGCTTTAAGATTATTTGTTTAAAAATCATAATCATGCATTTTTGGGGATATTAATTTTATAACGTAATTGATATATATATGCCTATTTATTGTGCTTTATTTGTTTCAATAGGGACTCCGTTAATCATTGAATTATATTACGCTTAATTTTTCATAATTACAGCGTTCTAAATTACGTTTATAATACCTTTAATTATTTATATTTATAATACCTTTTTATACGTACTTTTAAACGTACATGTTAAACGTAATAATGCATTATTATATACGTAAACGTTATATTTAATAATACGTTTGCATTTATTATTTATAATTGTAATACGTCTTAATACGTATTTTTAAAGGTACATGTTAAACATAATACTTAAGTTTATTTTTATAATATGTTATTCTATATACGTTTATTATGTTAGCTTTATAGTTCTTTATTTAACAAAAAATTTTATCTAAATTTTAAAAACCTTCTTTTTTTAAACAGGCAGAAATTTTAAGTAACTCAAAAGGAAAATATATTAAATATTGCAAATTAATTATTGACTATTTGTGAACTTTTCACATATTAAATAAATTAAATACTTTTCATGTATGTAACAGTTATTTTAAATTTGTTTCATGCATTACAAGAAATTGGGAGCTATTTATTATAAGTCTGATTATTTATATGAACTAGGAAAAATGACTTTAAAAAAAAAAAAAAAATCATTAATTACATTGAGTACAAGTACTCTCACCTTTTCAGCTACAATGCCTCCATTTTCAGAAATAATCTTATCGATTTTTTTTATTTTTTCGTCTGCTAATTTCAATGTACAACTCAACTCTTATGCACTTGATTCCAAAAAGGGGATTGAAAAGTGATGAAAAAAAGAGTCTTTAATTAATTTTTAAACGGATTTACTTACAAAGAATCTACACTTTTTTAATGAGAGAGTGAATGAGTTTTTATTTTTAATGCTTTGCAATTGTACTGCGGTGTTTTATACTACAAAGCGGAATTTTAAATAAAACTAAGTAAATAAAACAAGGTTTATTCCTAATTTTAATTTTGCAGGTCAGCTTTCTTTATGAAATGAACTCCTAGAAAAGAAGCAATTTTTTTCTCTCTTTTTGTAGGAAAAATATTTTTTTAATTTCTTTTATAATAAAGGAATAAAAAAAAATTTTATTGTAGTATATATTTTTAATTTTACATTGTGAACATTTTTTTTGTAGATTAAATTTCATCCAAAAAATTAATCACATTCAATGCGGATTTATTTTCATTCCTGATAAAGATATAATTTTTTTTTTCAAAATGAATTAAATTTTTAATACGTTTGAATATTTTAAATAGATTAAATTACAAATTTTATTTACTTCGTCTCAATCAAGCTAGATTTCTTGACTTATTTTTTAAATTTAAAATATTTAAACAATTTTTGTCATGATAGAAATCCCACAATATAAATTACAGGATGTGTTTTTTTAAAAAAAAATAAAAAACAAACGCTAATAACTTTCTGCTTAAAGATTCTTTGTTTAAAAACCATAATCATGTATCCTTTCGTGATAATTCGTGAGATTCCGTTGACCATTGAATTATGTTAAGCTCATTTTTTCATAATTACAGCTTCCTGTATAACGCTTATTATTTATAATTATAATATGTTTTTATACGTATCTTTAAACATTTTTAACGTATTAAACCTAATACGCACGTACGTTTAATAATGTGTATGCGCTATTCTGTGTACCTTTATTATATTACGTTTATAGTTCTTTGTTTAACAAAATACTTTGAAAAAAAGCATTTAAATATTAGATAAACTGATAGAAATGTTTAAGTAATTAGCTCAAAAGGAGTAAACATAATCCATAATTCTCTAAGTTTTAATATAAATGTAGAAAGAGATATCTATTTCACTGATAAATATTCTTCTTCTTCTTCATTGGCGCAACAGCTTACTGGCAGATTTCAAGTCAGGGGATGTTTTCTTTTACGGGGTATGGCTGTCAGCCCTACGCTATAACGCTCTTACAGCCATATTAGATCAGGACCTACGCTTTAAAGTACATACCGAACCACTACAAACATTCTTGGCACTGCAGGGACTCAAATCCGAAACGTGTAACATGGAGAGCCAGATCGCTAATCACTCGGCCATTAACCTCCCGACTAACAAATATAACCGTTTCAAAATAATAATCTTGTAATTCTTAATCTTGAAAGACACAACAAAATCTTGTAAGGGAGGGGTTCCACTTCGAAATTCAGTTCTTATCAGAAAATTAATGTGGGTATTGTATCAAATATTTATTCAGAATAAATATAAAATGAAAGAAAAATACACTCATGTCCATAAATTAAGGATAATAAAGTTCAGGCAAAGAAAGAGACAGAAGCAAAACACATTTGACTTATTTGTAAAGTCTATTTATTGAAAAATAGGTAAAGAGCAAAAAAGATGCTATATGTTGGACATAATTAAAAAAATTTGCGATTTTTACTCCCTGGAGCAAATTTCAAAAAATGAAACTATTTACAAAAAACAGTATAACATCGTTAGTATGATGGTTAATATGGAGTATGTCTCCTGGACGATGCAATACAGGCCATATAACTCCTAGGCATGCTGAGTATCAAATTATCAATCTGATCTTGGGGAATATTACACCACTCATCAAGAAATGCCCTCCGAAGTTCCAGTTGACAGGTGGGAGGGGGTTGACGGGCTGCAATTCGTCGACCAAGCATATCCCACACATGCTCTATTGGATTCAAGTCCGGTGAGTATGCTGGCCAATCCATACGGGTGATACCCTCCAATTGAAGGCATTCGTCTACAATGTTTGCACGGTGAGGATGGGCGTTGTCATCCATAAACAGAAATTCAGCACCCATGGCGCCCCGAAACAAAGTACATGTTGTTCCAGAATGACATCTCGATAGATGTGGCCTGTTATCGATACACTCTGAACATGCAGGTCAGTTCAGGAACCAAGAATAATTCCTCCCCAAACGAGCCATCCTGCACCACCGTAACGGTGTCGTTCAATGATGTTCTCTTGGTGGTAACGGGTACCTGGCGCTCTCCATGTGAAATTCCGGCGTGTATCAGACTGCAAACTAAACCTGGACTCTTCGGAAAACATCACACCAGACCACTGTTGCGGTGTCCACAATGCATGCTCTCTACTCCAGGTTAATCGCAGGTGACAGTGAGTTGCGGTAAGGGCAACACATGTGACAGGCCTACGAGCATATAGACCAATGTACCCTAAGCGTCTGTACACGGTCTGCCTTGAAACTGTCGTACCGGTAGCTGAAGAGAGCTGACGAGACAGGTCTGATGCTGTGCTCCGTCTGTTTCTTTTGGCAGTAACTGCTAAATACCGGTCCTCATTCGGCGTTGTAACTCGGGGGCGACCTGTGCTGTAACATCTACACACATCACCATCATCTTGGAATCGTTGCCAAAGCCTGGAGATCACACTCTGGGCGATTCCAAGTTTCTCCTATACTTCCAGCTGGGTACGTCCACATTCCAGTCGTCCGATAATTCTACCACTTAAAAAAAATCCAAATGCTTCCTTTGGGCCATAACTATGCGGCTATTGCACTGAAAGGCTTTTAAAGCGCTTGTGAACAATTTTACTTCTTTGTCACCATCCTTATATAACCCTCTCTTACACTCTCGTACTATCCGCGCCCTCTGATGGTTTCCTGTAATTTGCATATTCTTCAAGATGTGTGTGATAATTCTACAGATGAAATTTTTATTTTAGAGTTCAATTTCTGTGTGATTCTGAATTATTCTTAATTTATGGACACGAGTGTATATTATCTTATCTCACGAAATAGAATATATTACGATTTAATTAAATTCAAAATGTATGATAATGTAGAAATTATTTTTTTTAAATAACCGAATAATTAAATTAGACAAAGAAAGTTTAAAAAAAATGAAGTTTTCTCTGCTTAAATAAAAGATGTTTTAATTAACTGTAACTATTAAATTCTTATAAAAAATATCATGTTCTTCTTAAATAATAGAAATTCTAAAATGATTACATCGAAGAGATTAAATGATGTTTAATTTCATATCAAATTTAAATGTTTTCCCCCGAATGCAAACGTAAATATTGTTTTTAAAACCTTCTCAGAAAGAGAAATATTAAGATTATTTAATTTTAACTATCAGGTGTCTTCATATCAATTTATATATGTTATTTTTATAACATAAATAAGAATTTTAACAAATTTATAATCTCTTAAAATAATTTTTAGCATTATAACTTGAAAATATAGGAGTATTTTCTATGTGCTTCAAATTAAAATTACTGTTACAGAACTTTGAAGTTTCATTTTATCTAATTAGATGAACATTTAGTAAAATATCCTTTTCAATGTTACTTTTCATATTTTGAGAATAAAGTAAAATGTATATAAGGGTACTTAATTTTTCATGATTTTATTCAATTAATTAATATTTTATAGAGCCTTATATAAGAAATATTATTAACAACATTTCTTAAATTGTGAATCTATGCATCCGTGTAAAATCTAGTTTATGCATTAATTATAGTGTATGCATTAATTATATACTGTAACCATGTTTCTTCCAACGCACTATAAGAGCGCCTCCTGTGGTGTTCAGGAGAAATGGTCAGTAGGCCTCGAGACTCTCATCCGAGACGAAGTACAGCGCAATCACGCGCTTTTGTTCAGAATTTGTTAATATATAATCAGAATAATTTGTAATTACTCACCCCGAGAGAAAATATGTTTACCGCAACCTGCGTATAAGTTGGCCTACAGACTCTTCACCTGGAGAGGAAATATGTTTCGCGCATTCCGACCCACCTGAGAATTGGGCTTTTGGCTTAGAAGTGGAATCCTTCTACGAATTTATAAGATGTCTTTAAATGTGTTAAATATTGCACGTGTGTGCTGTTTGTGTGTGTATGTAAATCTGTGAGTTCTCAAACCTGTTTCTAAAGTCCCAACTCAACCACACCAGTTGCAATCCAATTGCACAACCAACAACACTGCAGTCTACCGCCCGTATGTGCATTGTACATTACGTATTTTTTTTATTTTAAATATGTTGGAAAACATTGGAAAAATTAAAATGTTAATAAAAAATCTTTTGAACTCTGCTTCATTCCCAGACAACTACAAAAATACATGAGATCCGGTAAGTGATGCTTTAATCATCCATATACGTGATTTTTTTCAATACATGATATACATACATGCTTACAACATACATGGTTTTTCAATACATGTTATGCATACATGATTTTTCAATACATGTTATGCATACATGATTTTTCAATACATGATATACACACATGACTACAAAATACACAATTTTCCAATACATGATATATATACATGTATTCGTTGTAGATTTTCGGAGTGCATTGGTCGCGCATTGACCATAAACCTCCATCCTTGAAAAAATAGGGTTCTTGTCGATTAGTCTAAGCCCATTGCCAGTGTGAAAAAAAATGTTAAATTTATAGAAAAAGTAGATAATTAATTGAATAAAAATTACAAATAAATAAACTGATTTAAAAAATAAAAAAATAAAAATACAGAAGGATATATATACATGATTGCAACATACATGATTTTCCAATAAATTGATTCACCCTTAAATAAAAACAACCCAATATAGCGATTATTTTACAATATTAAAGTAATATTAGGACTTAGAAAGGAAACAATATAAATGTTTATTTAGATAGTATTTAATTTGATGTTATGTAAACTATTACATTATAGCACATTCTTTCTGCCAATTGTCTCTACAAATACGAGAAATATTTATTTAGATGGTACATAATGTGATGTTACTAAACAGCTATTATGTTTGCTATGCCATCCATAACATTATGTCACATTCTTCCTGTTAATTGCCGCTACAAATACGAGAAGTCCTCACTTTATGTCAAAAAGACGTATTGCCCCATCACACAATTCATCACTCCTCGCCAAGGCCACGCGCTCTCGCTGTACATACCATGCCGATGGCCAATCAAGCATCATTAATTGGATCATTTTTTTTGTCTTTCTCGCGTGAGATCTCCATCATAATTCATTGTGCCACGACGCTCCCCACGTCTTAGTTGCTGCTGCTGGCATCATGCCCCTATCCACCTTCCCAACGACCTCTTTATTTGTTATTATTATTTTTTTTTTTTTATCCATCAGATGATCCGAATGGACTTTTATTTATTTATTTATTTTTTTAATGTTGTTCTCATCTCTCTCTCTCTGGTTCAATTAACTTTCATCAAGAGCGAAACCGATTAAATCACTCCGTGAAAAAGGGGAACGTGGAAAAACACTTTAAAAAATAAGGCTGGCGAGTAGAAAATTGTTGTGTTGTTGAGAGCAGAGAATTAAAAGGGGGGATGGTGTAATAGCGAAAAATGATCTTCCTCCAAGCAAGCTACTTTTTATTCTTGTAAGTTTTTTTTTTCTTCAGGTTTGATCACAAAAAAAAAGAAAAAAAAAGGAATTACAATGGGAGGCAAGTTGTTCGTCACGTTTTGAGATTGAAAGGAAAGTTTTAGAGATTTTTAAGTGACAAGTCTTTACAAGTCTTGAATTTCCTTTGTAAAAAAAAAAATAAATAAATAAGTTTTCGTACATAAAAAAAATATTCATAAGATTTCGTAAAAAAAAATAATTAGGAATTAAAAAAATTTTACTCATCTCCAAAACAGGGGTTTGCAGTCACTTCCTATAACTCTTGTACTTGAAGATTATACGTTATACATATCGTACCGTGACTTAACCCATTTACTGCTGTGCAAAAAGTAAGACCAGTTATTTTTCTCCAAAACTATTTAATTATTCTTCCAAATTTATTTATCTCTGTACACAATGCACTTCTGCCAACTTTTTTTCCAATCCTCAATGCATGCTTAAAAGGCATCGGCAGGGATGGTCTTCAAAGCTCGCGGCGATTTACATTGAATCTCTTCAATCGACTCAACACGGTGTCCCCGGAGTAGTCTTTTGAGTTTAGGGAATAGTCAGAAGTCGCACGGTGTGAATACCATTGTGGAACGGCGCATTCAATGTTTTCGGTACCAATCGACATTTTTGAGGCCCAAAATGGAATTAACCGATCTTTTTGAAAATCCAACATCATCAGCAAGGTCTCTAATTGTATATCGACGGTTTGCAAGCACCAAATCTTTAATTTTTTGAACGTGAGCTTCGTCGGTCGAGGTGGATCGTTGACCAGAGGGCTCCTCGACTTCAACGCGTTCTCTGCCTTCTTTGAACTGCTTATACCACTTCTATACATTTCTTTCTGATGTAAGAATGCTCGACGAATGAATTCTGCTACATTTTATACGTTTCAGCAAACAAAATTAAATGCAAGTTCTTTGCTCAATTAATTCAGACAGTTCAACAATTGCCGGAATCAGTATTAGCGTCTCACAAAGCCAAGCGTAACTCAAAAGCTGATAAATATTTGGACGTCAAATTTCACAGATATGTCAATGACAGTGTTAACCTAAAAAGAAAAAAAAATTGAAAATCCATAAGTCCCGCGTATTTTAAATTGAAAAGTTGGTCTTATTTTTTGGACATAGTAGTACTACCAGTATCAAAGATATATATATATATGTATATACACTCAAGAGCCAAAACATTATGACCACCCCTACATTTTGCAATGAACTCGCCTGGATGACGTGGAAGGCACGTGATCAGGTGGAAGTGGTATTTAACTGGTATTAAGTGGTGGTATTAATCCATGCCAAGGCGAGTTGAAGCTGTGTTGCGCGCCAAAGGTGGGCCAACTCGTTATTGATAGGTGGTCATAATGTTTTTGGCTCTTGAGTATATATATATATATATATATATATATATTTTAATGTCGTATTTATTAAACAAAATATTTTTCTAAATATTTTACATAACATGCATGTATACATGTACAATTATCACAGAAAGGATAAAATCATAAAATAAGATTTATAACACTGATGATCCTTCAATTTTTAAAACTATAAAATAATACTGTACAACCTAGAAAAAGATTTACGTGCAATTATATAAGGCTTGATTATTAACTTTACCATTTTAATTATTAGAAATATAATATTAGTCATGTATTCATTATTTAACGATGATTATCTACTACCATTCAGTTATTTAACGTGAAGCCACCCACCATAAACAGGTCGCGGTAATTTAGGGTGTGCCTGTGATGCTTTGACAAATTTCTGCTTGTTGGCCATCCATCCCGCAGGCATAACAGGGTATGCATGCATGTCGTCGTTAGGCAAGCAGACACTGTGAAAATGGGTTAGCAGTTAGTCATGAGCGCTGGTGACACGAAACTTAGTGATGGCTTATTGGTCTTAACAAGGTATCTTGTATTATTAGCTAGTTAGAATTATAGAGTTTAAATGGAAGGATGAATGGAAATTGGAAGAATCGAAGGCAATTTTTAAGAAATTTAAATAAAAAATTAAAAGATTGTTTTAAAGGTGATTGCTTTAAACAACAAGAATTTACATTTCTATGAATTGTAATAAATTTATAAGTTCTCTATCTTTGATTAGATTCTCGACAGTAAATGAACTACCAATTAAGTTAATAAATTAAATGGGTCTCTTGTCTTTTAACTTTGAAAATAAATTATTTGTAATTTTAAAGGTTTCTAGACGTAATTATTGAAATTGGTATTTACTAACAGCAGCTTTAACATTTATGTAATCTTGTCGACTAAACGCAGGCAGCTGCTATTCAGAGTTTTATAAAATATGTTTTAATTAAGTATTATTAAATTTAATATTAATTCGTATATTGATACGAAATATTTCATAGCAGGAACTAATATTTATTCTTCAAGCAATGCAATATATCATTACAAAAAAAAGGTTAAAATAATGCTCTTGGATCGTATGAGAAACATCAATAATAATTTCGGATGCTTCAAAGATCAGAGAAGCTTTCCGACAGTTAACGTTTTACAATAATTAAAACCTAAATTTAATTTTAATATATTAATTTGAAATATATTAAATATATTTAATTTAGTTTTAATTTAAATGAATATAGAAATAACTTTAAAAATTTGGTAAATTTTGATGATTAATTTTTTCATAGTTAGATATTTTTATGGTCACTTTATTTTGTTTTTATCGTAAAAAAGGCATTTTTTAAATTAAATTCTTCCTCTTCATTAGCGCAACAATCCCATGGCGTTGCCAAGGCCAACTGACTACTGGCAGATTTAATAATTATACTATTGGACATTATTAACGGAATTAATAAAATTTAATTAACGTATATTTTATAAAATTCAGAATATCAGCTGTCTGCTTTTAATCGATAAGAGTACTCAAATGTTAAAAGCTGCTGTAATATCAATAACTGCTGTAAAAAAACCACTTTCAATAATTAATTCTAGAAACCTTCAAAATTACAAAATTTATTTTTAGAGTTAAAAGAAAAGAGATCCATTTAATTTTTTAACTTAAGTTTTTAGTTCATTTACTGTAGAGGATAAATTTAAATAATATTTTATAAATTTAGTTTCATTTTGGATTCGTATAATTTACCCTTTACCGTTTGAATTATCCTACTAAAGTATCAATACGAACTAATTTTCACACATTTATAGACTTACTGTTTAAAACGATCACCTTTAAAACATTTTATTTTATTTACTAATCTTGTAAGAGTTGCCTTCGATTCTTCAACTTCCATTCATCCTTCCTCTTTAAACTGTATAACCATAATTATCTAATAACACCAGATACCTTGTTAAGACCAATAGCCATCACTAAGTTTTGTGTCACCACCGTCCATGACTAACTGCTGACCCATTTTCACAGTGTCTGCTTGCCTAACGACGACATGCATGCATACTCTGTTATGCTTCGGGGATGGATGGCCAACACGCAGAAATTTGCCAAAGCATCACAGGCACACCCTAAATTACCACGGCCTGTTTAGAGTGGGAGGTTTCTCGTTGAATAACTGAATGGTAGTAGACAATACCCATTAAATAATGGACGCAGGGCTAATAATATATTTATAATAATTAAAATGGAAATGTAATAATAAAGCCTTGTATGATTGCATACAAATCTTTTTCTCCGTTTTATAGTGTAAATTGAAGGCTCACCTGTGTTATAGCCATATTTTATGATTATATTCCGTGGGGGGGGGGTTATGATTATATTCAGTACAGGGTACAGGATAATTATAATTAAAGTGACCCTATTCAGGCCCCTCTAGAACTCGTTCTACCTAACTGATTTTGAGGAAACTTGGTATATGTGGTATATGGACCATGGGGAAAAGATTTTTGGAATAAAAATAGTTCTAATTTTGACCACCAGGGTGAATTGTGGCGCTTAAAGAAGGACAAAAGACTTTTCAGAACTATTAAAATTTATTTAATTACAAAATATGCTCAACGTGTGCTCCATTGACCTCAATTATGTGCTCAAAGTTCAATGGTAGAGCGAAGTAACTCTTGAGGAATTTCAGCAGTTTGGCGTGTAATGCTGGATTTAAACTCAGGCAAAGTCCGAATTCATCTTCCATAAGCACGATCTCTTAGGAATCCCCACAACCAGAAATCACACGGATTTAAATAGGGTGAACGAGGAGGATGTTATACGATTCTCGCCAAAGTTAGCACGAAGGATTTTGTTGACTTGGCGCCCAATGTGAGGAGATGCTTTTCTTTTTATGCAGCTGTGAATAATCAAAATTACCGCATATGGTGTGATTTATCTTCTAATGTCCTGCACCAACATCCACCACAATCTAATTACGTGACATGGTGTGGATATACTGCTGAGTTTGTCTTCGGACAATTTTTCTTTGAAACTCCTACTTCTCAAGATCCTAAACGTCACGAGTGCCCGGTACAGTAAACTCCTTCGATAGCAGGTCATTACTGCTTCACAGGAACGACAATGTTTGCAGATCACTGTCTTCATGCAAGATGGAGCAACTCCTCACATTTGGCACCAAGTCAAAGAACTGCTTCGTGCTAACTTTGCCGAGAATTGAAAACGAAATAATGAATATTATCGAATTCAATGAAATATATTTTTGACTAATTTTACATGAATATGTGATATACCATAATTACTGTGAATAGTGATATACCATAATTACTGTGAATACTGATATACCATAATTGCTGTGAATAGTGATATACCATAATTACTGTGAATAGTGATATACCATAATTACTGTGAATAGTGATATACCATAATTACTGTGAATAGTGGCAGACGAAATGTAAGTAGAATGCCATAAACCGTAATTACTTTCCAATGCAATAATTTTTTAAAAATGTAACCAAACGTAAATTATGTTTTGGAATCTGCATATAATACCATCATACGATATGTTAATGTGCACACTGGTAATATGGCATGCTCATGTGCAAAAATCATGATGGGACACATTATTGGGCATATGACATACTAATTTACTCCCATTTTTAATTTTAATTCGACATATTAATTTACGAACATCGCTTTTTGAAAATATCTTTCAAAAGGCGATGTTCTCTTTTTGTCACCTGCTGGTGACTGTTTATGGTATACATAAATGGAACATGAGACTCGCCAATATTCAACACACAAAAAAAAAAAGCAGACCATTTTTACCTAATAAGAAAAAAAAAGCATTGTAAAAATTTAATAATAATACCAATTTATGTATAAATTCTTATTGTACAAATAAATATTATTAAACGTTTGAGTCAATTTGTATAATTAAGTTAAATCTATAGCACATGGGTTTCCATCCATAAAAAAACTACGAAGTCATACGTTTAAGTCCAACTAGATAGCTTCCACCAAGACAACAACGACGCTTTTTTGAGTGCCGCAAGAAAATTAAGTTCCCGTGTCTTGTAGGTCCTGGTTCTTGAGAAGTTTATTACTCGAATGTAATGTGTCATAACAAAGGAAATGACCTCATAAAGCAGAAAGAGGATAACGTAAGAAACGCTCTTCTCGGCAGGCACAGCAAAAAGTTTTAAAGGCCATTATTGGGTATCATGTGTTGTAGGGAGAATGGTCCACCCACACTTAATTGTCTTTACTCTAGGCTCGTGAAATTCTCAGCTAAGTGGATATTAGAAACGAGATGCGGAAGAATTCGGATGAAGCATGCGTTTGATAATATGACCCAGAGAAAAGCTTCTTGCGTCAGCAAAAGCTCATGTTCAAATAGAGATGAATTTCATTTGTTTGAAAAGTATAGAGTGTTATATTTTTGTATATTTTCCATAAACAAATATTTCATTCATAAATACAATACTCTATAAATATTTATGCAATATTTTAATATACAATATATACGAAAATATGCAGAATATATCTACAAAAAAATGCATTTAATCTTTAAACCACTATAAGTATCACGCTAAATATTTGGACTTTGGTCAAAAACGATTCGTTTTATATCGAATTTTTACATGGAAAAGAAATAACAGTTTTAGAATTTAAATATATTTGTCATAAACTAATTGAGCCAATCTATATTCAATTAAAATTGAATGATTTTTAAAGCTGTATTATTAAAATGAAAATTGGATTGTTAAGATTTCAGTAGCCATTGTAATTGTCTTCTAGTGTAAATGAAAGTAATACGAAATTCGGAAGTAATAGTTGCCTTGGCGACTAGTTAACAATAATTCAATATGATATATGTCATAATAACTTAAGCGTAATTAAGCCTATGATAGGAAACTTGGCTTAAATGAGCAAATTTCACATTATTAACATTTCATCAGTGTTAATGATGTTCATCAATGTTTAGTTGATCGTCGTATCGTTAGCATTGACTTTCCATCATTGATGCATCGGGCTAGCAGCATTGACCTTTGTCCTATCATATAACTAGTATTCCGTTAGTATTTAATTTGATCAGTGGCAACATTGTTCCATTAACATTGGATTTTTCAAATGTATGCAAGTTTGAAATTTTACTCTTAAAAGTTGTTTCCTTGTTCCTATTAGTTTAAAAAAACGTAGACGAAATTTATAATTTAAGTGGTGAAGTAAGATATGATTATGATTTGTTATGATGTTCCGTGAGCCAACTTCACATCATTAACATTTCATCATACCTTTAGCATTGACTTTCGATCCATGCTATATTGTACTGTTAGTATTAGCTTTTGAGCAATGATATAACTAATATTGAATTTGATCAGTGGCAACATTGTTGTATCAACATCGGATTTTTCAAATGTATGCAAATTTCAAGTTTTACATCTAAAAGTTGTTTCCTTGTTCATATTAGTTTAAATTATAACTTTCTTCAACTTAAGGTTCTAAACTTCAACTTCAAAACTTAAGGTTTTTTTAAAACGGTGATGTAAGGTATAATTTTAATTTCGCATCATGGGAGATCTCCTGTTTCACTCATATAAGGCAGTAATATTCTACCTAAGGTCGTTAAAGGGAGGATTTTGCCGTCTTATGTAATTTTCAATCCCGTATTTATATGTGGAAGAAATCCGTGAAACATTCATCAAATAAATTAATAGAATAATTTTTGCATAATTGCATAATTTTGTTCGTTTAATTAATAGTAAATTAAACAATACTGGGATGATTATTTCGAATTCCTTTTTAATTATCGACTTAAATATAGGTTATCTTTTTAATTATAGACTAATTATTAAGAAATATACATACACACACATATAATTGCATAATTATTGCCTTGCAAAATAAAAAAAAATCTCTCCATCGTATTTTAAAAGTCAACAGCGACTCAATTGATGCTGAAATCTATTTCAGAAGAAAAGAATACAAATATATCCTTTTTATTCACATAATAAAGAGAAAAAAAACAGTAAATTGATTTTCAGTTAGGAAATATGATTCACACTTACAAGATGACTGTTATTAGTGCGTCTGCTATTGTTGAATTTCTATCAAGATTTATTTCACCAAAAAGATTAAACCTTTAATGTAACATGGATTGTTATATTAATTATAAAAACCAATTACTTATAAATGTTTGTTTTAAAATAATACAGAATATATTTATTTATTCGCTATAATTTGGAACAAAGTTAAAAATATTCTTGCAACACAAATTTTTGTGTGTACTTTTTAAATCTTTATGGGTAAATAACAAATATTAAGCATTATATCAAAATGAACTCTTTTATCTGTTAAATACAATTAACTTAAAAAGGCTTTACATATATTAAATGTATTAATAACTCTACTGTATGTTTTTCTGGAGACTAAAACGATTTTCTGACAGGAAATGCCTACAGAATTCAGTTTCATATAACGTTCTTAACTTGGAGAGTCATAAAAGCTCTGAGAATGTGTTAATAAGGTTCAAATTTTAACTCGGATATTGTTACTACTTCTGATGCACTCAGCTTTATAGCTTTTGTTTCAAAATAACTACATTCTCTTTTCTTTTCAAACAACCTTGAAGTTAGACGTTGTTGAATCTGGAAGCTTCAGAATTATATAATTGTTTTTTTAAAGTAAAATATCAAAGTTTTTTTTGAGTTTGTACCTTTATTTCCATACTTCTAATTTAACAATTAAATAAAAAAAACCTTAAAAATAACATTTTCTTTTTAGAGTTTTAAATATTATAAAAATTTTATTTATTCCCATACATTTAACAGATTGGGAAAAAAATGGTGAATTATTCAAAAACTTTGTTATATGAATATTATTAAATAAATATTGTTTACTCATTGTTTATATTCTTAAGTAATATTATTAGTTTAATATTTATTAACTTTATATATAAAAAATGTAATACTTTTTAAAATTTATTTTTATTGAAATATTTATTAAAAAATCCAAGTGAATTCGTTTTACAATTTAGTTTTATTGAAATATTTATTAAAATATATAAATGAATACGTTTTACAATTTAGTTTTATTGAAATATTTATTAAAATATATAAATGAATACGTTTTACAATTTAGTTTTATTGAAATATTTATTAAAAATTCTAAATGAATACGCTTTATAATTTAGTTTTAATTAAAATATTTATTAAAAATTCTAAATGAATACGCTTTATAATTTAGTTTTAATTAAAATATTTATTAAAAATTCTAAATGAATACGCTTTATAATTTAGTTTTAATTAAAATATTTATTAAAAATTCTAAATGAATACGCTTTATAATTTAGTTTTAATTAAAATATTTATTAAAATATCTAAATGAATACGCTTTATAATTTAGTTTTAATTAAAATATTTATTAAAATATCTAAATGAATAAATACGCATTACATTATAAGTGTTTATTAAAGGTCTTTTTTTTCATTTCAGGTAAGAAACCCAATATTATGATGTTTAAAGATTGATATGAATTTGTCAATAAATCAAAGGTATTGTTTTATAATTACGATAACCATATAAGTAATCATTCATTTAATATTATAATTAATCATACTAAACTAAAGGTTCAAAACAGTTTAAAAATATTATTTTCCTAAAATACTTTTGTTATGAGTAAAAATATCAGTCTCCTTAAATACTTTATTTTAGAGACTAAAATGATTTTCTGACAAGAAATACCTACATAATCACACATTTAGTGCTTCAGCTTTAATTACACAAATATGTTTCTTTAATATTAAAATAATTTAACATCATAATTAATATATATATATATATATATATAATGCTGAAATTAAGGATATAATACATATAATACTATATAATATATATATTATTTCAGTATTATAATTAATATTGATTGCTAATAATAAATATTTCAATTCAACATAATTATTAAATAAGATCTTGAACATATAAGAATATCATAAAACAAATTGAAAACAAGTTTAGTTTTCAAACATATTCAATAATGAACTTTTTATTTTGAAACCAAGTGTTTGTTAAGGTCATTGAAATATACTCTATATATTTATTTAAAAAATCATTTTAATTTCTAAGTAATATTTCTTTACCAATTCAGGGATGCTGAAACTTGTATGTGATTATACCCGTCTTTTTTATTAAATGATTTTAAAATAGAAAATAATAATTAAAATTATATTGAAAATATATTCTTTGCAAAATCTTTGAACAATAATAGCACTGATAAAACTTATTCTATTTCGTGTACATGCTTTGTATATGAAAATCAAGTGCATTATGGTAAAAATGGTGTAAGAGCAAATCATTAAGTTAATAAAAAATAATAAAGAAAATATAAAGAATGTTTTATTAACCCTATAACATAGCTACTAAATTAATGTTTATATGGTTATCTTTTTGTATAATAATTTATTTTTCAATTTTTCTTGGATCAGATATTTCTATAATAGATATCAATATCAATATAAAAATTAATAAATTCTAATCAAATTAAATACACAGAAAAAATTACTACTTCACTTTCAATTTTTTTCATTAAGGTATTCAAAGTTTTTAACAGTACAACTAAATCAAAAAGTGTGCAATTTTATTATTTACCTATATAACCGGCCGTTATCTTTTTGGATAATAATTTATTTTTCAATTTTTCTTGGATCAAATTTTTCTATAATAGATTGCTTAGAATATATTCATTTTTATATCGATAATCATAAGTAAATACACACAAAACATATTACTACCTTTTTTTTTTTTTTTTTATGAAGAGATTCAAAGTTTTTAACAATGCAACCAAACCAGAAAGTTTTATTATTTAGCTATTTAAGCGGCAATAATCTTTCTCGATAATAATTTATTTTTCAATTTTTTTTAATCAGATTTTCCTACAATAGATATGATTATCAATATAAAAATGAATAAATTCTAATCAAATTATATACGCACAAAAAAATTATTTATTTACTTTCAATATTTTTTTTATGAATAAATCCAAATTTTTAACAATACAACTAAACCAGAAAAATACAATTTTATTATGTAGCTATCTAAGCGGCCATTTTCTTTTTGGATAATAATTTATTCTTAAATTTTTCTTGGATCAGATTTTTTTATAATAGATATGATTATCGATATAAAAATGAATACATTATAATCAAAGCATATATAATAATACAAATTCTAAACTTTCAATTTTTTTATGAAGAGATACAAAGTTTTTAACAAAACCACAAAACAAGAATGTGCGCAATTTTGTTATTTAGCAACAACATGCAACTATTGTCGCCGTAAATTTAACCCACTTTGCAACAAAGTATATAATAATAGATGAATAATCATCCTCCGCATTATCTTACACGGAGAGGCACATAATCTGCACGAAACCCAACCCTGAGCCCAAATGACCCAATTGCCATCTAATGGGCCCATCGTAAGGATAATTGCAACCCATTAGTCTGTTGGAGGAGATAGCGATGGTCAAGGAGCTTCAAACAGGTGCGTCCACTTTTTGGTAAGTGGATAGCGTGATTTCATCCACCGATTTAGATCAGGGGAAATAAAACAAAGAATTTCATCAAGCTCACCGTTGATTAACATGGATGTGTTCCATGGAACCTGTTTATTGTTATTCTTAGATTTGAAGGCTTTGATACCAGAATCTATAGTTCTATTACTTAATTACTATCATTTTCCTATTGGATATCTAAACAAATAATGTTTTTCGTATCAATCAAAAGATACGAAAAAACATTATTTGTTTAGATATCAAATAGGAAAATGACAGTAATTAAATAATATAACTACAGATAAACTCATTTTCCATAACATCATAAGTATACATTTATGAACCCAAATATACCAAGAATGAATTATTCTAATGATAATGTTGAAGTAATTGCACAACTAGTGGCTCAGTGATAACGTGAGTATTAGGGCTGAGGTTCAATCGGCTGCCTGCTTTGTTGTAAACACTGTTTCAAAAAACGAATAGACTCAATGTCGTTTCTTACTTCCCTCTTGCCTCGTTAGTCGTACTACCCGGTGGGAGTGTTCCGGGTTTTCTCCCATACGATATGTAAATTCGGGGTATTTCTCCTAAAATTCCTCCAGGAAGACACTGACCTGCTTCTTACAAGACACGGATCCAAGTCAGACTTCTACTTATTCGTGCCCCAGCACAACAGAAACTGTGCCCCATCCCTCTTTTCTTGAGACCACGTGGGTTAGTCTAAAATGTTGCCGACAACTCAACGAATTGTGAATGTTTAATTAATTTCGGTTTATATATAAGCTAATATTGAAAACTCTAAAGTTCCGAAATAATGTAAGAAAACTATATTAATTTGTCATTTTCAAAAAAAAAAAAAAAAAAAAAAAAAAAACCTGATGCTGCAAAATAAATGAACATTGATGTTTTAAATATCTATAAAAATCTTAACTAATTGTACTACATAATTAAATAACATCATAATACTCAATAATAATTTATAGCTTCTACTTATGGAATGATAATCATTTAAATTATCATCAGAATTAACATTACGGAATTATTATCACTTAAATAATTTTTCTGAAGAATTACTACATGCTGATACATTTTTTAATACTTCATTTCGATGAGTTATGGTGTACGGAGTTAAATTCAACTTCTGAATGTAATTGAAGTAAAATTTAAATTTTAATATAAATTAGCACATAAGTAAGTGAATAGATTTCTAAATTATTTTTTGTTTAAATTATATTTTATTATAATATTTTTTCTTGCAAGCATGACAGATTTTAAAATTTTCATTGAATCCACGTTTCAAAAATACATATCACGAAGCTAAAGTTACAGAGCTTGACACAGAAGAAACAAAATGCTTTAGACCATTATTTTAAATTCTTTTTCGAACGATTCTCTGTCGAGAACGGGGCCATCGAAAACAATTTCACCCTCAACAGACATTTCCTGCCACGGTCAATTCACATTATTCGAAAACGTCTGCAATCGAATATTCTCCTTTATTTTTTTTATCAATACTTTTCCATCCTTTCCATCTTCTTCGTTCGAACACATCCCCTCCCATTCGAAGACGGTCTGTCATCCATTCTTTCTTTCCGAACACTGCAATCTGTTCCGATATCACATTCTTCATACCATCCGCTGTCCGACGCTCAATCCGCCCCATGCTATTCGCCTTGCAAACGTTTTATTTTTAATCTCATCTGGCACACGGATGTTTCCAATAACGCGAGAACTCTAGGCTTGTCGCGTTGTACTTCTGGTACAATACTTGTACTGTTTTCTGTGAAGAATGTCTGCGAGAAAGGAGCTTTAATGGCTGTACTTTTTTTTTATTTCTTGTAATTTTTCCTAATGTTTTTTCAGGAAACATAAAATTACTTGCTGCAAAATCATTTTAGATTGATAAAGTTCTACAATGAATAATAATACATGCAGTCAAACTTAATTTATATATCCACGTGCTATTTTTTCCGCAACCGTTTTATTTTTAATCTCATCTGGCACACGAATGCTTCTAATAACGTGAACCTCTGAAACAGTATTTGTACTGTTTTCTTTGAAGAATGCCTGCGAGAAATGGGCTCTAATAGTTCTCCTTTTTTTAGTATTTGCTGTAATTGTTTCCAGAGCTTTTGAAGCAATTAGTTTTACATTTTTTGGAAGTAATGTTAGTGTATGGAAGTTCATCAGTGAATAATAATACATGCAATCATACATAATACATACAGTCACATGCTATTCTCGTTGCAACCGTTTTATTTTTAATCTCCTCTGGCACAAGGGTGTTTCCAATAACGCGAGAACTCTTCGCTTGTCGCGTACTTCTGGTACAGTATTTGTACTGTTTTCTTTGAAGAATGCCTGCGAGAAATGGTGTCTAATAGCTGTTCCTTTTCTATAATTTGTTGTAATTGTTTCCAGAGTTTTTTGTAGAAAGTAATTTTATATCTTTTGAAAGTAATTTTATTTTAATGAAGTTCTACAGTGAATAGTAATACATGCAGTCATACATAATACATAAATTCTCATGCTATACTCTAGGCAACCGTTTTGTTTTTAATCGCATCTGGCACACGGATGTTTCCAATAACGCGAGAACTCTTTGCTTGTCGCTTTGTACTTTGGCACAGTATTCGAACCGTTTTCTTCGAAGAATGTGGCTTTAATAGTTGTTGCAATTGCTTCTAAAGTTTTTTGTAGCAAGTAATTTTATGTTTCTAAAAGTAATTTTAGTTTAACGAAGTCCTTCAGTGAATACTAACACATGCAGTCATATATAATAACGCAAGAACTCTTTGCTTGCCGCGTACTTCTGGTACAGTATTTGTACTGCTTTCTTTGAAGTAGGCTTGCTAGAAACTGGCACCAATATTTGCTTTAATTGTTTCTAAAATTTTTTGTACCAAGTAATTTTATGAAGTACTTTTTGTCTGGAAGTAATTTTCGTTTAATGAAGTTCTTCAGGGAATAATAATAATTTCAATCATACATAATATATACAGTTATATCTGTTATTCTTCTTGCAACCGTTTTATCTTTAATCTCATCTGGCACACGGATGTTTCCAATGACGTGAGAACTCTTGGCTTGTCGCGTACTACTGGTACAATACTTCTACTGTTTTCTTCAAAGAAGGTCTGCGAGAAACTGGCTCTAATGGTTGTTGTAATTGTTTCTAAAGTTTTTTTGTACCAAGTAATTTCAGTCACATACTATTCTACTTCAACCGTTTTATTCAATTCCTACTATTAGTTCACACACTCGCTATATATATATCTTTTCAAATTTTCAATGGTTAATAAAATAATTTTATTCATCCATTCAAGTTCAAATACATTTTTTTGAACTTGTAGGTTATGACAGTTTTTTCAAATACTAATTAATTAATTAATTTTAGGTTTTTTTTACATTTAAGTTGTATGTATTTACCAATAGATGGCGCCAGATGTAAGAGGAAAATTTCAACTTTATTTATAAAGGACTTTCTGCAATATAAAAAAACAACTAGGATGTAGGAATGATTTAATTTTTCTTATATCACTTGTTTTTAATCTCATTTGGCACACGGATGATTCCAATAAAGTGAGAACTCGTTGCTTGTTGCGTACTTCTGGTACCATACTTGTACTGTTTTCTTTGAAGAATGTCTGTGAGCAATGGGCTCTAATAGCTCTTCTTTTTTTGTTTTAAATATATGTTGTAATTCTTTTCAAAGTTTTTTGAAGCAAGAAATTTTATATTTCATTTTAGTAAATTTAAAAATGTAATTTTAGTTTACCAACGACCATACATGCTGATTATACCGGTTCTTGTTCGATCAGCATCATCAGGCGCGGTCTGTACTTGGGAGAGTAACCACCTGGGAACACAGCATACCGTTGGCATTCAAAATTTTGGGACCTGATGGCCGAGTGACTAGTGCTCTGGTGCACGGTGCCACAGGTTTCGAGTTCGATTTCTGGCGGTGCCATAGATATTTGTAGCGATTCAGAATCTACTTTAAACAGTAGGTCCAGATCTGATATGGCTGTAGAAAGTTGGACTGACAACCCTGCCTCATAAAAAGAAAAACATATCCCGTCTCAAAATCTGCCAGTAGGCAGAAATACTTAGCCCTCCATACGGCTGTTGCACCAATGATGATGATGATTTTTAGTTTAATTAAGTTCGTTAGTAAATAATTCTAATACTAAAGTCACAGTTGTATGAAAAGACACTTTGGCAACATTCATCCATCAAAAACGAAGAGATTGTTTAGTGATTAAGACGTCTGTAAGCCTTTCTCATCAATAAGTTAGAATATCTAATTTTTTTCCATATGACACACAAATGCAATACAGTTATCCATAAAAGTCCTATCGGAAGTCAATGTTCTATTTCCTCATATAATGTACACAAGTCCTATTTCTTCATCGTATTTTCGTGGTATGCATAAGTCGAAACGGAGGTCCACCAATAAGCACAAAAGTACATCTTTGTTTATCGTTGAAATTATATTTAAATGCAAATGATATTAGAACGTAAATTTTAATGTGGAAAATCTGCGAGATTAAGAATTTTTCTGATATGTTTACAATAAAATTTTAAAATCTTTGGAGATGTTCCAAAATATCTAAAATATTTTATTAATAATTATTAATTTCAATGCCCGTAATTTTTAATTCCTTTCACTTTAAATAAAGAATTTAATCAATGGTTTAAGCTGTAACAGATTGGAAAAATCAAAAATACTTTATTCTGGGAAAATTTTTCAGATGATTATTGATTTATTTTAATTCTTCTTTAATTTTTCTCTCTCTGTGTGTGTGTATATATATATATATATATATATATATATAATATATATATATATATGTATAGAAAGATAGGTAGGACTGACAATCCTACCCCGTAAGACGAAGACATCTCATGTTTCGAAATCTGCAAATCGGTAGACGACCTTGGCCCACCATAGGGCTGTTGCGCCAATGATCATCATAGAAAGAGAGGGAGAGAGAGAGGATAATGTAAATAGAGAGAGAGACAGAGATGATATAAATATGAGACAAATATATATATATGATACTGAGAGAGAGAGATGATATAAATATATTATTTTTAGAAATTTTATTACAGTTCCATTATCAAACTTTATCTTTCACATTTCTCTGTTTTTTCCACTCACGTTGTAAAACAACCTGCTTTCTCTATTATTTTGGAACTAGAATTGACTTTATATTTCTAGGTTTAAACGAGACATGTTCTGTGCGTTTTGCAGGTCATTTTGCAGCCTAGGTAGTGGTTTATCGATTGCTCTCTCCTGCAGCTGCTTTGGACTTAGTTTGAGAAATGGTCTGGGGAGAACGAAAGGAAATCTCTGATGGAATAAAAGACACTGTAATCCTAGAAACATACAGCATTCGCCGAACTGTGTTTTTGGCTTTACGTTCATTTTCCTTTTTCCTTGTTTTATGTCCTAAGATTTCGAGATTTATTTTGCTCAAAAACATCTTCTCTGCAATTCTTCGTTCTGTTGTCTTAGAAGTGTTGGCTTCGTCCATTATTTTCAATTAGAAAGTGGAGGTCTTTATTAAACTTGCATGTGTGGTAGTGGTCCTTAATTGAGAATTATTTTGACAGTTTACGAAATTTGGGACACATTTGCTTTAGTTTTCCACGTAAAAGAATATCTAATTAATCGAAAATATATTATTAATGTATAAATATAAATTAGAATTCTCTCTCCCTTTTATATGATAGAAGAAACCTTGAGAAATAAGCAAATATTTATTGTTTTTCCTTTTGGAACAAGTATTACACCTTGAAGCAATATAATTATATTATAATAATGCTCCATAAATCTTTCTTTTATTATGGACTATTTTTAAAATGTAATTTGTTTTAGTTTTTCATAGATATTGAATCTATAATACTATGTTTACCCAACCATGTATTTTTGGGCAGCTGAATTGTGGTTTGAAGCCTGACGGGAGAGTGACTAGCGCTCTGGTGCTCGGTACCATGGATGATTACAGTGGTTGGAAATCCTCTTTAAATTGTAGGTCCCTATATAATATGACTGCAAAGCTTTGGGCGTAAGGCTAACAACCCTACCCCATAAAAATAACTCTTATGTCGAAATCAGCAAGTAGGTAGACGGACTTGGCCCACCATGGGGCTGTTGCTCCGATGAAGAAGAAGAATTGCGGTTTATAGGAAGAAAAAAATTATGAAGTTACTTCCCATTTGTGTTCAATTATTCGTATTTGCTTTGTTAATATGGCTTCTCGTTGTCTGACTAGTTACAAAGTAGTTTTTTGGAGATACAACATGAATATATTTAATCTTTTCAGTAAGCATACACAATAAAAAAGAATCTTATATGTTATAGCTTATAAATGCTTATAAGCTTATATGAAGCTTATATTATAATATATAAGCTTATAATAATTAAAATCTACTTACTAAGCTATGCGTTATGAAATGGTAATGTTCAAGCTGTCTTTATCTCTATAAATATATACAGTTAATAGATATAATGTTATCCATAATGTTTATTTAGGTTTCCAGTAACACAATGTTCTGTAGATAATAGGAAGTATTTTTTCTTATAATTATCTCAAAAAATGTGTGTTTTATCAGATGCTCTAGCAAAGACAACTATTTTCCTACCTTCTATACACCCTCAAACGACATTGTTTTAGAATTAAAAATATCATTTATTTGCAAAAATTAAACAACATATCATATAAATATAAAAATATTTTTCAAAAATAAACTTAAAATTGTATAATACAGATATATTACGAGGAATTATTTTGCTCAATTTTTTAAATGTAGGCTTGGAAAATTTATATTCAAACAATCACTGTTGTTATTGCTGCCTGATGGCCAATTGGCTAGAGCTCTGGTCTTTTGTATCCTCGACTTCAGGTTTGAATCCTGGCGGGGCCATGAATGTTTGTTAGGGTTAGCAATCTACATTAAACTGCAGGTCCCGATTTAACGCAAAGTGTGCACAAAAGGAGTGTAGAGCAAGAAACCAAACCTGTTGCTATAGCTTTTAGGGATCAAATTGTTATATCTGTGAAAAGGTGAGACATAAGTATTAATTACTATAATTGTTTATAGTAAATAAAAAATAATACATTTCATCGTAATTATTTTTACAGAATAAAAATCTTATAATGTATCATGTCTTTATGCGTATGAAATTCTTATACTTAAAATATAAATCTAGCATCAAAATGTATTTAAAACTCGTATTTTTATAATATTTTAGATATTTTTAGGAGATAAATTTATATAAATCCACCTGGTAACAAAATTATTTCATTCAAAATAAGCAAAGTGTAATCATAATATTGGCAAGTATTTGATCCGTTAAGATATAAATATTATTCTCTATTCCATTCCAAAATATACAAGAAGAAATAAAACAAAACCTTGACCAACCTTTTCGAAATCTCCCCATAAAATTTCTCTTCATCTCCTTCGCTTCAGAATCGTTTCCCATGCATCAAACCCGAAGCAAATCTCAACAGATGCACACGGCCCCATCCATTCTATCTCCATTAAACGGAGTCATAGAGTTAGGGTTGAAATGTTCAGATGCTTCCTACGTGACGACAATTCCCAAATCTGAAGCAGAAAGGAAAACTTGACCAACCTTTCCAAAATATCCCCATCCACTTTCTCTTCATCTCTTTCGCTAGTCAGTCTCCAGCCTTCGTGGTGCCTCGTTAAAAGTGAAGCTGCATATTACCTATAGGCTGAACAGTTGCATGCGACGTGGTCTCTTGGACCTGGTGTAGGCTTTCCTGCACCATGGGGATTAGTAATAACAACATAAGTATAAACTAGTATAAATCTTATAATAATAAATAATACATTTCAGTGTCATTACTTTTTAGAGAATAAAAAACTTATCATAATGTATATGAAATTTTTAATCTAACATCAAAATATACTGAAGACTAATATTTTTATAATGATTTTTCATACTTTTGGGTGATAAATTGATATAAATCTATCAATTTAACAAACAAAATTTTTCACTCAAAAGAATCAAAATTTAATTGTAATATTGGAGCTAATAATATAATTTAGATATAAATATTATTCTCTATTCGATTCCTAAAATAACAAGAAGAAAAAAGGGAACCCTTTGACCAACCTTTCCGAAATCTCCCCATTCCCTTTCTCTTCATCTCTTTCGCTTCAGAATCGTTTCCCATGCATCAAACCCGAAGCAAATCTCAACAGATGCACACGGCCCATCCATTCTATTTCCATAAAGCGGGAGTCAAGGAGTAGGTCTGAAATGTTTAGATGCTTCCTACGTGACGACAATTCCCAAGTCTGGGCAAACAACCATTTGGGGGGCAAAAAATCTAATGATGTAGTCCGATCAGGGGCAACCTATAAAGAGATCCTGCATCTGTAGAAATGCTCCTGTTCCTCCCAGAGTGAGAGGGAGTGCGAGCTTTTATACACACAAAAATGCTTCCCACCTACAATGGCCGAAGTCGCGTGGATCAAGAAGACGTGACGAAATTGGCAATGGTGGTCTTTTTTTCTGGCGGCCGTTTGCTAATAGACATGTGTTGCATCGGAGTTAATGGCTTGACAGTAAAGATGGACGAAATGATTGAGAATGCAAATATTTTTTTGGAAAATATTGTTTATCTGGATTTTATAGGGTGTATTTATTTATGCAAAGGAAATTTGTTTTTCGATACGCAAATAAAAGGTCATAAATTTTAAGTTTAGTTTCTAAAAATATGACCTGTATGGTAATACATTTAAAAAAATAATGCATTTAGCTATTTGCATTGTGTTAAGTTGCATTATGGCCTATAGTCTAGCGCTCGGGCCATTGATTTCACAGGCTTCACATTGGAATCCTGACTTTAGCATGGCTGTTTGTGAGTGGTTCGGAATCCAAGTCAAACTGTTTGTCGTAGTCTCATTAGGCTAAAATTTTCACAGAATGACCGTAGAGCGACAATTAAAACCCATCTGCATTGTGTTAAGAAACTGTTCTCTGAAGAAAAGGCAAAAGAAATGTTGTGGCTTATTTCGTTTAATCAAAATATTATTGATCCTCAGATCAAGGGAATAAGCATACAGTTTCATTAAGAAGATATTTTGAAACTTATTATATAGATAAATAAGACAGATATTAACGAGGATGGTGATCAATTTTTTTCTGGAGGATTTTCTACAGTAACTGGAATTACACATTCGTATATCGTATTAAAGAAAAATCCAGAAAATTTCAAGCAGACAAATTTTTTGTTGATAATACACATTATGTTACAATTTAAATATTTATAGAATGGCAACTATGGCACATAAATAGTGATATTAAATAGTCCTTTTCTTATGCTGGTTATTTGCAATTTAATGGCCGATCGGCTAGCGCCTTGACCTTTGTTATCACAGGCTTCAGTTTGGTATTCAGACTGTCCCGTGGATGTTTATTAGTGGTTCGGAATTCGCTTTAAACTGTAGGTTGTCGTGATCACAAGATGACCGTAGAGCAACAAACCAAACCTTAAATCAAAATAAATATAAATATAACAACACAATTTACGTAAAACTCGTAATTTCATAATAAGTTTTGATACTTTTTGGGGATAAATTTATATAAATCTATCTATCTGTTAGCAAAACTATCTCACTTAAAAGGATCAAAATATATTCGTAAGATTTAAAAAAGTTACAGCTAATTGACCTATTGAGATATAAATATTCTTTTCTATTCCATTACTAAAAATACAGGAAGAAAAGAGAAACCTTGACCAACCTTTCTGAAATCTCCCCATCCACTTTCTCGTCATCTCTTCCGCTTCAGAATCGTTTTCCATGCATCAAACCCGAAGCAAATCTTAACAGATGCACACGGCCCGTCCATTCTATTTCCATAAAGCTCGAGTCATAGAGCAGGGTTGAAATGTTTGGATGCTTCCTACGTGACGACAATTCCCAAGTCTGAAGCAGACAACCATTTGGGGCGCGAAAAATCGGATGATGTAGTCCGATCAGGGGCCACCCATAAAAAGATCCTGCATCTATAGAAATGCTCCCCTTCCTCCCAGAATGAGGGGGAATGCGAGCTTTATACACATAAAAACGCTTCCACCTACAATGGCCGAAGTCGCGCGGATCAGGAAGACGTGACGGAATTCGCAATGATGATCTTTTCTTTCTGGAGGCCGTTTGCTAATAGACATGTGTTGCATCGGAGGAAATTGCTTGACAGTAAGGATGGAGAAAATGATTGAGAATGTAAATATTTTTGGAAAATATTTGATAGGGAGGCCTTAGCTATGCAAAAGAAATTTGTTTTGTGAATGTGCTATAAAAGGTCAAAAATTGGATAGATTTTTTTTCTTTAATCTCGCCTGTATGACAATATAATTAAACTAATAATACATTTAACCTTCTGCATTGTGTTAAATGGCCTGATGGTAAATTTTGATTAGCGCTCTGGCCATTGGTTTCATAGGCTTCACGTTCAAATCCTGGTGGTGGCATGAATGCTTATGAGTGGTTCAGAATCCTCATTAAGCTATAGGTCCCTGTCTAGTTAGAATAAAGTGTGCATAAAATGACGGCCTACTGACAAACCAAATCAATCACTGTTGTTATAACTTTCCGGGATCAAATTGTTATCACTGTGAAAAGGTGAGAAATAAGTATTAAGTACGTTAATTATTTATAATAAATAATACATATCAGCATGATTACATTTTATAGAATAAAAATATGAAGATAATATATGATGTCTATGTATGTATATGAAATTATTATTATAAAAATGTAAATCTAACATCAAAATTTACTAAAAAGTCGTATTTTTAAAATGGTGTTTATACATTTGGGTGATAAACTATTTGCTAACAAAACTATTTCACTCAATTGAAGTAAATACCTACAATATTTAAAAAAATATTGCAGGTATTTGATCCGTTGATATATAAATATTATTGTCTATTCCATTCCTAAAAAAAGCAAGAAAAAAAAAACCTTGACCAGCCTTTCTGAAATCTCCCCGCCAACTCTCTCTCCATCTCTTTCGCTTCAGAATCGTCTTCCATGCATCCAACCCGAAGCAAATCTCAACAGATACACACGGCCCCATCCATTTTATCTCCATAAAGCGGGAGTCACAGAGTGGGGTTTCTAATGTTTGGATGCTTCCTACGTGACGACAATGCCCAAGTCAGGGCAGACAACCATTTGGAGCGCGAAAAATGGGATAATGTAGTCCGATCAGGGGCAACCCATAAAAAAGATCCTGCATCTGTAGAAACGCTTCTTTTCCTGCCAGAATGAGAGGGAATGCGAGCTTTATACACACAAAAATGCTTCCACCCACAATGGCCGAAGTCGCGTGGATCAGGAAGACGTGACGGAATTCACAATGGTGATCTTTTTTTCTGGTGGCCGTTTGCTAATAGGCATGTGTTGCATTGCAGGAAATGGCTTGACAGTAAAGATGGACAAAATGATTGAGAACGCAAATATGTTTGGAAAATATTGTTTATCTGGATTTTATAGGTTGTACTTATTTATGCAAAAGGAAATTGTTTTGACTTTGTGCAATAAAAAACCATAAATTGGGTAGTTTTTCTTTCTAAAATAGGACCTGAATGGTAATATATTCAAGCTAATAATACATTTAACATTAAGCACTGTAGGAGCTTGATGGCATAGTTTCTAGCACTCTGGCGGTCGGAATCACAGGTTTCGGGCTCGAATGGCGGCGGTGTCATGGATGTTTGATGTGGTTCGGAATCTACTTTGAACCATAGTATCCGGTCTCATAGGATCGTAGATCGTTGTCTTGAAGTTCATTCAGTCTTCAGAGCTCGTGGTTCCTCGCTAAAATTGAAGCTGCATGTTGCCAATAGGCTTGCACCAGTCGCTTGCAATGGGGTCTCTTGGACCTGGTGTAGGCTTTTCCTGGACCAGGGGGAATAATAACAACAACCATAAAACAGTATATATAGTATAGTAGTGTAGTGTTGTTACTATTATATAAACAATATAATAGTGGCAACAATAATATAAGTACTAATTATTATAATTATTTATAATAAATAAATAATTCATTTCAGCGTGATTGTTTCTAGAGAATAAAAATCTGATCATAATGTATGTAATCTGAATGCATATGAATTCGTATTCTAAAAATATAAATCTAACATGAAAATATGCTTAAAACTCGTATTTTTATAATTATTTGATACTTTTTGGTTATAAATTAATATAAATCTATCTATCTTTAACAAAGCTATTTTGGCAAAGTATAATCATAGTATTTAAATCACTTTACATGTATTTGATGCGTTGAGATATAACTATTATTCTCTATTCCATTCATAAAAAACACAAGAAAAAGAAAAAAAAACTTGACCAACCGACATTTCCGAAATCTCAATCCACAACTGTCTCTCCATCTCTTTCGCTTCAGAATCGTTTTCCATGCATTCAGTCCCATCCATTCAGTTTCCATAAAGCGAGAGTCACAGAGCAGGGTTGAAATGTTTGGATGCTTCCTACGTGACGACAATTCCCAAGTCCGTGCAGACAACAATTTGGGGAACGAAAGAATCGGATGATGTAGTCCGATCATGGGCAACCCATCAAGAGATCCTGCATCTGCAGAAAATGCACCTCTTCCTCCCAGAGTGAGAGGGAAGGCGAGCCTTATATACAGAAAAATGCTTCCACCTACAACGGCCTGAATTCGCGCGGATCAGGAAAACGTGACGGAATTCTGGTGGTCTTTTTTCTGGTGGCCGTTTGCTAATAGACATGAGTTGCATCGGAGGAAATGGCTTGACAGTAAAGATGGACGAAATGATTGAGAATGCAAATATTTTTCGAACATATTGTTTATCTGGATTTTATAGGGTGTGCTCATTTATGACAAGGGACATTGTTTTGACAATTTGTAATAAAAGGTCATAAATTGGGCAGTTTTGTTTCTGAAAGTATGAACTGTATTGTATTGCATTTAAATTAATAATACATGTAACAATCTGCATTGTGTAAAAGTACAGTTTTTTAAAGAAAAGGTAGTGGAATGATGGCCAATTGACTACTTCTCTGGCCTTTTGGTATCAGGTTCGGATCGTTGCTTGGTGACATGAATGGTTGTTAATGTTTATGAATCCACGTTACACTGTAGGTCCCGATCTAATTAGCCTAAAGTGTGCATAAAATGACCGTAGAGTGATAAACGAAACCAATCACATTTGTTATAACTTTTCGGGATCAAATTCGGGATTTCTGTGAAAAAGTCAGCAATAAGTACAGTTATCATAAAAAATACACTACAGCCTTGATTACTTATTACGGAATAAAA
This sequence comes from Caerostris darwini, assembly GCA_021605075.1. NCBI lineage: Eukaryota > Metazoa > Arthropoda > Arachnida > Araneae > Araneidae > Caerostris > Caerostris darwini. The sequence continues at coordinate 509,274 of BPLQ01000599.1, read as the reverse complement.
ATTTTATAATATATGATGCCTTAATGTATATGCAATTATCATTCTAAAAATATAAATCTAACATCAAATCGATATTTTATAAAAATTTTAATACTTGTTATTAATCACTTCATATAAATCTATCTATGTGTTAACAAAACGATCTGACTTAAAAGAAGCAAAATATAATCGTAAGATTTAAAACATTTTACAGCTATTTGAGCCGTTGAGATATAAATATTATTCTCTATTCCATTCCTAAAAATACAATTAGAAAAAAAAAGAAACTTAACTAATAATGCATTATTAGGCCATCAGGCCGCTTAACTAATAATGCATTAAATGCATTATTAGTTAAGCGGCCTGATGGTCAATTTTAGCTAGCGCTCTGGGCATTGGTTTCACAGGCTAGGCTAAAAAACTGATAGTAAATTAAGTTTTATTGATGCGCTATATATTTCTTAAATTTGTCATTTCACAATTATCTCAATACTTTTTTGACAACTGTTTGTATTTAAATTATATTTAAAAGGCTGGATCAAGTTTTAATTCTAAATTAATAAGAAATATTTTTATATACTGTATAACATCCCTCATCATCAATCACGATGCAACGACTCATAGTATATCATATTCAATCTGTAGTTGTTTCAACCTGTGAAGGTCGCACATACATTCTTTAATTCCCTCATTATACATGACACCGAATATCTCCTATATGATTTGAGTGGCAGGTTGTTCTCATTAATACAAAACACTAATTGCATGTAATATAACAACCCACAATACTGCTTATCTGCTGACAAATTTGAGTGATGGGTCTATTGTTTATTGTATGAAAAATATCCTACATCGCAAAACTTTTTAATCAGAGTCATTTATACCAATGTGCAAAAGGATAAATTCTTTACGAAAATTATATTCCAGAAATATTTTATTTTGAAAGTAAATGCAAATAAATAGTCGTATCCATTATAAATCTGAGAGATTATATTTATTCTAAAAGCAAATAATATAATGCATCTAGTACTTTAACAAGGTTAGATTTTTCTAAATAACTTTATAGCATTTCTTTAAAACTTTTCTGATAACTTTATAGCATATTTTATAAAATAAGAAAATTACAATCGCAACATGATTATTAAAACTTTCTCGCAATATTTTTAACCAATGTCTCTTATACCCCCATGTACAGAAGGATAATAATAAAATATAAAATATAATAATAAAATATAGAATATATTAATAAAATATAAAATATAATAATAGAATATAGAATATATTAATAAAATATAAAATATATTAATAAAATAATAATAAAATATTACGCAAAATATATTCTAGAAATATTTAATTCTGAAATTATATATTAAGAAATAGTCGTATCCCTCATAAATCAGAGAGATTGCATTTATTCTAAAAGCAAATAATTTAATACTAAATAGTACACAAATAATATAATACTAAATAGTACACAAATAACATAACACTAAATAGAACACAAATAACATAACACTAAATAGTGCACAACTAACATAACATTAATTAGTACACAAATAATATAATACTAAAATAGTGCACAAATAACATAACACTAAAATAGTACACAAATAACATAACGCTAAAATAGTATACAAATAACGTAACACTAAATAATGTACAACATAACATTAATTAGTACACAAATAATATAATACTGAAATAATACACAAATAATATAACACTAAAATAATACACAAATAACAAAACACTAAAATAGTACACAAATAACAAAACACTAAAATAGTACACAAATAATTTAATACTAAAATAGTACACAAATAATATAACACTAAATGGTTCACAAATAATATAACACTGAATGGTACACAAATACCATAACATTGAATAGTACACAAATAATAGTACTTTAACAAAATAAAATTTTTCTGATAACCTTATAGCTTCTCTTTACACTTACAAACCACTCCAGTTATGAAACATCGATTCTGACTGTTAGTTCTTAACGATAAAGTCCTCAAACGCTACGATACTGGGTCACGGTTCATTATCATGACTTACTTTATTTTTAAAAAAATTGTAAAATCGATATAGCCGTGCAACTTTATTGATTAGCTTTTCTATGCAAATTTTCAAAAATGAAGAATATTGCAAAATACTTTTTATTGAAGAGATGCATATTTCCTGAAACTGGAATTCGATATTGATAACATGATTTCTTAAAATGAAATTATACATTATGTGTCGATGTATTTTTCAGCCGATATTCTAATAATTCCATGGCTTTATTATTCGATTATTATTTATTTTTTTTAATATTGGAAAAATAATAAAGTTTTATAAGCAATTTGAAGCTGTCTATTATATTTATTCAAGATTATTTCTATTATATTATTAAGATAGTATTTGTCCTAAAAGCTGTCAATCTCTTTTTTTTTTAAATTTATTAAGTCTAATATATTATATTATTATATTATATATTATGTTAGACAATTTAATGAATTGGATTATATCAATAAATTAATTATTTATATAATATAAATTAATAATATATATTAATCATAATTATATGTAAATTAATCATTAATTATGTTATTAATTAATCATTAATGATACTATTTATGCTTTGTGGAACTTTTATTACTCTGAAATAAGAGAAAAATTACAAGAAACTGCTCATTATTATTTTGAGTAAAAAAAAAATGTTATAAGGTTTGTCCTGAAATTCGACTTTTTTATGTATCAATACAGTAACCCTAACATTCAATTTTAATATTTTTTTTCACTATTCATATGTTCGGAAACTGATGACCGAGTGACTTGTGCTCTGGCGTCCGGTGCCACAATTTTTGGGTTCCAGTCCCGGCGGTGCCATGGATGTTTGAAGTTTTTGGAATCTACTTTAAACCGTAGGTCTCGGTCTAATATGACTGTAGAGCGTTAGACGTAGGACTGACAACCCTACCCCATAAAACGAAAATATGAACGAATGAACTCCTAGAAATCTTCCTGTCTAGAAACTATCTAGAAATCTTCCATTTGGCAGAGGTCTTGGCCCAGCATGGGACTGTTGCGCCAGTGATGATGATTCATATGTTTATTTACATAATACAACAACCATTAAAATAACCATTTATTAAAATTTTGGTTTAACTAAACACGAATATAGCACTGAAAAATTTGAGATTGGTTTAAATTCCTAAGTAACTTAATATTCTCAATATGAAACAATGCTTTTACAGATGTTCGTACGTGTTTACTCTTTGTTACAATGTCTCTTTTTTTTTCAGAATCATAATGAAAATTGTCTACGCTGCCAGCACTGTAGTGGATCATTTTCCCTCTTATTCATTCAATTCCTTCTATTAGCTCACAGTATTCCTATATATATCTTGTTCAAATTTTCAATCGTTCATAAAATACTTTTTATTCGTCCACTCAAGTTCAAATACATCTTTTTTAACTTGTAGTGGATGACACTTGATGTTAATACAGTTTTTTCAAATTTTAATTCAGTAATTAAATTTAATTCAATAATTTGAGTTTTTTTTTTAGATTTAAGTTGAATGTATCTAACAATAGATGGCGCCAGATAGACTTAAAAAAATGAATGAAAATTATTTATGAAGAACTTTCTGCAATATAGTGGGAAAAAAAAATAGGAATTGTCTGTAATTTTTTTTATATTACTTGCTTTTTTTTTTTATTTTCTTAATATCCTGGTGAAAATGCTCACCGTGATCATAGCTAGCCTGGCCACAGTTAACAATAAAGAAATCCAAATGTCACTGCAGGAAATGTATTTCTATGGACATAGTGCAACCAAGTTTCTTATATGCAGATGACATGTCCATCACTAATTTCTTAGTCTTTTGACTGCACACTCCCTAAAAATTCGTTGATAAAAACTAAAGTTTATATCTCGTTTTGTTGGAGCAAGCTATCAAAATTGGCAAAACTTAAGAACTTACGGATCTGTATGAACAATGAAAATTTTCTGTATCAGTGTAACTTCTCTGATTCTTGGATCTTGTTTTTTAAGTATTTGAAAGCTGATCCACTCTTGTCAATTGCTTTCGCAAAATTTTTCATTCAGCAAAGTTTTATGTGTAAGGGTAGTTAGAGGATTTTTTTTCTTCTCTACTAATAGTGGGTTTTAGGGCCTGATAATCGAGTGATTAGCTCTCTGGCGCTCGGTGCCGTAATTTTCCATTCGAGTCTAGACGGTGTCATGGATGTTTGTAGTGATTCGGAATCCACTTTAAACCATAGGTCCCGGTCTAACATGATTGAAGAGCATTGGGTGTAGGACTGACAACACTACCCCTTAAAAAGAAAACCCTCATGTTTCGAAATTTGCCAATAGGCAGGCAGCCTGGGAACACCAAAGAGCTATTACGCCAATGAAGTAGAAAATAGTGGATTATACATATTTTACTCTCCAATATATGTTTTCAAGTATTGTCCTTAACAGTCAGACATAGTTAAAAAATTAAACAATGTCTAGCTTTTGTTCAACCTTATGTATCTGATGTTGATTATCAACAATAATTTGATTATCAGCGTATAGTTAGTAATTGACATAGATTTTGATAATGATTTTGATCCTGAAGGTGAAAAAAGTTACTTTCATAAACTTTTTTTTCTTTTAGGGCTTAAATATCTATTGGCATTAGATTGGTTTTAAATTAGGTTTGATTTTCTAAGAATAAACAATTGTGGATGAGTCAGAGATGGAAGTATATGAATAGATATAAATTGATGAAATTAGCCGAATATTTTTATAAGGTGTGAAGAGATAGCTTTTGCATACTTTTACAGCAACTATCGATCCATTGAGAAATGCTAGAACAACCATAAAAACATATTTTCTTTATTCAGTTGAAAGCCATAGACAATCAATTTTAATTAAAGTATCAAATAAATCAAAATGCTTTAACCAATATAATTATTATTTAAAGATTGATTTAACATTTGATATATACTTTATTTTCTCAATTCTAAATTCACTGGACAACATTATTCAAACATTTTCGGCAACATTATGTGTCTGTCGATAGCACTACGGATGCCAAATAGCTTAGGACTAATGCTTCTCCCCTTGCAGCTAAATACAGAAATCCATTTTCATTGTTATATCACGCTAGTGAAGAGATGGTTACTCTAAAAGTAGACAAAACCTATTAAGGAATACTAAAATAACTATCAAAATATATTTTTTATTCAGTTAAAAGCTACGGATAATCAATTTTATGCACTGTAAACAAATCCCAATACAAATACTTTAACCAATACAATTATTACTTGAAGATTGATTTAGCATTTGAGGTATGCTTTATTTTCTCAGTCCTAAATTCACTGACCAGCATTGTTCAAACATTTTCTGCAACATTATGCGCTCCGTTCGATAGATAGCACTACGGATGCTAAATAGCTTAGGGCTAATGCTTCTCCCCTTGCAGCTAACTACAGAAATCCATTTTCAGTGTTATATCACGCTTACGCAGCGCAATAGTAAATAAGGGTTGGGTTGAAAGCAATCATGGGTATTAAATTAGAGCCATGCGTATCTATCTGGGGCAACAATGGAATGTTTACTCCGGGCATAAAATGTGGAATTAGTTTACATTACAAAGAGATGGAAAGGCTCCGTCCAGACCCGGTATTTGCGAATCGTTTTGCAGATGTAGCGTGTAAGAGAATGATCAAAATTTATTATAATAAGCAAATATGGACCTTTACCCGGATGTAGAAAATAAGGTATTTTTGTTATGGATATATTTTATTAAGGAAAAAAAATTATACAAAATATGAGATTTGAGATTTTAAACAAGTATCTTTAAATAATGTAAATTTACTAAATAAAACAATCATTCTTTTCCGAGAGTTACTACTAATTTTTTTTTTCACTTTTAATCGCACTGCCTTTATTTTTAAGGACATAATTGTGTTAAAAATTACCAATAAATTTTTATTTTCGAAACTATGTTCTTTTTTGTAAAGTAAGTCACGGCGTCAGTCAGTTTGTGATGACTAGCACCATCTGGTGGCATGGAAAATTGATTGTTATGAGAAATAGGAATTTGATGGATAAATTTTTTCTTCCTTTTTTATTATTAATTTTTCTAAGAAAATAAATTCGTAGAAAAGACTGTTAAACTGTTGTAACAGTTAAATTTGTTACTTTATACAGGAGCATACGTGCACATCAATCCATGTGTGTGTGTAATATGTAATTATATCCTTCATTTAAAAACGCCATATAGTAAATTGGCATTAGAGAAATTGTCATATTGTATTGTTTTTTAATTTCAATTATATGTAATATTTTTTATTCATTTTTTATTCGTTCTATCACTTTTAGCTTCTCACAAAACCGAGCGTAACTCAAACACTAATGAATATTTTGACGTCAAATTTCACACAAATGTCAAGGGCAGTACCATAAATCTAAAAAAGAAAAAAATGAAGTTCCATTTGTCCGGGAAATTTAAATTGAAAATTGGTTTTACTTTTTGGGCACAGTAGTAGAATTAAATTAATTTCGAAATTTTAATACGAATATTTTTTCTTCCTTTTTGGCCTGATGGCCGATGGACTACCATTGTGGCTCTCAATGCCACAGGTTTGAGGTTCGTTCCCGGCGATGCCATAGAGGTTTGTAGTGGTTTGGAATCCACTTTAAGCCCTACGTCCTTGTCTAATATAACTGTAAATGATTTTTCTGTACTATTAAATATACTTCAGTAGTTTCTATATATTATCTGCCAGTAGGCAGATGACCTTGACCCACCATGGGGCCTTTGCGCCAATGAAGAAGAATTCCTATATATTTGATATAGATTAAATTTTATAAGACTCTATGTGGATCACTAAGAATTATTGAAGGCATTTAAGAAAATTAAAATATTTAGTTAAACAAATGCGGAAATTATTCAACATATTTTTAAACTGCGTCTCTCAATAATTTATGATAAAGTAACAATATGGCCCTATGTTTCACACTGTCAGAAAAATTATATATATATATATAGATAGATAGATATTTACTTTGGTTAACTTAAATAAAAGGGCCTGATGGCAGCGCGACTAACGCTGTGACGCTAGGTGCATAAGTTTCGAGATCGAGTCCCGACGATGCCTGAATGTTTGTAGTGGTTCGGGATCTACTTTAAATCACAGGTCCCGATCTAATATGGCTGTAGGAGCTTTGGGCCGTATACTGACAACCTTACCCCATAAAAAGAAGAGGGATGTTTTCTTTCGAAATCTTCCAATAAGCAGATGGCATTGGCCCACTATGGGGTGTTGCACTTCTAATGATGATGATAGCTTACATGACAAAACTGCAATTAAAAATTTGAAAGATATTTAATGAAAAATTTAATAAAAATATGATCACATTTAAACGTAATAATAAATCCCGAAGAAAAAATTATTTCTAATTATTACAGCTTTCAAGTTAGGGGCATATGTAATATAAATACATCCTTTTATAAATATAAAAATTTAAAGATATTAAAATGAACAAAAACCAACTAGTAAATTAAAGAACAAGTATTATTTTAGAAATATTATTTTACTTTAATAATCAAGCGTAGGTATACAATAGTATATTATAATTATTAAAATTTTATTAATTTCGATCGTATTTTAATATCGATGAACTTTTCATACTTTAAATAAATTCAATTTTGTACAAAATACATCTGTTTCATCTTTCCTGACCTTAAAGGCAAAATATAAACATATCTTGTCAGGTTGTACTTCCGTCTACTTATCATCGATTTAATCATACATCATGTCAGCATCACTTAAACACCAACCCTTTTTAACTTGAGAACCGCGATATCTCTTCTCCTCTCCAGTCAACAATGATTATTGGTTAACGAAACCGAATTCCGGTAGAACAGCCTAAGGAACTGTCGAGTCAATGACATCTTAAAAATTGATCTACAGGAAGTAAAAATGGTGGTAAATTTGACTGAACTTTTTTTTTCTAGAAAGAAGGCGCCATAAATCTGTGATAAAATATTTAGAGATATGGAAGACCCTATTTTGTATCGAATCAATGGGATTCGATTCACCAGCGATAATGATGTCACGTAACCTCAGGGCAATTTATGGTTGCCACACGCTTATATCGAAATTGTGAGGCCCGCTGAGAGTTCAGATAATAAGTAATTAATGTGCTAGTTTAAATTTAATCCTTTTATCGAATGGGTCATAGAGAAATCGATTTTGAGAGATAGCGACGTGAAATGAGACATTATAAGATTAAATAAAACTTGACTGGCGATTCTATGCATTTCAGTTAGAACAATACTGTAATGGAATAAATACTTGAAAATACAAAAGCATGTATGTAGAGAGTTTGATCTTAAAGTATTGGTTATAGATAGTTTAGTAAAGGTAACCTTTGATAGGATTATTGACATATAAATCGTCAATGATATGTTAAAGACTTTATGATTATTGGTGCAAATTGTAGTGTTATAAACTGCTGTGTATAATTTGTTAATTTTTCCTCGTAAATTTCAGAAAAAAACTCACTGCATAAAAAATTATTTTTTGTAAAGATAATGCAGGTAAATTCAGTCTTAGGAATAATTTTTTTATTATTTTAATGCAACTGGAAAATTAATAGACTTATTTTTATGCCATAAGCAAGGACTACACCGACGTTATTCATTTTGCACTAACCAAGGGCACTTGCAGCCTGAAGATATACTACTCACGCAAGTAACCCTATCCCCGCAACGTTCTACGATCGTATTAGTCAAAGACCTACGGTGTTTAGTGGATTCCGAACTATTACAAAATCCATGGCACCGCCGGGACACGAACGCTGTGAAGTATCGAGCGTCAGAGCGCTATTAACTCGGCCATGAGACTCCATTTCTAAATATTATAGCTTTCAAGTTAGGGACAAATCATACATACGTACATATTTTTATAAATGTATATAAATATAGATATTAAAATTTAAGCATCTTGAAATGAATAAAATAACAAATATAGTTATTTAAATAACAAGTATTATTTTACATAAGTATTTTAGTATCTAGTAACAAATACTAGTTAGTTAAATAACAAGTATTATTTTAGAAATATTATTTTACTTTAATAACCAAGAGCTGGTATACGATAGTATATTATAATTAATGAAATTTTATTAATTTCGATGGTATTTGAGTATTGATGAACTTTTAATACTTTAAATAAATTCGACTTTGCACGAAATCTATCTGTACCATCTGTCCTGACCAAAAATAACAAAAAGTAAAGATATCCTGTCACGTTCCACTTCCCCCTACTTATCATCGGTTTAATCATACATCATGTCAGCATCACTTAACCACCACATAATTTTTTTTATTACTTCAGAACCACGATATCTCTTCTCCTCTCCAGTCAACAATGATTATTGGTTAACGAAACCGAATTCCGGTACAACAGCCTAGGGGACTGTCGAGACAATGACGCCTTGAAAATTGATTTACAGGAAGTAAAACTGCTGGTAAATTTAGACAAATTTTTTTTCCTAGAAAGAAGGTCCCATAAATCTGTGATAAAATATTTAGAGATATGGAAGACCCTATTTTGTATCGAATCGATGGGATTTGATTCAACCAGCGATAATGATGTCACGTAACCTCAGGGCAAGTTATGGTCGCCACACGCATCTATCGAAATTGTGAGGCCCGCTGAGAGTTCAGATAATAAATAATTAATGTGCTAGTTTAAATTTAATCCTTTTATCAAATGGTTGGTCATAGAGAAATCGATTTTGAGAGATAGCGACATGAAATGAGACGTTAAAAGATTAAATAAAACTTGACTGGCGATTCTATGCATTTCAGTTAGAACAGTGTTGTAAGGGAATTAATAATTGTAAATAAAGAAGGATTTGTGATCTTTAAAGTGTTGGCTTTGGATAGGATTATTAATTTATAAATCGTGGAATATAAGTTAAAAACTTTCTAATTATTGGTGCAAATTTTAGGCTTCTGCGTATAATCTATTAATATTTTTCACATAAATTTCGTAAAGAAATCACTGCGTAAACATTTTTTCTGAAGATAATACATGTAAATTCAGTCTTAGGTAGACACTTTTTTTCTAATGCAGATGGAAAATAGTTGGTCTTATTTTTATGCCATAAGCAAGGACTACACCGACATTATTCTTTTAGCACTAACCAGGGGGAACTTGTAGCCTGAAGATATGCTACTGACGTGTGTAACACTACCCCAGAAACGTTCTACGATCGTATTAGAACTTGACCTACTGTTTAAAATGGATTCAGAAAATGGACTTGAACCCTGTGGTATCGAGCTTCTATTCACTCGGCCATCAGGTGCCATTTCTAAATATTATAGCTTTCAAGTTAGGGACATATACACATACATCAATACGTACGTACGTACATACATACATACATACATACCTATAAATATTTACATACGTACATATACATCTTTTTATAAATATATATATATTAAAATTTAACCATCTTAAAAAGAATAAAAATTAACTTCCAAATTAAATAACAAATATTATTTTAGAAATATTAATTTACATTAATATTCAAGAGCTGGTTATGTAAATTATAATTATAGTAGTATTATAGTATTAGTATAGTATAATTATAAGTTTTATTAATTTCAATCGCATTTTAATATCGATGAACTTTTCATACTTTTAATAAATTGGACTTTGCACGAAATACATCTGTATCACCTTTCCTGGCCAAAAATAAACAAGTAAACATGTGTTGTCAGGTTCCACTTATCATCGATTTAATTATACATCATGTCAGCATCACTTAGCCACCAACCATTTTTTTTGTACTTCAGAACCGCGATATCTCTTCTCCTCTCCAGTCAACAATGATTATTGGTTAACGAAACCGAATTCCGGTACAGCAGCCTCGGGGACTGCAGAGTCAATGACGCCTTCAAAATTGATCTACAGGAAGTAAAACTGCTGGTGAATTTAGCCAAACTTTTTTCTTCTAGAAAGAAGATGCTATAAATCTGTGATAAAATATTTAGAGACATGGAAGACCCTATTTTGTATCGAATCGATGGGATTCGATTCACCAGCGATAATGATGTCACGTAACCTCAGGGCAATTTATGGTTGCCACACGCTTATATCGAAATTGTGAGGCCCGCTGAGAGTTCAGATAATAAGTAATTAATGTGCTAGTTTAAATTTAATCCTTTTATCGAATGGTTGGCAATAAGCTCATAGAGAAATCGATTTTGGGAGATATGCACGTGAAATGAGACATTAAAAGATTAAATAAAACTTGACTGGCGATTCTGTTCATTTCAGTTAGAACGATATTGTAATGGAATAAATACTTGAAAATACATAACGATTTATATAAGGAGTATGATCTTGAAGTATTGGTTATAGATAGTTTCGTAAAATAATCTTAGATATTATTATTAACATATAAATAGTGGTTTATATGTTAAAAACTTTATAATTATCGGTGCAAATATAATCTGCTAATTTTTTTCCCCGTAATTTCGGAAAATATAATCATTACATAAAGTTATTTTATCTGAAGATAATACAGGTAAATTCAACCTTGGAAAAAAATAAACTTTAGGATAATATGCAGTGCTTTTTTTGTTAATTTTTAGTTTTATTATATATTATTTTCCAAATATTAAGAGAGAAATATACAGAAGTCGCATACGATGACATCATACTTTTGTGATGTAGCTAATATTTTATTATTTTAATATAATTAAGGGTAATATTAATTGTAGCTAATGTTTTAACTTTGTGGAGCTAATTAACACGTGTCAATAGAGGAACGTAGCCTGGAATGAAATATCAAATTTATCTATTATGAAGAGGGCCAATTGGCTAGATCTCTGGCCATCGGTACCACAGGCGTCAGATTCGAATCCTGGCAGTAGCATGGATGTTTGTTAGGGGTTCGGAATCCACGTTAAATTGTAGATCACGGTTTGATTAGACCTCGTGAGCACAAAATGATCGTAGAGTGTCAAACCCAAGCAATCTACAGGAGTGGAAAAGAATACCCAGTCCTTCATTGACTTCATATCTCGTAGGTGGGCGATGTTGGTTTCAATCAGAGAAAGTCACACTCCTTGTTTAAATTCCTCTGTATCCGAGAAATTTGTATTCTACAATATTCACGAACAGTAAATTTTCGTTGTTGTTGTTGTTTCTTATCCCACTTGGCTGGCCAAGCCCACGAGCCCATATGGACTCATGATTGAAGGGGAAGGATGCAGCTTCTGTTGTGATGGAGCACCCGTAGGTAGAAGCCTGACTTTTGCTCCGTGACGCTCTTACAGTCATAGAAGACCGGGACCTACGGCTTAAAGTGGATTCCAAACCACTACAAACATCCATGGCACCGCCGGGATTCGAACCCGAAACCTGTGGCACCGAGCGCCAGAGCGCCAGACACTCGGCCATTCAGGTCCCAAATTTGCCAACGGCACGCAGTGTTCCCAGGTGGTCACCCACCCAAGTACTGACCGCGCCCAATGATGCTTAATTTCGGTGATCTAACGAGAACCGGTATATTCAGCATGGTACGGCCGTTGGTTTAAATTTTCGTTGTTTATGGACAATATAATCAATAAAATTTTGTTATTCATCATTCATTGCTTCTACTTTTCACATATCTTATATATATATATTATAAAGGTATATGTCACGCTAAATTATTAATTTATTACTAACCAAACAATCGTAAAAAATATTTTTTTACGACATTTGTTAGGTATAAGATAGTTTTTAAATGTTGGAAATTTTCATTATATCGAAATACTTTAAAGTTTTTAATTATTTTATTACCATTTGTTTTATTTTCATGGGATATGTTCTGTGAATAATTTTTTTCATTTTTTACTATGATTCGTATTCTCCTATTTCGTTATTTCCCTATCTCTAATTTTCATCCTTTTAAATGTGTAATCTTTCTTATGCCGAAAGAGATTGACAAAAAGGATTCTGATGCGAAAAGCCAAGCGTGCGCTGTCTGTCGAAAGAAAAATCATCTGCTAAAACTTGACGCATCCATAACAGGTGAAAGTTATCGACAGCTTTTGATGGGCTTGGAGCGAGCATTGAAATAAAAACAGTCAGAATACGAAGATGGAACGACAAAGTCATTTTTCAACATGAAAATGCTCATCATGTGTTTGCGCTGCCAAAAACTATTTGGAAACGCTTTGATGAGAAATTCTATACAACCAACATTATTTCAAAATATCCTCCTTCTAATTACAATTTGTATCGGTCGATAGCGCATAACTTGTCATCAGCACTTCCCTTCTTTTGAAGTCAAAAGTTGGCTTGATTCCTGGAAATTCTCAAAAAACGAGTCGTTAATTACAAACAGGAATTCGTCGTTTAACAGAGAAATGTCAAAGAGTATTGTCTAGCGATGAGTAGTACCTTGATTGATGTTTGTTGTTGTTTCTTATCCCACTGGGTAGACAACAACATCTAGACCAACTCCATGCATCCATTGAAGAATCATTATAAAGGGTAAAAAATTGCAACTTCTCTTTGTCCTTGACCTTGCGGCACAAAGGCATGGGGTACCCAAAGGTGTAAATGTAATATATGTAAATATTCACGGACTGTAATTTTCGTTTTTTTGTTTTGTAAATTTTTGACGTTGCGGCACATGGACATTGGTCACCTAAAGGAAGTAGTAAACCATCCAATTATACCAAACAGCACTATATGTACAACTATGTTGTAACAGTCCCCTGTTACAACATACATGGACTACTATTGGGTTATTCTCACCCTGGCCCAAACTGGCTTGACTGATGCTTTAATTAAATAATTTAATGAAATAATTATTTGTTTGAAAAAGAAATGACACGAAATTAATTTAATACTTGATATTATTTTGATTGTTTCTTTATATCGAATCGAAATAAATCTTTTCTAAAACATATTTCAAAAAGTTTTATTTTTATCAGTACCTTATGAAAGTTCTAAAAAATTTTATGACAGTTCCAAGTTTTAAAATTTCTCCCAAATCGAGCCTTAAAATGAGTTATAGCTGCTTTTAAATTTATCCCTGATAAAAGTTATTCTGGTTATTTTTTCGGGCACCAATAGTGACTCATTCACAATTCATATCATCCCTAGCTCTTTCGATGTATAGTAGGTAAACAGACGTTAATGGAGTACTTCACTGTATTGATTCTGCAGACTGGAAGGCATTAATAACTATGGTAACGAAACATCACTGACGAGAAAGCACTACATTTTGTCATCTAGCGATTGGAGCTGCCATAAATAAAATGAATGTTTACTATACCAGCTTTATAGAAGTAAATGTCATTTGTTGCTAAAGGGATATTGCAGAAATATGCTTGTGGGCTCGTATTGCTAATATAAATATGTATATATATAAGAAATAAAATGCTTCTTAAAGTATTATTTTGCTTCTGGATATTTTAAGTTAAACATTCATAATATAGCAACTAGAAGGCCTCGAGAGAAATGGCAACGTTTTAGTTTGGTGATTAGATAATACTGTGCCCAAGAAGTAAATTATTATTATTTTTTTTTTCATAAACTCTTTATTTATTCTTCCAAATTTATTTCATCGCTTTCAAAGTAATCCCCTCCGGACACAATGTACTTATACCAACTGTTTTTCTAATCCTTAATGCAAGCTAAAAAGTCATCGGCAGGTCTGGTCTTAAAAGCGCGCGCCGATTCGCGTTGAATCTCTTCAATGGTCTCAAAACGGTGTCCCCGGAGGGGTCTTTTGAGTTTAAGGAATAGTCAAAAGTCGCACGGTATGAATACGGTGGTTTGGAAACGATATGGGTGTTTAATTTTTGGCAAAAAAATCTCGTAGAATCAATGCAGTGTGAGCTCTGCGCATTCAATGAGATTTGACCAATCGAGATTTGACGCGAGATTTGATTTATATATAAACTCATGTTTGTCAAAATTGCAACACCATGAAGGAATCATCATAATTGAAAGAAATTTAATACACAGTTGAGTGGTAGTGGTACAAATAAATGATTAAATCTTCAAATCAAACAAACAATAACAAGAGATCGGAATAAGTATATTGTGTAGCCACCAAGTGCTGCTACACGACGAGGCATGGAGTCAAACAAATTTTGAATGTCTGCCCGAGGAAGAGCATTCCATATTGTTTGTATGCGCACCCAAAGTTCGTCTGAAGAAGCAACAGGGCGAGGATCACGAGCGAGACGCCGACCAACGAAATCCCACACATGCTCAATCGGCGACATATCCGGGGAATACGCAGGCCAAGGAAAAAGCTGTACCTGCCTCGTTGCAAAGAAGGATTGAACAGTACTAGCGATATGAGGGCGGGCATTGTTCTGTTGAAATACGGCGCCTGACAAGCTTTGAAGCAAGGGAACATCTTGGGGCTGTAGAACTTCACTGATGTACCGGTTGCTGTTCAGATTGCCCATAATTCTTAGCAATTGAGATCGTCCATGATATGCTATGGCACCCCAGACCATAACTCCGGGTGTTCGTCCACTGTGGCGTTCGATAATGCACTCCGGAAGGTGGCGCTCACCGGCATAGCGTCTGACACGAATGCGGCCGTCGTGGTACCACAAATTAAAGCGGGATTCGTCATAAAACACGACATTCAGCGCTCCAGTCTCTATGCTGAGCGGCCCATTGTAGCCACAGACGGCGATGGTTTAGCGTGAGAGGGATCCTGTATAAAGGAGTCCGTGCGTGCAGTCCACGCTGCAGCAGACGTCTACGAATTGATGAAGCACACAATGAAACACCTGTAGCTATTGACCACTGTGCTGCCAATTGTCTAGAGGAAGCTGTACGGTCCGTCAGCGCCATGCGGACCAGGTGTCTATCATCGCGAGCTGACGTCACATTTCAGGGTTCATTCCCGGATTTCCGAGCGGCTACTGCACGATAAGACAATCCAGCTTCACGAAGGCCGATGATTCTCCCGCGTTCAAACTCTGTAAGTTGTTCAAATCTCGCTCTCTTTCATCGAAGAGGCATAAGTCACGATTGAGCTAATGTTTACCACTAGCAGATAAACACCGATAACCATACACGCCTCGCTACAGCCGTCTATTTATTCGGATCCATCCGCTGTTCAGAGGGCGCTGCTCATGAATGCGCTACGGATATCATGCGCTAATTTGCATTTCCTGAAAATTTCAGCTCACTCGCGTAAGTCCTTCATGGTGTTGCAATTTTCACAAACATGGGTATATATAAGAAATAAAATACCTCTTAAAATATTATTTCGCTTCGGGATATTTTAAATTAAGCATTCATAATATAGCAGCTAGAAGGCTTCCAGAGAATTACAACGTTTTAGTTTAGCGATTAAGTAGTTTTGATACTAAAAAGTTTCTTTATTTCACGTTAAGCGTGCATAAGATGACTACAAATTTTCAGTTTCACAAATTTACAACGACAGTTTCTTTTTAAGTGTTTATCAGCATATTCCTTTATCTTGCAATCGTATGACGGTGATTGTTTTCAATCTCACTAATAAAAAAAATGTATGTCATTGATATGAAGTTTAAAGGGAGGGAGCAGAAATATATAAAGTTCACTCATTGAAAGCAACTAAATAATCTAATCTAATACCAATTCCTTTTTATGTTATAAACTTGATAAAGCTCCATGTAAATGACATAAAACTTTTTATTAATGAGATTGAAAAAAAAATTGCCATTATATGATTATAAAATGAAGGAATATTTCGATAAACATTTAAATTAAATTGATCTTTAAAATTTGTGAGATTGAAGTGTGGGACAAATATGTAGTTATCTTATTCGGGCTGACGAACAAGCTTTCTCATGTAAAATTTCTACCCACCATACAACTTCTTTATATTCAAAATATAACAGGTTATGTCTACTTAATTGTCATAAAATTGTGTTAAAAACTTAATTGTGCATTGTGCACTAAATAATCATCAGTGCTCGAGTCTAATCTCGAGTTAATATGTTCCATTTCCGTAACTGAAACGATTTTCATAAAAGATCCGTCCGCGGGAGGCCTTATTGTTACACATTAGAGGCGTGGTGTTTCATATTAAAGACATGTTTTTCAAACGAGATTTGCTGTCAATCTAGGTTTTAAATTTCAAGAAAATATTGATATAATAATCCAGTTCATCGTGTTAAGAAGAAATAAAGATTCATCATCTCAAAAATCACGAATCCAATTGATTACCTATGGCGACATTGTCTTCAAGATAATGTAACACATTTTTGACATTTTCTATTCCTGCTAACGAATTTAATTCTAAATATATACGAAATATATTCGAATACAATGAATTAACGAATTTAGTTCGTAATTTTTTGGTCTGAAAATTAAAAGACCTTTTTCTATGCACTCTTGCAATTTTAATGAATTTTTCACTAAATGTTTATTAATCCAAGCAAAAATGAAGTGTCATCTAAAATGAAATAAAAAATATACTATTTATGTAGGCGGGAAATATTAAAATCTTAACGGAAAGGTTCAGTTCCATCGGAAAATATTGTTCAAATAAATAAGAACAGTAAACTGATTTGTAGAATAATGAAGCATGAAGAATGACATATTTATTTATTTATTATTATTGAGAATGCATTTACATAATAATAAATATCACGGTTAATTTTTACTGTACACCAAAGGTCACATTTGTAGGGTCTTTGAGAGTCGATAGAAATGACTTATCCTCAATAATTTATTATACAGAAATATTCATATAAAAATATTCTGCAACTGACATATTTTATTATTTAATGCATTAGCTAACTGGGTAGACTAGTTCTTGTTGATCTATTCTGCAGACAAATTGTAATGTTTCCAATGTTTTGTAATGTCCCAGTGTTTTCAAAAGTATTGATGGATACTATTATCAATTAATAATTGTTTGCTACATTAATTTCAAAAGACATTTAAAATTTTTACCAATAATTAAGTAAAATATTAATCCATGTAATACAACTGAAATCATACATTTACAGCATTAACAATCAATTTCCTCTCGCACACTTGCCTTAATACATTTCTAAATACCTTTATTATTACCATACCACAAATACATCCGAATATAACTATCTTGTCTGTAGTATCCTGCCGCAGATTGAGAAATTGATAACGACCGGCAGCTTACTTGACGGGGGGACTTTAATATCAAACATAAATCGGCTTTTCCAGCATCCATCTTCAATCTAACATCAAAGATTGTATAACTCCAAATAATTATCCACTCCCCATTTACGCCATAATCATTTGGCTCAACCATTCTGGAACACTACCGATTTCTGGCCATCGCTAAGACCCCACCCCCCCGAGTGTTCCAATTTTCTAGTCGGATTAACCAATGAACGATAGCTGGGCACCATCCACTTATGGATACGTTTATCCTGAGTAATTGCCGAACGTCTAGCCTTTGCCCTGGAGCATCATTTGCTATGGGAAATATTTATATAAGCAGAAACCGCCCATGTATGCCTTTGAGCTTATCGATCGCAATCTACGATAAAGGCGGCTTAATATGCATATTCTCCGTGCTGGGTTTATTGAATTTTGCTGGCCGTTATTGCTTTTCAACGTCAACATTGTTCGCCTCACTTAGCAGAGTAATTGTTGGACCCCTATTGGTGACGGGGGCAAAGTTCCCGCGGGATCCTTGGAGCTAACCCCCCGTGCTCATTTTTCTTTCCCTGGTATTTTGAAGGATTGCAATTCTTTGATAGTTTTGTCGTAAGGGTAGATTTCATTTGGAAGGCCATTAACGAATGAGTATTTTGATGCAATGAAATGAAGAAATTTTAAGAAAATGTTTGTTAATTCAATCGTTAACTGAAGTTTGTGTTATATATACAAAAATTCTTAGACAGTAAGAGAATTGGACAGCAGAGTAATTGTTGGACCCCTATTGGTGACAAGGGCAAAGTTCCTGCAGGGATCCTTAGAGCTAACCCCCCCCCTGCTCATTTTTCTTTCCATGGTATTTGAAGGATTGCAATTCTTTAATAGTTTTGTCGTAAGGGTAGATTTCATTTTGAAAACCCTTAACGAATATGTATTTTGATAACAATGAAATTACATAACTATTAAGATGTTTGTTAATTCAATTGTTAACTCAAGTTTGTATTATATATATAAAAATTCTTAAATTAAGGAGTACCAGAAGAGCAAGCCTGACATTTTATACTAATAAAGCCTAATATTTAATAGTATAAATTTCTAAATCTCAATTTCAGAAAAATATTAAAAAAATAGAAATCCTTAATACTAAAAAAAATTTATCTACAAATCGATACTGATAGTTGAGTTTATTGGTAAGGGACCAAAAGATTTTTTTTATTATCTTTAGAACCGAAGGATATAATTTTCTACAAACTGTAATAATATATTTTAATTTAAACATCATATATATTTAATTTCTAATAATATATTTAATTTGTGGACGCTACATCTATATAATTTTAAATAATTTAAAAATAGTATAAATTTCGCGAGTATAAGCAATAGTTTCGAATAGTATAATTTTCTATAAAATTCGTGGCCTGACGGCCAATTAGCTAACGCTTTGGCTTTTTGTACCACACGCTTCAGGCAACTTAGCAAAGAATAGAAAGTAAAAAAAAATCCAATGATTTTAAGTGAAGATACAAGACTAAATACCATTCTAATAATATAAGGCTAAATACCATTCTAATAATATAAGGCTAAATACCATTTTTAAACAGTCTTTAAAAGCGTTACTTTCAACAAAACCGGCCATCTTCCATTGACTGCATGAACACAAATGCGTAACAAAACCGACGTTAACTGTATGCCACCCAACAAAACGGGAGATATAAAAAAAATGTTCCATCTTAATGTCCTTACACGGCTGAGCGATTCCTTACTAAAAACAATGTCTGATTCCGAACAAATAGCAAAAATGCTAAACCTTCGTCCATCGTATCTGGGATGATGGATTACACGAACGTGATACAATAAATGCCTTCTAAGAAGAGAAGAGAAAAGGCTTTATTCCCCCCCAAAAAAAAAAGAAATGAAAAGAATAAAAACGCACTTTTATCCGACTTTCTGCGATGGCGATATACTACAGCTTGCTGTATGTAGTAACTGGAAAAGACTAATGTCTTCCAATTCTTATCTGTTTATACTACTCTTTGCTTATTGTGACATGAAAGGGAATAAATCCATTTGCAAATTTTAAAGCAAAATTAATAATTGAAGAATTTCACCATTCCTATTTAGCCAATAGTCCAAATTAGACAACCAAATGTTCGAATAGTGCAATTTAGCCAAGTAAATGTTCGAATAGTCCAATTTAGCCAAGTAAATGTCCAAATAGTCCAATTTAGCCAAGAATATGTCGAAATAGTCCAATGTAGTCAAGTAAATGTCGAAATAGTCCAGTTTAGCCAAGTAAATATCCAAATAGTCCAATGTAGCCAAGTAAATACCCAAATAGTCCAATGTAGCCAAGTAAATATCCAAATAATCCAATGTAGCCAAGTAAATGTCCAATGTAGCCTAGTAAATGTTCATTTAGTCCAATTTAGCCAAGTAAATGTTCAAATAGTCCAATTTAGCCAAGTAAATGTCCAAATAGCCCAATTTAGCCAAGTAAATGTCCAAATAGCCCAATTTAGCCAAGTAAATGTCCAAATAGTCTAATGTAGCCAATTAAATGTCCAAATAGTCTAATGTAGCCAATTAAATGTCCGAATAGTCTAATGTAGCCAAGTAATGTCCAAATAGCCCAATGTAGGTGTGTAAATGTCCAATTAGTCCAATTTAGCCAAGAATGGAAAACAAAAAAACATTCCAATAATTTTAAGTGAAACAAAACTAAATACTTTGGAAATAGCCCCTAAAAGCGTTACTAAATCTCTCCTTTCATCAAAACTAGCCATCTGCTATTGACTTCATGAACACAAATGCGTAACAAAACCGACGCTAATTGTATGCCACACAACAAAACGGAAGAGATAAAAAAAATGCTCCATCTTAATGTCCTTACACGGCTGAGCGATTCCTTACTAAAAGCAATGTCTGATTCCGAACAAATAGCAAAAATGCTAAACCTTCGTCCATCGTATCTGGGATGATGAATTACACGAACGTGATTCAATAAATGTCTTCTAAGAAGAGAATAGAAAAGGCTTTATTCCAAAAAAGAAAGAAAAAAGCATAAAAATGCACTTTTATCCGACATGGCGATATACTACAGCTTGCTGTATGTACGAGTAGTAGCTGGAAAAGACTAATGTCTTCCAATTCTTTTCTGTTTATACTACTCTTTGCTTAATGTTGACATGAAAGGGGAGAAATCCATTTGCTGTTAACTAGTAACGACTTTTTCCGTTTTTAAAGAGTATTTTTGCCCTGGAATCTTCGATTATGCATGTCTTGAATGGCATTTGACTCTGCAGTATCTTGATAGGGGAAGGGAGATAACGCTGGATTGATGAACGATACGAATTTCCAATAAAGTGAAAAGCGGAGAACCTATTACTCTTTGCTGATGATAAAATAGAAGATTCTGCGATAATATTTTTTTTTTAATTTAAAGAATCGTGCAAGGCATCAGAAAATGTAATTACGATGTAGCTTTGCGTTTATTGAAAGCTTGAACTGAAAGAGATACGATTCATAAATACTTTCGATAATATCAGTACGGTGCATGTATTTCTGTAATTGGAAATTCTAAAGATTTCTAATAATAGACAATTTGAAGAAAAAGAACTGAAGGTAAAATGATATGTTAACAAAGATATATGAAAATCTAAGTTTCAATTTAAAAATTAGCTTTCTTAAATAGCAGATTGAGCAGTTTTTTATTGATTTATTTTTATATTATTTAATAAAAATTGTCTAGTAATAGACTACTTTGCTATTGGTTTTTCTTATATATAATAGATAGCGCAAATTATTACTCTCACATGAGTTTGAACTTGGTGTCAAATGTTCAACTTACTGCTCATTAATAATAAATTCATTATAACAACCACCCTACAATATATAGAACTCAGAAGAAATGTCAAACATAAATTTTAAAGAAAAATTGACAATTGGAAAATTTCATCATTCCAATTTAGCCAAGTAAATGTCCAAGTAGTACTATTTAGCCAAGAATGGAAAACAAAAAAAATTCCGATGTGTTTTAAGCGAAACAAAACTAAATACCAGTTTGAAATAGCCCTAAAAGCTTTACCAAATTCCTCCTTTCATCAAAACTAGCCATCTCCTATTGACTGCTTGAACACAAATGCATAACAAAACCGACGTAATTGTATGCCACACAACAAAACGGAAGAGATAAAAAAAAAATGTTCCATCTTAATGTCCTTACACGGCTGAGTGATTCCTTACTAAAAGCAATGTCTGATTCCGAACAAATAGCAAAAAATGCTAAACCTTCGTCCATCGTATCTAGAGGATGATGGATTACACGAACGTGATTCAATAAATGTCTTCTAAGAAGAGAATAGAAAAAGCTTTATACCAAAACAGAAAGAAAAAAAGGATAAAAATGCACTTTTATCCGACATGGCGATATACTACAGCTTGCTGTATGTACTAGTAGTAGCTGGAAAAGACTAATGTCTTCCGATTCTTATCTGTTTATACTACTCTTTGCTTAATGTTGACATGAAAGGGGAGAAATCCATTTGCTGTTAACTAGTAACGACTTTTTCCGTTTTTAAAGAGTATTTTTGCCTTGAATCTTCGATTATGCATGTCTTGGATGGCATTTGACTCTGTAGTATCTTGATAAGGGAAGGGAGATAACGCTGGATTGATGAACGATACGATTTCCAATAAAGTGAAAAGCGGAGAACCTATTACTCTTTGCTGCTGATAAAACTGAAGATTCTGCGATAATAATTTTTTTTTAATTTAAAAATCCGTGCAAGGTATCAGAAAATGTAATTACGATTTCAGCTTTTCGTTTATTGAAAGCTTGAACTGAAAGAGATCCGATTCATAAATACTTTGCGATAATATCAGTACAGTGCATGTATTTCTGTAATTGGAAATTCTAAAGATTTCTCATAATATACAATTTGGAGATATAGATCAGAAGGTAAAATGATAAGTTAACAAAGATATATAAAAATTCGATTTATAAATTAGCTTTTCTTAAATCGCAGATTGATCAGTTCTTTATTGATTTACTTTTATATTACTTAATAAAATTTTCAAGTAATAGACAATTATACTACTTGTTTATCCTATAAATTATAGATAGGACTCGCATTCACTCACGTGTCAGATCATTTTGAACTTGGTGTCAAACTTTCAACTTGCTACTCATTAATAGTAAATTCAAGATAACAAAACATTACGATATATTGAACAATTATTTTGAGGGCGTGAATGGCCGAGTGGCTAGTGCTCTGGCGCTCGGTACCACAGGTTTCGGGTTTAAGTTCCGGCGGTGCCATGGATGTTTGTAGTGGTTCGGAATCCACTTTAAACCGTAGGTCCCGGTCTAATAGGATCGTAGAGCACTGCGGGGGCATTGTTACTCCGCGTCCGTGGCTTATCTTCAAGTTACACGCGCCCCCTGGGTAATGCAAAGTGAGTACGTCTGTGCAGCGCTTGCCTTAAGGCATCCAAGACCAAGCTGTCTAAGTGTTTGCCAGCTGCATTAGAACAAAAGAAAAAACAATTATTTTGAAATCAAATCTTTTAACTCATTCTTTTTTAAATTATATCACTTTCGTGATAATCTGTTTCTGTTTTGCTATCCATGGAAAAATTTTCAAGCAGAAATTATATCTTTGCTAGTAATAATAGTTCACCGTTCCTTTTTTGAATATAGATCATGACTTGAAATAGATAGAAAATCATGTGAAAAATGTTCAACTTTAAAGTCCTAGGTTATTATTTCTTTATTTACTTGTTTGTTTTTGAAACCCTAGTGTTATTTCTCAGTTATTATTTGGCGACAATGAACGAACTGTATTTGTTGCTTGAAGAATTTGCTTAATTTTAAACAAAAGTAGAAATTAGGAGTCAAAATACCTCGTTGTATGTGTTCTAAATTAATACGAAACAGCATTTATTAAAAATTTATAGAATAAATTAAACAATTACCATATTATTATTATTATTATTTTTTTTGCATAAAATTTTTTTAAGGAGTAGTTAATTGCGGGAAATATTATATTTCAACTTTTGCACCATTATAAAATAATTATATGTATATATATATATTCTTTTCAAACAAATTTTAGGATCATCATCTTCATAATTAAAATTATTTAAGATTCAATGTTGTGAAGTTTTCTTATTAGAATCAGCTATAATTAATCAATTTAATTGATCATCTTAAAAAGCAGAACTAACAAAATAAAATTCTTTTTTTCAATAATGAAATCATTTTTAACTATACTAATACATGTTGATATGTTAAAAAGTGGACAGCTGTACTAGTAAATTAGAACTTTTTAATGTTTTTTCGAATATTTCTTTTATTTTTCACTCTTTTTAATAAAGAATTGTATAATTACATTAATAATCGGATTAATATTAAAGAGGATTATTATGCAATGCTAAGATTAAGAGAACTGTATTATTTTTTTTTAACTTTAATTTATTTAGTAGATTTTTAATTTTTCCCCCTTATATTATGCATTTTTTGCAGCTTTAAAAATTTTTTTTTGATAAAATAAAATTGTTTTTTTTTAATTATACTCATATAAAAAAATTTCTTGAACAGTGAGTAATTAGAATTTTGTATAAAATAATTTTATCATTTGGCAAAAACAGATCACAATATTAACGATATTTGTGTATTTTTTTTTTAATTATTATTACCGCTGTTTCCTAATAAAAAGGGTTTCTTCCTAAAAAAAATTATGTATTTTTAATAAATACATAATTAAATAAATAATACGTAATTAAATAAATAACATAATAATTTAAAACAAATATATTTTTATTTATAAAAGAATAAGTTGCTTATTACATATTTAAAAATTCATCACAGAAATTGACATATATTTGCTAATATTTATTAAAAATATATTAAAATGACTGTCAGATATAACACAGCATTGCCAGGTTACAGAAAAAACATTCAATTTCCGTAAATATAAAAAAAAGATATTTAAACTCTTAAATGCTAATTCTTTTTTCAATGTTAATTCGTTTGAAATCGAAGAAATAAGTTGCTAATATCTTGATAATGATGGGCAAAAATAAATTATAATATATTTCAATATATCATTGATAACTAGCATTATATTAAAATTTTTAGGAAGTATTTAACATTATTAATAACAATAAATTTCTAATAATATAGGCTGTAAATATAATAACTATACATTAATTATTAATAACTATACATTACCATTACTAATAACTATAAATTTCTAATAACATTTCGAATAGCATAGAAAATTCTGTAAAGTTTCCATTTTTAATTTTGAAAAATATGAAATCAATACTCATACGCTAAAAGTATTATTTATCTGTATTATTGTGGTTTCAATTTAACAATTTCCAATTTACTATTCATAAGTACTTGAGTCTTCTAATGTAGTTCAGCCTTTTGCGGACACATCAATAAAGGCGACTTAAAATTCCATTACATTCACAAAATCGACTTGAACTCCACAATTCAAAAACCCTTCATCAAACATTTGCTTTCATTAGGAGACAATGCACTTGGAAGAGTCTTATCTATTTAGGCAAGCACCTCTCAAGCCCATTGGGAAAGCACTGATTAAATATTTTCTCCCCAGGAAGCTTTAAAACTGATGATTTTCACCACATCGTGTTTGTCAAGCGACAACCTCCGAAATCTCCCATCTATCCTCTTCCCTTCTTAACCCTGTCCAACATGCACATAATTAATGAATTTCATGACACTGTCGTTGATAGATCTGCTGTCCTGCTGAACACTGCTGGCCGACGTCCATTGACTTGTGCGCTGTCCTCGTCTTCATTGCTGATAGGTGGAACCGGTGGCAAACATGACGCTTAATTGGTTGCAAGGCGGCACAGGTCAAGCAGGGAACCAATTATATGATGGGGTCTTTCTCGCCTTTGCAGGTGATGGGGCTGTCTTTTAGATCAGGAGCCCCAAAGGAATTTGTTGAGGAGATGGGGTTATTGAATTGTCGGATTCCATTTGTTTGATCTATTAAAGTGGAATCATGGTTTTAATTTATTTAATTATAACATATATTTTTGTTTTAATTGCTTTTTGGCACATTAAACCAAACAGGTTTAGAAGCATTTTTGTATATTTTTATGGTAAATTTTAATGTTGTAATTATTAAATCAAATTATAATTAATGCATTATTTTACATATAATTTAATCGACATCCATAGCCATATGTTTGCATCAATCTTATACTACTACTACTACTACATCACTGTGCCTAGAACCGTGTTGCCCTTTACAGTTTGAGAATGGCGTCAGCAAGAAAAGTCTGATTGGGTTATGTGACGCTCTATAATGAGGTCATATGAGACCGGGACTTATCGCTTAAATTGGATTCTGAACCACTAAAATCACCCATGGCACCGCAAGTGGATTCGAACCCTAAACCTGTGGTACCGAGAGGCGGAGCGATAGCCCCTCGGCCATTTATAAAATTATAACAATTTTCAATTAACTATTCATGAGTACTTAAGTTTCTAATAGAATAATAATGTAGATCAATCTTTTGTGAACACCACCTCATTGAATTCGACTTTGATTTCCATTAAAATCACAAAATTCAAAAACCTTTCATTAAACATTTGCTTTCATTAGCAGACAATGCACTTGGAAGAGTCTTATCTATTTAGGCAAGCACCTCTCAAGCACAGTAGGCCCATTGGGAAAGCACTGATTAAATATTTTCTCCCCAGGAAGCTTTAAAACTGATGACTTTCACCACATCGTGTTTGTCGAGTGACAACCTCCGAAATTTCCCATCTATCTCTTCCCTTCTTAACCCTGTCCGACATGCACATAATTAATGAATTTCATGATGCTGTCGTTGATAGATCCGCTGTCCTGCTGAACACTGCTGGCCGACGTCCATTGACTTGTGTGCTGTCCTGGTCTTCATTGTTGATAGGTGGAACCGGTGGCAAACATGACGTTTAATTGGTTGCAAGGCGGCACAGGTCAAGCAGGGAACCAATTATGTGATGGGGGTCTTTCTCGCCTTTGCAGGTGATGGGACTGTCTTTTAAATCAGGCCTTCCCAAAAGGAATTTGTTGAGGAGATGGGGTTATCGAAATGTTGGATTACATTTGTTTGATCTATTAAAGTGGAATTATCATTTTAATTTATTTAATAATAAAAGATATATTGATTTATAAGCAAAGAAATTGCAATTTGGTACATTAAATCAAACAGGATTAGAAATATTTTCGTATATTTTTATGGTAAACTTTTACTTATGTAATAATACCGTCTAATTTAAATTATTGTATTATTTCACATATAATTTAATCGACATCAGTAGGTATAGGTTTTCATCAATCTTATAATATATTCGAAATAGGGTATTCCAATAAAATTACGAAATATTGTATACTAATATGAATATATTTGTGTTATATACTATTTGACACGTGAAACCTAACAAGCGTGTGGGTGGGTTATGGTTGGTTCATTATGGCTGCCAAAAATGTCGTTCTTCCAAACAGACTATATTTACCACTATAGTACAAAAAAAGTATAGACGTATTTTGGAGAAATAAAATAAAAAACATTTAACAAGTTCTTTTCAATTAACAAATTCCTTTCCTTTAATTGTCATTTCATGTAGTAGGAGCTGTGAAGTTTTAAGAACAGATAGGAGATTTGATGGGCAACAAATGAAATCAACTTCTAATCAATAGTCAAACAGTCAAATCTATACATTAAAACCTCCAAAGCTGATATATTCATGAAGTAATGGAAAAAAATTATTATTTCATTTGTAATTAATGAAGCATCGAATGAATTCGAAAAATGTAAAATTTCTGAAATATTTCCCGAAATAATCTGTAATTACGTTTATTAATTTTATGTACTACTAAAACTTGCATATGATTTCCATTTGTTAATTTTTGTCATTCCTGCTTTATATTTTTGCCTGATTACTATCAATGGTGAAACCTGAAAAAAATAGGGCTAGAATGATAAAAATTGCACGAATAAAGCATTAGTAATAAAAAAATTGGTATAAATCAGCAGTAATGCTTTGTTAGCTTTTCAATGAATAACTTATAACTGATTAAAAATGTTAATTATTGTAGACAAATATTTTAATAACAATACACTTTCAATACTTTAATCTTATATAAAATCTCATTTCATACCTCCACCAACTTTCCATAGTTCTAAAATCATATATCAAGCAAATCTTTTATAATCCTCACATTTCAAAACAAATTACAACCCACACAACTGCACTACAACAATACCGAAAATCATATTTGAAAGCCGCTAACTATTCTCACGAAAGCAAATTACTTGAAAACCTTAATTCGCAGGAAATCTGATCGCTTTTATGGGAAGTTCCAATAAAAATAAAACTCGTCTTTATTCCTTGACGCTAACTTTTAATTAGCTTTCATGCTCCATACCGTCTCCTTCCAGTTCGTGTTAGCCTTCCGTTTCGTAGATTCGGTATTCATCTTGTCGATGAATCATCGATGTCTTATTAATACTAGTGTCAAGTGCAATGTCAATTTTAGGAATCCAATTATAACTTGTTTGCAGCGTTCAGCAAATTATTAATGATTTCGAACAGTTTTCTAAGACTTGGAGCGATTTTGGGAAGAGGGTTGCCGTCGGGGTAAATAGATATATTAATAGGAATTGATTTTAAATGTTTCTTTGTGAAAGTTGATGCATACCGTACGCTTGTTTAACCCAAAGAATGCATTTAGTTTTGTGTGTGAAAAGTAGATGAAGAAGAAAATGTCTTTGTTGAGAAATTAATTCAAACTAGAAAGCTTGTATAATCATTATTGTAGTTATGTATGGGGACGCGATATCAGATTCCCAATGATTTTTATTCTACAAAAGGCACGTTACATAAACCATTACTTTCACCAAATTACTGTATTCAGCAAATATCTATTTTATTCACCAATCACCAAATACTTATTTTTACCAATTTCAAAATTCCATCATTTGTTGTACATCTGTGGATTTTGAGCTCTACTTATGTCTATAATGTTTTGGACATAAGACATCGAAGGGGGCTTCAGCATTTTTTTCTTACGAAAAGAGTTGTAGCATTTAATTCCCAGGAGAGAGGATGTGTATTATCTGACATGTATATTATAAACCATCACTCAAATTTGACAGCAGACAAGCAGCATTGTGAATATTTATATTACATGCAAGTAGTGTTTTGTACTAATGAGAACAACCTGTCATTCAAATCTGATAGTAGATATGCGGTATTATGCATAAGGAAGAAATTAGCGAATGTCTGTGTACCCTTTACAGTCAAAACAACTACAGATTGAATATGACCTGCACCGTGAGTTGTTCCATCGTAATTGGTGATAGACAATGAGCTGAGAAATGTCCTCCAATGAGAAGTGAGGGAAGCTGACTACACCCTTGCTTCTTGACGGATTATCTTAAAAGGAGGGGGTTTTTTTGTGAAGAAGAGAGAGAACGAACAAACCAGAACTGACCAGAAGTGTTTTTTTTTTCTTTTTTTTCTCTGAAATGACTGAAAACATAGGACCTAAAATCATTGTAATCAAATAAAAGCATAAATTATCAAATATAGAGTAATATAGTATAACTCATTTTCAAAATAATTTCCTGTTTTTTGCCTCATTTTTTAAACGAATCGTGTCTTTATAAAGCTACGTTTCAGCGATGAAATGATCAATTCACAAATTTAATCAAATAAAGCATAAGCTATCAAATATAGTGTTAATCGATTCTTTCCGATCCCGTTCATCTCGGCACCTCTAGCTCTAAGTCCTATCCAAACAATAGTAAAGACATCAATCTTTTTCAGTAAACATTGCAAGAGAACCTTGCATCTGCAGGAATTCTTGCCTATCTGATTATCTGCAAAAGAGAGATTGCCCATGCAAGAAGCAATTTCAGAAGTGCTCAGTTCTCAATATTCCTTTCGTCTTAAAAAAGAAAGAACTAAAGTCGCCGGCAGCCGTGAAATAAACAGTGCATCGAGTAAATATCCCTTGAACCGTTTTGCGTCTAATGCAATTTATTTCGAAAAGTTAATAGTCTGTGAATGGTTTTTTCACTTCCTGTGTGTCGGCGCAGGAAAAGACGACAGATATTATTTGTTGAGCAATTTTTGTCGAGCAGAAATACATGGAAATAAACTGTCTTTTGTTTCGTAAGTAAGTCGACGTCGTGATGCTTTAGAAAATTAAATGTTTTGACATTATCTCGTTACGTTTTCGCATTTCAAAATTTTGTATTTAATATGACTCTAACATTTCGGAATAGACGATGTTGTAATGGAGATAAGGCAATGTTTATTGTCATCAATTCGAAATCTTTTATTTAATCAAATGTTCTCAAACTTTTTGAAGTCGGGGTGCATTTAAAATCTAACAAATAATTGCAGGCGCACTGTATAGAAATCTCTGGAGACTTTTATGAAATAGTTAAGTAAAATAGTAGAAAGAAATGTAATAAACATTAAATTAAACACATCACAACTTTATTTATTTTTATGGTTATGAAAAAGATGACCCTGATGTGTCCTATCTTCAATGTTTCACTACAAGTTTCAAAGTCAAACTCTCAGTTCTTCGTCAATAAATTGAACATGCTGATGGCAAATTTGTTATCGTTCTGCCCATTGTTACCACAGGCTTCAAGTTCCAATCCTGGCGGTGGCATGGATGTTTGTGAGTGGTTCGGAATCCAAGATAAACTGTAGGTCCTGAACTAATTACCCTAAAGTGTGCACAAAATAACCGTAGAGCGACCGTAATAACCGATGAACACAAACTAAACCGCAAACTGCCAGTAAACAGATGACCGTGGCCTGCCATGGGGCTGTTGTGCCATTGAAGTAGAAGAGTCATAATAAAAAATTTGACTCTTTATAAAATGATTCACTGTAACGATATAACAAACTGTATTTAAATCATATTTAACTGTATTCAAGTGCCAACAAATATATTTTTGATATGACTGGAATAAAAAATTTTCTCGTGTTTTAAAATTACAATTAATCAAACATTATCCATCCTGAAAATATAAAATTTTCAAACTTATTTCTAAGTGATGCTGAAGGATATCTGCAGTTGATTCATAAAGCTTTTTCTAGAAAAACTATTTATTTTCGGTCACTACAAATGTTGGCAATATTTTTTTTTTAATCAGAATCAAATATTCGGAAAAAATAAATAATTTGCTGCCTAAGACCATGAATATATTTTTGAACCTTATTTAGCCCATATTTAATATCGTTTCCTGTTTTTAAATCCTTTTTCAAATTTATGTAATTTACGCGAATCATTGTGTCGTTATAAAGCTACGTTTCAGCGATGAAATGATCAATTCACAAGTTTAATCAAATAAAATCACAAGTTATCAAAATATAACGTAATCGATTCTTTCCGATCCCGTTCATCTCGGCACCTCCTGCTCTAAGTCTTATCCAAACAGTAACAAAGAAAACAATCTTTTTCAGTCAACACTGCACGAGAACCTTGCATCTGCAGGAACTTTTGCCTGTCTGATTACCTGCAAAAGAGAGATTGCCCATGCAAGAAGCAATTTCAGAAGTGCGCAGTTCTCAATATTCCTTTCGTCTTAAAAAAAGAACAGAAATAAAATCGCCGGTAGCTGTGAAATAAACAGTGCATCCAGTAAATGTCCTTTGAACCGTTTTGTGTCTAATGCAATTTATTTCAAGGAGTTAATAGTCTGTGAATGGTTTTTCGCATCCTGTGCGACGGTGCAGGAAAGACGACAGGTATTATTTGTTTAGCAATTTTTGTTGAGCAGAAATACATGGAAATAAAACTGCCTTTTGTTTGTCCAAGTAAGACGACGTCGTGATGATTAAGAAAAGCAAATGTTCTGACATTGAGAATTTTCGCAATTCAAAATTTTGCATTTAATATGCCTTGAACATTTCGGAATAGATGATGTTGTTTTGAAGATAAGGCAATGTTCATTGTCATCAATTCGAAAATCTTTTTATTTTTTTAATGAGTGGCTCTCAGATTTTAAAGTCAAGTCGTGGTAGATTTAAAATCTAACACATAATTGTAGACGCACTGTATGCAAATTTTGGGAACCCTGTTATTGCTTTCTAATATTTTAATTAACTGTTATGTGATATAAAATTGAATGAAACGCACTACAAGTTTATTTATTTTTATGGTTATAATGCTGTTTGCTTCAATGTTTCAGCATATGTTTTAAAGGCAAAATCTCTGTTCGTCGTCAATACATTGAGCGGCCTCATGGTAAATTGACTAGCACTCTGGCCTTTGGTACCCCAGGTTTCAACTTCGAATCCTGGCGGTGGCATGAATGTTTGTTATTGGTTCGGAAACCAAGTTAAATTGTAGGTCTCGGTCTATTTTTTCTGAAGTGACCAAATGACCATTTAGCGCGAAAAACCCAAACAAACTGCAAACTTACAGTAGGCAACCGATTTTCGCCCAGCTTGGGACTGTTGAACAGTTGAAGAAGAATCATGCTAAAGATTTGGCTCTTCATAAAATGATTCACTGTAGATATAAAACAATGTATTTAACTCTTATTTGCTATTTAACTGTATTCAACTATCGGCAAATTCACTTTTGATATGAGTAGAATACAATTTTTTCTCGTGTTTTAAAATATCCAAGTAATCAAGCAATATCCCGGGTATAAATTTAAAAATGATTTCCAAAAAGAAGATATTGTAGTATAATTCATAAAACATTTTCTAGAGACATTTTATTTTACGTCACTAGAAATGTTGTCAATTAACTATTTTCCCCTATATCAGATTTTTAAAAAATAACTGCCTAACACCATAAATATATTTTTAAACTTATTAAACCCATTTTAAACATAATTCTCTCTTTATAGCTCATTTTATGATGAAATTATCAATTCGCAAATTTAATCAATGTTTTAACATAAATTCCGGTTTTTACCTCATTTTTTTATTTTAATTTATACGAGTCTTTGTACCTTTATAATGCTACGTTCCAGCGATGAAATGATCAATTCACAAATTTAATCAAATAAAAGCATACGTTATCAAAAACATAGCTTAATCGATTCTTTACAATCCCGTTCATCTCGGCACCTCCTGCTTTAAATCCTATCCAAACAGTAACAGAGAAATCAATCTTTTTCAGTAAACACTGCACGAACATCTGATTATCTGCAAAAGAGAGAGAGATTGCCCATGCACGAAACAATTTCAGAAGTGCGCAGTTCTCAATATTCCTCTCATCTTGAAAAGAAAAAGAAACGAAGTCGCCGGCAGCCGTGAAATAAACAGTGCATCGAATAAATGTCCCTTGAACCGTTTTGCGTCTAATGCAATTTATTTCGAGAAGTTAATAGTCTGTGAATGGTTTTTCACTTGCACAGGAAAGACGACAGATATCATTTGTTCAGCAATTTTTGTCAAGCAGAAATACTACATGGAAATAAACAGCTTTTTGTTTG
Organism: Caerostris darwini; assembly: GCA_021605075.1. Classification (NCBI taxonomy): domain Eukaryota; kingdom Metazoa; phylum Arthropoda; class Arachnida; order Araneae; family Araneidae; genus Caerostris; species Caerostris darwini. The sequence goes on along the minus strand of BPLQ01000599.1, from coordinate 475,617 downwards.
TCCAAGTGAGACGACGGCGTAATGTTTTAAGAAAATGGAGAGAAGGACATGTTGTGACATTATCTCGTTACGCTTTAGCGTTGCAAAGTTTTGCATTTAATATGGCTCGAACATTGTGAAATAGATGGTGTTGTATTAAGGCAATGTTTGTTGTCATCAATTCGAAATCTTTTTTTTAATAGGTGGTTCGCAAACGTTTTAAAGGGAGGGTGCATTTAAAGTCCTACAAATAATTGCAGGCGTACTATATACAAATCTCTGTGAACTTCATTATAATAGTTAAGTAAAATATTAAAAAGAAATGTGATAAAAACTATAGGAAACACACCACATGTTTATTTATTTTTGATGGTTACGAGAAAGACGAACCTGATGTGCCCTATCTTCAATGTTTCAGCATAATTTCAAAGGCAAACTGTCTTTTCCTCGTCAATACACTGATCCACCTGATGGCCAACTGGCTGGCACTTTGGTCTTTCGTAACACAGATTTCAGGTTCGAAGCGGGGTGGTTGCTGGGATGTTGGTTAGTGGTTCGGAATATACGTTAAACTGTAGGTCGTGGTCTGATTATCCTACAGTGAGCGCAAAATGACCATAGAGCGACAAACCACAAACTACCAGCAGTCAGATGGCCTACGCCCACCATGGGGCTGTTGTGCCATAGAAATAGTAGAATCATGCTAAAAAATTTGGACATTTATAAAATTCACTGTAATTATATAATAATATGTATTTAAATTAAATTTTGCTATTTAATTGTATTCAACTACTAAAATATACATTTTTGATATCAGTAGAATACAATTTTTTTTGTGTATTTGTTTTAAAAAAATTAAGTAATCAAGCAATATCCCTGGTATAAATTTAAAAATTATTACCAAAAATAAGGTACCTTCAGTATAATTCTTAACACATTTTCTAGAAACTTTCTATTTTCTGTCACTAGCAATGTTGCCCATTTTTTTTATATCTTATATAGGTAAAAATAATTATCTGTCTAACACCATAAATATATTTTTGAAGCTTATTTAACCCATTTTAAACATATTCTATTTTTGTTTCCTTTTTTACGTTATACGTCTTTGTATCTTTATAATATTACGTTCCAGTGATGAAATGATCAAATCACAAATTTAATCCAATAAAAGCATAAGTTAGCGTAATCGATTCTTTCCAATCCCGTTCATCTCGGCACCTCCTGCTCTAAGTCCTATCCAAACAGTGACAAAGAAATCAATCTTTTTCAGTAAACACTGCACGAGAACCTTGCATCTGCAAGAATTTTTGCCTATCTGATTATCTGCAAAAGAGAGATTGCCCATGCAAGAAAGCAATTTCAGAAGTGCGCAGTTCTCAATATTCCTTTCATCTTAAAAAGAACAGAAAATAAAAGAAAGTCGCCGGCAGCCGTGAAATAAACAGTGCATCGAATAAATGTCCCTTGAACCGTTTTGCGTCTAATGCAATTTATTTCGAGGAGTTAATAGTCTGTGAATGGTTTTTCACTTCCTGTGTGTCGGCGCAGGAAAGACGGCAGATATTATTTGCTTAGAAATTTTTGTCGAGCAGAAATACATGGAAATAAACTGACTCTTGTTTGTCCAAGTGAGACGGCGTCGTGAAGTTTAAGAAAATGTTTTGTTATTATCCCGTCACGCTTTCGCATTACAAAATTTTGCATTTAATATCGATCGAACATTCTGGAATAGACGACGTTGTATTGAAGATAAGACAATGTTTGTTGTCATCAATTCGAAAATCTTTTTTTTTTTTTTTTAATTAGTGGTTCTTAAAATTTTTAAAGTCAGGGCGCAATTAATATCTTACAAATAATTGTAGTCGCACAATATATAAATTTCTTTGAACTTCGTTGTAATAGTGTAGCATTTTTCCCTCGGGAAAAATGCTATACTATTACAACGATTCCACTATTACACAATTACACTATTACACTTTTATAACGAATTATTACACTATTACAACGAAACGTAAAGGTTTTCGCATTTCATTCTAAATAGAAAGTAACTTGAAAAATACCTAATAACATATCACTCAATATACATATAAAGGGTTTACTATATATACGTATATGTGTTCGTATATATATATTTCAACAAAAGCAAAAAAATTAAAGGAAATAATTTAAATTTAAATTATTGAAGTTGACATTCTAAAAGAACTTTTTATACATTTAAAGTGTCTCCGTTAGAAAAGTTTAGCCAACTCCTTTGACAACTGGAAAACAAACTACATTACTATTGCGTCATGTATAAACTTAAGTTCTCATAGTAACATTAACTCATTTTACCAGCTCTATGTTCTCTCTAATCTACCATTCATGCAAATGACTTTAATTACAAATCCAGACGAAGAATTACAACAGCATTTCTGTTGCTTTTCGGTATCAAATAAGGGACTTTACAGGGGAAACGCTGCTTCAAAAGTATTCAACTCTCTTACGGTGCCTCAAATTGAAGGCATTACGTGGACTTGAAAAGAGAAACCTCTCGCATTCTCGACGAAAAGCAATTACACGCGACCATTAATGAAGGACTTGTTTTCACACGTTCGCAGCCATCAGCGAATGCTGTGAATCTCCGTTATTAAGGCTATCTTTCCGTCTTTTATAAAGTTTAATACGCACGAATAATTAGGAACTTTAAGGTACCAACGAGTGCGGCGGTCTCAAAATGAGTTTTCATCCCCACAAAGCAAATGAGCACGACAGGAAATGCAGAAACCCAGCGATCTCATATTTGAATGATGAATGTTTGGCCACCGGTTTGCTTGTGAAACGGGATTATTGCTGCATTTGAAATATTAAAGTTGCCATGCAAGCTGGATTTAAAGTTTTAATAAAGAACTTAATAATGTTTTAAATGAACTGAATGCAAACATTTTCATAATGGAAACATATGTGAACTGTAGAAATTTCTTTACATTTGGTCCAGCATTTTAATTGAATGACTCCAACATAATAATTACAAATTTTGTTCAAGTACAGGATTTTTTATAATTATGCAAAACCAATTTTTTTATATAAAACATTTAATACAACGTGAAAAAAAACATGCAATGCCACGCGAAACATCATACAATGCCATGAAAATTAAGTATATATGATTTTCAATACAGGGTGATTATAATTAAAGTTCCACTTTCAAAATGCTGTAAGATGGGAACCACTAGTCACATTGAGTTCAAATTTGAAGAAAAATACTTGAAGAAGGGGCAAACTATATGTTATCAAAAACAAATCTAAAATAATTGTTCCACTGATATTTCCCATCCAATTTGGTATGACCTTGGCGTGGTGGACGGGGCTTTCCATTAACAGTGCCGCAAATGTTGTATGACTTAGAAGTGATTTTTTTTTGGGGTCAAAAAACAGAAACAATCAAGCACATTGAACACTATAGTTGTTTTAATGTGCAATTTCTGCCACATAACGCTGTAATTTCGATTCAAAAAATCACTCTCAGCCGAATTCACTTTCTTCTTGCCGCCCTCTATTAATACACTTTGGAACATTTTTTTGATGTCGCATCGTTTCCCACTTCAAGTATCTTAAGTTTACAGCATTTTGAAAGTGGGACTTTAGTTATAATTACACTGTATATACTGATATATTCATACTGATTTTTTGGGACTATATGTGTATGACTTAATATTCGTATAACGTGTTTACCATATAAATATAAATAATATATATATATATAATCCAAAAGAAGTATAAAATAAAGGACATTGTAGTTGACATTCTGAAAGAACTTTTTATATTTTCGAAGTGCCTCCTTTAGAATAGTTTAACCAGTCCTTTGACAGCTAAAAAACAAACAATAGCAGCACTGTATAACCATGCGTCATGTATAAACCCATGTTCCCATAGTAACATTAACTCTTCCCGTATTCTTTCTAATATACCTTTCATGCAAATGACTTTAATTACAAATCCGGACGAAGAATTACACCAGCATTTCTGTTGCTGTGCAGAATCAAATGAGGGATTTTATACGGGGAAATTCTGCTTCAAAAGTATTCAAAACTCTCTTGCGGTGCCTCAAATTGGAGGCATCACGTCGACTTGAAAAGAGAAACCTCTCGCATTCTCGACGAAAAGCAATTACACGCGACCATTAATGAAGGACTTGTTTTCACACGTTCGCAGCCGTCAGCGAAAGCTGTGGATCTCCGTTATTAAGGCTATATTTCCGCCTTTTATAAAGTTTAATACGCACGAATAATTAAGAACTTTAAGGTACCGAAGAGTGTGAGGTGGTCTCAAAATGAGTTTTCATCCCCACAAAGCAAATCAGCACGACGGAAACACAACAAATAACTTGGTTGTTTCACATTCACAGTTCACAGTTCACATTCACATTTCACATTCACATGGTGTACATTCACAGTTTTGAATGATGAATGTTTGGTCACCGACGTGCTTGTGAAACGGGATTATTGCTGCACTTGAAATATTAAAGTTGCCATGAAAGCTAGATTTAAGTTTCAATAAAGAACTTAATAATATTTTTAATGAAGTGAATGCGAATATTTTCTAAGTGCAAACATATGAAGTATGTAGGAATTTAGTAATTTCTACATAATGACACTGTAGAAATTTCTTTACATTTGTTCCAGCATTTTAATTGAATGAGGCCGAAATAATATTTACAAATTATGTTCAAGTATAGGGCGATTATAATTAAAGTCTCACTTTTAAAATGCTGCAAAAAAAAAAAGAATCACTCGTCACAATGGGTTCAAATTTGAACTGAAGATACTTGAAGAAGAGGGAAACGATACGGCCCCAAAAATGTTCCAAAGTCTATTAATAGATGGCTCTGTAAGTGTCATAAAAAAAAGGAATTCAGCTGAGAGTGATATTTTTTAAATGGAAATTGCAACGTATTTGTCATAAGCTGCACACTAAACCAACTATAATATTCCATATGCTTGATTGTTTCGGTATTTTGGAGGAAAAAGTTACTTCCTAGTCATTCAACAGTTGTAACACTCTTAGTGGAAAACCCCATACACCTCGGCAAGGTCATACCACATTGTACTCGAAAAACCGGGGAAACGTTTTGGTGACTTTTTTTTTTTGATGCCAAACCATGCCCTTCTTCAAATATCTTCGGTTCAATTTTAAACTCATTGTGGCCAGTGGTTTGTTATACAACTTTTTGAAAGTAGGACCTTAATTATAATCACCCTGTACTTGAACATAATTTGTAATTATTATGTTGTCCTCATTCAATTAAAAAGCTGGACCAAATGTAAAGAAATTTCTAGTGTTCATATATACTTCCATTCTAAAACAGTTTGCATTCACTTCATTAAAACATTATGAAGTTCTTTATTAAAACTTTAAAATCTAGCTTGCATGGCAACTTTAATATTTCAAATGCAGCAATAATCTCGTTTCACAAGCACACCGGTGGCCAAACATTCATCATTCAAAGCTCAGAGCGTTGTGTTTCTGCATTTCCCGTCGTGCTCATTAGCTTTGTGGGGATGAAAACTCATTTTGAGACCACCGCACTCGTCGGTACCTTAAAGTTCCTAATTATTCGTGCGTATTAAACTTTATAAAAGACGGAAAGATAGCCTTAATAACGGAGATTCACAGCATTCGCTGATGTCTGCGAACGTGTGAAAACAAGTCCTTCATTAATGGTCGCGTGTAATTGCTTTTCGTCGAGAATGCGAGAGGTTTCTCTTTTCAAGTCGACGTGATGCCTCCAATTTGAGGTGCCGTAAGAGAGTTTTGAATACTTTTGAAGCAGAATTTCCCCCGTAAAATCCCTTATTTGATACTGTACGGCAACAGAAATGCTGGTGTAATTCTTTAAAGTCATTTGTATGAAGGTAGATTAGAAAGAACATGGAGAGATTTAATGTTACTATGGGAACCTGTACCCTGTTACTATGGGAACCTGTTTTCGGTTGTCAAAGGATTGGTTAAACTTTTCTAACGAAGACACTTCAAAGGTATAAAAAATTCTTTTAAAATGCCAACTTCAATTATATGAACTTAAATTATTTTCCTTATTTTATGTTTCTGTTGAAATATATATATGCAGATGGGCTGAAATGTTCGTAGGCTAGCATAGAAATGGATATAATTCGATTTTATAATTCAATATAGTTGCCTTCGAGTGCGACACAACGATTATAGCGGTCAAACAATTTTTCGATACCATTTTTATAGTACGATTTGTCTTTAGCCTCAAAATAGGCTTCAATTTCGGCGATTATCTCTTCATGGGCGTGAAATTTCTGTCCAGCAGGCATCCTCTTGAGGCCTGAGAAAAAAATTCGCTGGAGGCCAGATCTGGAGAATAAGGTGGATGAGGAAGCAATTCGAAGCCCAATTCATGCAATTTTGCCATCGTTTTCATTGATTTGTAGCACGATGCATTGTCATGATGAAACAGAACTTTCTTCTTCTTGAAATGAGGCCGTATTTCCGCGATTTCGTCTTTCAAACGCTGCAATAACGCTACGTAATAGTCGCTGTTTATGGTTTTTCCCTTTTTAAGATAGTCAATGAATATTATACCATGTGCATCCCAAAATATTGATGCCATAACCTTGCCAGCCGACTTTTGCGTCTTTCCACTCTTTGGAGTCGGTTCATCACGTGCAGTCCACTGGGCTGACTGTTGATTGCACTCCGGTTTGAAATGATGGAGCCATGTTTCATCCATTGTCACATATCGACGCAAAAATTCGAGTTCATTACGATTGAACAACTCTATTGTAATTGTGAACTCCAGCCATTGTGAGCTCGCGCGGCACCCTCTTTGAACACAGCTTTCGCATATCCAAATATTCATTCACAATATGTCCAACACGTTCCTTTGATATCTTTAGGGTCTCAGCTTTCTCAATCAACATTACTTTACGGTTATCAGACATTATTTTGTGGAGTTTTTTGATGTTTTCGTCGGTAACAGCCTCTTTATGGCGTCTACAGCTGTCACATTTATACACGTGTCTTTTGAAAGTTAGGGCTAACTAAAAATCATATGGAATTAATACTAGTAGCGCTATCAATGTGTCAGCCTACGAACTTTTCTGCCCACATGTTATATATATATATATATATATATATGTATATATAAACATGTGGGCATATATATATAAACTCATGTTTGTGAAAATTGCAACACCCTGAAGAACTTACGCGAGTGAGCTGAAATTTTTAGGAAATGCAAATTAGCGCATGATATGCAAATGAATAGAATTTCCAATCCGTAGCGCATGCGCATTCTGAGCAGCGCCCTCTGAACGGCGGAGGGATCCGAATAGATAGACGGCTGTAGCGAGGCGTGTATGGTTATCGGAGGTTATCTGCTAGTGGTAAACGTTAGCTCAATCGTTACTTACTCCTCTTCGACGAAAGAGAGCGAGCTTCGAACAACTTACAGAGTTTGAACGGGGGAGAATCATCGGCCTTCGTGAAGCTGGATTGTCTTATCGTGCAGTAGCCGCTCGTGTGCAGCGTAACAGCAGCACAGTGATGCATCTTTGCAAGCAGTGGACGGACAACTCGGAAATCAGGGAGTGGACCCCGAAATGTGCCTTAAGCTCGCGATGATAGACACCTGGTCCGCATAGCGCTGACGGACCGTACAGCTTCCTCTAGACAATTGGCAGCACAGTGGTCAATAGCTACAGGTGTTTCATTGTGTGCTTCATCAATTCGTAGACGTCTGCTGCAGCGTGGACTGCGCGCAAGGACTCATTTATACAGGATCCCTCTCACGCTAAACCATCGCCGCCTGCGGCTACAATGGGCCGCCCAGCATAGACACTGGCGTGCTGATTGGCAGCATGTCGTGTTTTCTGACGAATCCAGCTTTAATTTGTGGTACCATGATGGCCGCATTCGTGTCAGGCACTATGCCGGTGAACGCCCAGAGTTATGGTCTGGGCTGCCATAGCATATCATGGAAGATCTCAATTGCTAAGAATTGTGGGCAATCTGAACAGCAACCGGTACATCAGTGAAGTTCTACAGCCCCAAGCTGTTCCCTTCCTTCAAAGTTTGCCAGGCGCTGTATTTCAACAGGACAATTCCCGCCCTCATATCGCTAGGACTGTTCAATGCTTCTTTGCAACGCGGCAGGTACAGCTTCTTCCTTGGCCTGCGTATTCCCCGGATATGTCGCCGATTGAACATGTGTGGGATTTCGTTGGTCGGCGTCTCGCTCATGATCCTCGTCCTGTTGATTCTGCAAACGAACTTTGGGTGCGCATACGAGCAATATGGACTGCTCTTCCTTAGGCAGACATTCAAAATTTGTTTGACACCATGCCACGTCGTGTAGCAGCAGTTATTGCAGCGCGTGGTGGCTGCACAAAATACTGATTCCGATCTCTTATTATTGTTTGTTTGCTTTGAACATTTAATCATTTATTTGTACTACTACCACTCAGCTGTGTATTAAATTTCATTTAATTATGACGATTCCTTCATGGTGTTGCAATTTTCACAAACATGAGTTTATATATATATATATATATGTATATATGTATGTATATTTATATGTGTATGATATATATATATATATATATATACACTTTGCATATATATTACTTTGCATATACATATATATATATATATATATATATATATATATATATGTTGCAAATCATTGATTCATACAAACTAGAAACTCCACCGTTAAATTATTTATTATAATATTATTAATTGTTGAGTTTTACTAGTAAATCCAAACTGTTTGATTATCTAACTTTTTTAATGAAGTTGTTACACAATAATTTAGGTAAATATTTATCATAACAAGTGAGAATTGCTTTTTGGATCACTATGCCATATAATAAGAAAATAATATATATATTTATCTATATTTATATGGAGTTTTTAAATATTGGGACTTTTGTCATTATTTATACTTACAATTATTACTTTATCCTTGGAAATACTTAATATAATTAATGTATTATTAACGATAATATAAGTGTAATTGTTGTTAATGCTATGTTTTTATTACAAATATATTTCGTGATATGTAAGTATAAAACACGAAATAGTAAATAATTATGAACTTATTTATAAACGTTTAAATGTTTCAGATAATTAAAATAACTATAAATAGTTTTCTTTTCTTGGCATAAGTAAAGATAAACCCATATAAAAAAATTTTGTAATTTTTTTTTTCACATTTATTACTCAACTCTAAAAAGAATTTAGTTCGTAGATTGTCCATTGATTAATATTCTTGATGAGATTCTCTATTACCTTTATGTTATTATATACTGTAAGTACAGTTTATCTATTAAAAACATAGCATTCTTATTGTCGATACAAAGAACAACAAAAGTGCAATTTCTGACTCAGATTTGTCATCTAATTCCATCACTAACTTTGTTTCATCTCACGATATTAGAAGCGATATTAGTTGAGACAAAACCATCTTTTGTTTTGCCCAGTCCTAAAAGAAAAGTCTATTAGGAAGGCATTTATATACTGCTAATACTTTCACTTAACTGCAGACATTTCTTTGGTGCGTGAGCATTTCTGGAAGCCTACCTTCTGCTGAAGAAACAACTAAATGAAAACCTGAAACGAGAGGAAAAAAAATAAGGTCCAGTAACAAAAAAAAAAGTAAGATTCTGCTAACCCGACAAGTCCACCTCTGTTCTTCTCTCAGAATATATTTATACAGTCCTTATACAGGTTGGTAAGGAATCTTAACACGAACTTGTGTGCCATCGTCCAGTGGCACTGCAAAAAGAAAAGAAAAACCTTTTTATCTGGGTTTTGTTCCAGAATGGCCCAAAGAAATGTCTTTTAAGAGAAAGTTATAACAAGATTTTCTTTCTGGGGCCAATGTTCTACGAACAAAACAAAAGGGAAAGAGAGAAGAATGTGAGAAAAATTCGTTAAGATGAATTCACTTTTTTATACTTGCTGCTGTATTTTTTCTCGATTGATCTACGGCCGTTGTTTTGTGGTCCGGTGAGTTTACTGCCTGGATAGTTTCTGATCCCCGAATCTTGTTCGGACGGTGTTGCTGCGGTCATTTTGAAGTTCGTGTTTAGTGCTGGCCGGGAGATTTTCGGGAATATGGTTCTCTCATTTTATGGCCAGAAAATGGAAGGTGATCCCGTGAGAAATTTTATGATCCCTTGATAATTCAGGACTCCCTCAGGCAAAAAAAAAAGTAATTCCTTGGTCCTTAAATCATTTCTTATATCTTTTTTTTTTTTTTTTTTTTTTTTATTTGAAGAAAAATGCTTTATAAACGGTATTGTCTTTTTATCAAGAGAAATTTTTTTATTCTTTAAAGACTAATCGGCTTTGCCTTTTACTTGCTTCCCTGTCATCTATTTTTTTTAACTTTAGTAAATGGTACTAATCTAAAATCAATCAAAAAGGTTGAATAATTTTTGTGAACGATGCATTATTTCTAAAATTATTTTTATTTTCGAATAAATGTAGACGGAATTAAGATCACTTGGTTTTTTTATGTTAAATACTTGTATTTAAATGGAGCAGGTAGTTTGCCAGTACAACAGAAACTTAATCTGCAAATGTATTTTTTTTAATTATAGAAGTATTCATCTCAGTCGTAAACCTCAAAATATATGGCGTGAATGTATCTCTTGGTTCGGCCCACAAAGAACTCACCTTCTTTTGAATGTATATGTGTGTCACAACCCCGCGACGACCTTACCTATATATATATGTGTGTGTGTGTGTGTGTGTGTGTGTGTGTGTGTGTGTGTGTGTGTGTGTGTGTGTGTGTGTGTGTGTGTGTGTGTGTGTGTGTGTGTGTGTGTGTGTGTGCATATATATATTGATTGAAATTTGTGTCCTTATGTATTTTTATTTAACTTGGAAATAATTCGCAGCTATATAAGTATAATAGTTGTTAATGTTATGCTTTTAAAAATGTTAAATTTCGTGTCTTATGTTATTCCTCCAGTAACTTTGTTTCATCTCGCAATATTAGAGCGATATTAGTTGAAACAAAACACATCTTTTGTTTTTCCGAAGTCCTAAAAGAAAAGTCTATTAGAAAGGCATTTATATACTGCTAATACTTTCACTTAACTGCAGACATTTCTTTGGTGCGTGAGCATTTCTAGAAGCCTATCTTCTGCTGAAGAAACAACAAAATGAAAACCTGAAACGAGAGAAAAAAAAATAAGGTCCAGTAACAAAAAAAAAGTAAGATTCTGCTAACCCGACAAGTCCACCTCTGTTCTTCTCTCAGAATATATTTATACAGTCCTTATACAGGTTGGTAAGGAATCTTAACACGAACTTGTGTGCCATCGTCCAGTGGCACTGCAAAAAGAAAAGAAAAACCTTTTTATCTGAGTTTTGTTCCAGAATGGCCCAAAGAAATGTCTTTTAAGAGAAAGTTATAACAAGATTTTCTTTCTGGGGCCAATGTTCTACGAACAAAACAAAAGGGAAAGAGAGAAGAATGTGAGAAAAATTCGTTAAGATGAATTCACTTTTTTATACTTCCTACTATATTTTTTCTCGATTGATCTACGGCTGTTGTTTTGTGGTCCGGTGAGTTTACTGCCTGGATAATTTCTGATCCCCGAATCTTGTTCGGACGGTGTTGCTGCGGTCATTTTGAAGTTCGTGTTTAGTGCTGGCAAGGATATTTTCGGGGAATGTGGTTCGCTCATTTTATGGCCAGAAAATGGAAGGTGATCCTGTAAGAAATTTTATGATCCCTTCATCATTCAGGACTCCCTCAGGCAAAAAAAAATGAACGCCTTGGTCCTTAAATCATTTATTATATCTCTTATTTTTTTGAAGAAAAAGGTATTGTACTTTTTATCAAGAGTAATTTCTTATTCTTTTTAAAACTAATCTGCGGTACTTATTTCACTGTCATTTGCTATTTTTTTTTGTGTTTAGTAAACGGTACTAAGCTAAAAACTTTTTTGTGATTGATGCACTATTTCGAAAATTATTTTTACTTACATATAAATTTAAAATGTTATTAAGATTGATTGAGGTTTTTTTTTTTTTTTTTTGCTACATGTTGTATTAAGGTCGAGTATGTAGTTTAAAAACTGAACAGAATCTTGATCTGCAAGTTTATTTCTTTTTAATTATTGAAATATTGACCTCAATCGTAAATTTCAAAATATAAGTCGTACCTATTCTCTTGATTTAGTCCCCTAAAGGGCACACCTACTTTTGAATGTATATGTGTGGTACACCACAGGGACGACCTAGTGATCGTTACACAAACACAATATATATATATATATATATATATTGAGATTTTTTCCTTATTCTTAATTACCATAGAAATAATTAGCAATAATATAAGTTTAATAGTGGTTAATATTATGCTTTTAAACATGTGTTATGTAAATACAAGACATAAAACACGAAATAATAAATAGTTATGAACTTATTTATAAAAATGTAAATGTTCGAAATCATTAAAATAACCATAAATAGTTTTCATTTCTTGGTCGAAATAAAGATAAACACATTTAAAAAAAATTCAGTACTAAAATATGACAAAATATTACAAAAATCTATAAAGAAATTAGTGGATAAATTATTATGTTTGATTAATATTTTTGATGAAATTTATTACCTTTATGTTGTTATTTACTGTAAATACCGTTTATATATTGATATAGGCAATAAGATAGCTATATATTTTAACAACAACAACAACAACAAAAAATGCAATTTCTGAATCCAATTTCTCATCTTCCACAGCAACTTTCTTTCATCTCGCAATATCAGAGCGATATTAGTTGAGACAAAAGACATCTTTTGTTCTTGGTCGAAATAAAGATAAACACATTTAAAAAAATTCAGTACTAAAATATGACAAACAAATTACAAAAATCTATAAAGAAATTAGTTGATAAATTATTATAGTATGATTAATATTTTTGATGAGATTTTATTACCTGTATGTTGTTATTTACTGTAAATACCATTTATATATTAATATAGGCAATAAGATTGCTATAAATTTTAACAACAACAACAAAAAGGCAATTTCTGACTCCAATTTCTCATCTAATTCCACCAGTAACTTTGTTTCATCTCGCAATATTAGCAGCGATATTAGTTGAGACAAAACACATCTTTTTGTTTTTCCCAGTCCTAAAAGAAAAGTCTATTAGGAAGGCATTTATATACTGCTAATACTTTCACTTAACTGCAAACATTTCTTTGGTGCGTGAGCATTTCTGGAAGCCTGCCTTCTCCAAAATAAACAACAAAATAAGGATCTGAAACGAAGGAAAATAAAAAATATAAGGTCCAGTAACAAAAAAAAATAAGATTCCGCTGGTCCCAACAAGCCCACCTTTGTTCTTCTCTCAGAATATATCTATACAGTCTTTATACAGGTTGGTAAGGAATCTTAACACGAATTTGTGTGCCATCGTCCAATGGCAATGCTGCAGAAAGAAAAGAAAATCTTTTTATCTGAGTTTTATTCCGGAATGACCTGAAGAAATGTCTTTCAAGAGAAAGTTATAACAAGATTTTCTTTCTGGGGCCAATGTTCGACGAACAAAACAAAAGCGAAGAGAGAAGAATGTGAGAAAAATTCGTTAAGATGAATTCACTTTCTTATACTTGCTGCTGTATTTTTTCTCGATTGATCTACGGCTCTTGTTTTGTGGTCCGGTGAGTTTACTGCCTGGATAGTTTCTGATCCCCGAATCTTGTTCGGAAGGTGTTGCTGCGGTCATTTTGAAGTTCGTGTTTAGTGCTGGCCGGGAGATTTTCGGGAAATATGGTTCTCTCATTTTATGGCCGGAAAATGAAAGTGATCCTGTAAGAAATTTTATGATCCCTTGATAATTCAGGACTCCTCTGGGCCAAAAAAAAAGTATACCTTGGCCCTTATATAATTTATTATATCTTTTATTTTTTGAAGAAAATAGGTTTATAAACTACTATTGAATTTTTATCAAGTGAAATTTCTTATTCTTTAAAAACTAACCTTACCTTTTACTTGCTTCATTGTTATTTTTTTTAAACTTTAGTAAATGGTACTCATCTAAAACTAATAAAAAGGTTGAAAGATTTTTGTGTGGTTGATGCACTATTTAAAAAATTATTTTTTACTTTCTAATAACTTTAAACGGAATTAAAATCATTCGGTTTTTTTATGAATAGTTGTATTAAAGCGAGCAGGTAGTTTGGAAGCTCAACAGAATCTTAATCTGCTTATTTATTTCTTTATAATTTTTTGAAATATTGACCCCAACGTAAACTTCAAAATATATGTTTAGAATGTATGTCTTGATTTGGCCCCCTAAGGGGCACTTTTGATGTGTTTATGCATTACGGCCCCGGGGCGACCTCCTTATCCCCATCCTTTTGTAGTCTCTTTTAATTTCTTTTCATGGTTCGAGAGTATAGAACTCATAGTATTCATAATAGCTTGTTATGGTTCATAATCTTCATGGTTGGTATTTTGCTGTATATTCCTCCAATTTGTCAGTAATGTACAATCTTTTGTCACTTTTAATCTTTTGATTTAGTTTTGTTAGTAATTTTTAGTTAATTTATGTATTTTTAAGGACTTATTTTCTCACATCAATGCGAGATAGTCTACACACATTATGATTATCAATGCGAGATGCTTTACGCACATTATTATTATAACTGCCATCGAATCTCCTCGATTCAGAAGGCCATAACAGCAGCTAACCCGCCACTGGGTTCAAATCTGAACCCTTTTAAACCTCAGCTGCGCACTCTGCTACTGCACTATGAATCTGACTGACTATATAATATATTTGGTTTAAAATACATATAATGTGCTTACTATATACATATAATATATAATTTTAACAGAAGCATAAAATAAGGGAGGAAACTTAAATTCATATTTTTGAAGTTGACATTCTAAAGGAACTTTTTATACTGTTGAAGTGTCTGCTTTAGAAAGGTTTAACCAATCCTTTGACAAAAAACAAACGACAGCACTACATGTACGTCATATATAAACTTAAGTTCCCATAGTAACATTAACTCTCTTCTACCTTCTTCATGTTCTTTCTAATCTACCTTTCATGCAAATGACTTTAATTACAAATCCAGACGAACAATTACACCAGCATTTCTGTTGATGTGTAGCATCAAATAAGGGATTTTATACGGGGAAACGCTGCTTCAAAAGTATTCAAAACTCTCTTCGTCTGCCTCAAATTAAAGGCATTACGTCGACTTGAAAAGAGAAACCTCTCGCATTTTCTTCGAAAAAGCAATTACACGCGACCATTAATGAAGGACTTGTTTTCACACGTTCGCTGCCATCAGCGAATGTTGTGAATCTCCGTTATTAAGGCGCTATTCTTCCGTCTTTCATAAAGTTTAATATGCACGAATAATTAGGAACTTTAAGGTACCGACGAGTGTGGTGGGCTCAAAATGAGTTTTCATTCCCACAAAGCGAATGTGCATGACGGGAAATGCAGAAACACGGAGCTCTCAGCTCTGAATGATGAATGTTTGACCACCGGCGTACTTGTTAAGGTGGATTATTGCTGCACTTGAAGCATTAAAATTGCCATGCAAGCCAGATTTTAAAGTTTTAATAAAGAACTTCATAATGTTTTTAATAAAGTGAATGCAAGCATTTTCAAAATGGAAACATATAAACACTGTAGAAATTTCTTTACATCTGTTCCAGCATTTTAATTGAATGAGGCCATCATAATAATTACAAATTATATTCAAGTACAGGGCGGTTATAATATATATAAAGTTTTAAAGTGTTGAGAATTTTGCCCTTATATATTCTTGCTTGCCTCAGAAATAATAAATCTAATTAATGTATAGTATGAGATAATATAAGTTTAATACTTTTTAATGCTATATTTTTATTACAAATAAATTTCATGTCATGTAAATGCGAAACAAAACACGAAATAATAAATAGTTGTAAACTTATTTATAAAAATTTAAATGTTTAAAATTATTAAAATAACTATAAAATTTTTCGTTTCTTGGTAAAAATCAAGATAAACTCATATAAAAAAAATTCAATACTACAATTCGAAAAAGAATTTCATAACTCTATAAATAAATTATTGCATACATTGTTGATTGATTAAAGTACTAGATGAGATTTTATTACCTTTAAGTTGTTATTATTTACTTTAAGTACCGTTTATATATTAAAATATATAGCAATCTTATCATCGATACAAACAACAATACAAATGAAATTTCTGACACAAATTCTCATCTAATTCTACCAGTAACATTGTTTCATCACGCAGTATTAGAAGCGATATTAGTTGAGATAAAACACATCTTTTGTTTTTCCCAGTCCTAAAAGAAAAGTCTATTAGGAAGGCATTTATATACTATTAATACTTTCACTTAACTGCAAACATTTCTTTGGTGAGCATTTCTGGAAGCCGACCTTCTGCAGAAGAAACAACAAAATGAAGATCTGAAACGAGAGAAAAATAAAAAAAATAAGGTCCAGTAAGGAAAAAAAAAGTTTCTGCTGGACCAACAAGCCCACCTCTGTTCTTCTCTCGGAATATATCTATACAGCCTCTATACAGGTTGGTAAGTAATCTTAACACGAATTTGTGTGCCATCGTCCAATAGCAATGGTGCAAAAAGAAAAGAAAATCTTTTTATCTGAGTTTCGTTCAAAATGGCCTAAAGAAATATCTTTCAAGAGAAAGTTATAACAAGATTTTCTTTCTGGGGCCAATGTTCGCCGAACAAAACAAAAGGGAAAGAGAGAAGAATGTGAGAAAAATTCGTTAAAATGAATTAACTTTTTTATAATTGCTGCTGTATTTTTTCTCGATTGATCTACGGCCGTTGTTTTGTGGTCCGGTGAGTTTACTGCCTGGATAGTTTCTGATCCCCGAATCTTGTTCGCACGCTGTTGCTGCGGTCATTTTGAAGTTCGTGTTTAGTGCTGACCAGGAGATTTTCCGGAATATGATTCTCTCATTTTATGGCCAGAAAATGGAAGGTAAGACATTTTATGATCCCTTGATAATTCAGGACTCCCTCAGGCAAAAAAAATTAATGTCTTGGTCCTTAAATCATTTATTATATCTTTTACTTTTTTGAAGAAAAAAAAAGGCTTATAAACCGCGTTGTATTTTTATCAAGAGAAATTCCTTATTCTTTAAAAACTAATCGGCTTTGTCTTTTACTTGCTTCTCTGTTGTCTTTTTTTTAACTTTAATAAATGTTACTAATCTAAAACTAATAAAGAGATTAAAAAAATTTTGTGAATGATCATTTATTATATATTACCTATTCTTTATATTAAATGTTGTATTAAAATCGTGTAGTTAGTGTGTAAGCTCAACAGAATCTTGATCTGAAAATTTATTTCTTTTTAATTATTGAAATATTGACCTCAACTGTAAACTTCAAAATGTATCACTTGATTTGGGTTGTACACCTTTTTATCAAGACGATCTAGTGATCCTTACATACATATATATATATATATATATATATATATATATATTGCATGTGATATTTATAATTATGTATTCTTACTTACCTTGGAAATCATTCGCAATGATATAAGTATAATTGTTCAAGATGATTAAAATAACTATAAATAATTTCCGTTTCTGACCGAAATAAAGATAAACTTTAAAAAAAAATTGCGTACTAAAATATGATAAAACATTACAAAACTCTATAAAGAAATTATGCGGTACATTATTGTAGTTTGATTAATATTCCTGATGAGATTTTACAGTAGTACCTTTATGTTGTTATTATTTAATGTAAATAGCATATATCTATTAAAATAACTAATAATTGTATTGTCAATATCAAAGAAACAAAAAAGCAATTTCTGACTCAAAATTCTCATCTAATACCACCAGTAACTTTGTTTCATCTCGCAATATTAGAAGCGATATTAGTTGAGACAAAACAAACTTTTGTTTTTCCCTAGTCCTAAAAGAAATATCTATTAGGAAGGCATTTATATACTGCTAATACTTTCACTTAGCTGCAAACATTTCTTTGGTGCGTGAGCATTTTTGGAAGCCTTCCTTCTGCAGAAGAAACAACAAAATGAAGACCTGAAACGAGAGAAAGTAAAAAAAAATAAGGTTCAGTAACAAAAAAAAAAAGATTTTGCTGGCCCAACAAGCCCACCTTTGTTTTTCTCTATATCTATACAGTCTTTATACAGGTTGGTAAGGAATCTTAACACGAATTTGTGTGTCATCGTCCAATGGCAATGCTGCAGAAAGAAAAGAAAATCTTTTTATCTGAGTTTTGTTCCAGAATGGCCTAAAGAAATGTCTTTCAAGAGAAAGTTATAACAAGATTTTCTTTCTGGGGCCAATGTTCGACGAACAAAACAAAAGGGAAGAGAGAAGAATGTGAGAAAAATTCGTTAAAATGAATTAACTTTTTTATAATTGCTGCTATATTTTTTCTCGATTGATCTACGGCCGTTGTTTTGTGGTCCGGTGAGTTTACTGCCTGGATAGTTTCTGATCCCCGAATCTTGTTCGGACGGTGTTGCTGCGGTCATTTTGAAGTTCGTGTTTAGCGCTGGCCGGGAGATTTTCGGGAAATATGATTCTCTCATTTTATGGTCTGAAAATGGAAGTGATCTCTTAAGAAATTTTATGATCCTTTGATAATTCATGTCTCTTTCAGGAAAAAAAAAAGTAATGCCTTGGTCCTGATATCATTTATTATATCTTTTATTTATTTATTTATTTTTTGAAGAAAAAAAGCATTGAACTTTTTGTATCAAATGAAATTTCTTATTCTTTTAAAAACTAATTACATGTTTTTCAACTTCAGTAAATGGTACTAATCTAAAACTAATAAAAAAGTTGAGATTTTTGTAAATGATGCACTGTTTCAAAATTTTTTTTTTCGAATAACTTAAGTTATTAAGATTGCCTAGTTTTTTTATGTAAAATGTTGTATTCAATTCGAGCAGATAATTTGCAAACTCAACAGAATCTTGATCTGCAAGTTTATTTCTTTTTAATTATTAAAAAGTTGACCTCAACTATAAACTTTATAATATATGCCATATGCTGTAAAAGTATCTCTTGATTTTATATATATATATATATATATATATATATATATATATATATAAATATTAGAGAGATTTCGGTCCTTACGTATTCTTACTTATCTTGGAAATAATTAGTAATAATATAAGTATAATAGTTATTAATGTTACACTTTTAAAAGTGTTAAATTTCGTTTCTTATGCAAATACAAAACATAAAACACGAAATAATAAATAGTCATAAACTTAGTTATGAAAATGTAAATGTTAAAGAGGATTTAAATAATTATAAATAAATCTGTTTCTTGACCGAAATAAAAATAAACTCATTGAAAAAATTGAATACTAAAATATATCAAAGTATTACAAAAATTCTATAAAGAAATTAGTGGATACTTTATTGTAGTTTGATTAATATTCTTGATGAAACTTTATTACTTTAAGTTGTTATTATTTACTGTAAATACTGTATATATTAAAATATATAGCAATTTAATCGTCGATATAAAGAACAACAAAAATGCAATTTCTGACTCAAATTTCTCATCTAATTCCACCAGTAACTTTGTTTCATCTCGCAATATTAGAAGCGATATTAGTTGAGACAAAACAATTTTTTGTTTTGCCCAGTCCTAAAAGAAAAGTCTATTAGGAAGGCATTTATATACTGCTAATACTTTCACTTAACTGCAAAGCATTTCTTTGGTGCGTGAGCATTTCTGGACAACCAGTAACAAAAAAATAATAAGAAGATTCTGCCGGCCCAATGAGCCCACCTTTGTTCTTCTCTCAGAACATATCCGTACAGTCTCTATACAGGTTGGTAAGGAATCTTAACACGAATTTGTGTGCCATCGTCCAATGGCAATGTTGCAGAAAGAAAAGAAAATCTTTTTATCTGAGTTTTGTTCCAGAATGGCCTCAAGAAATGTCTTTCAAGAGAAAGTTATAACAAGATTTTCTTTCTGGGGCCAATGTTCGACAAACAAAACGAAAGGGAAGAGAGAAGAATGTGAGAAAAATTCGTTAAAATGAATTAACTTTTTTATACTTGCTGCTATATTTTTTCTCGATTGATCTACGGCCGTTGTTTTGTGGTCCGGTGAGTTTACTGCCTGGATAGTTTCTGATCCCCGAATCTTGTTCGGACGGGGTTGCTGCGGTCATTCTGAAGTTCGTGTTTAATGAAGTGCGTGTTTAGGTCGGGAGATTTTCGGGGAATATAGTTCTCTCATTTTATGGCCAGAAAATGGAAGGTGATCCTGTAAGGCATTTTATGATCCCTTGATAATTCAGGACTCCCTCAGGCAAAAAAAAAGTAATGCCTTGGTCCTTAAATCATTTATTATATCTTTTATTTTTTTGAAGGAAAAAAATATGGTATTTTTTTACCAAGAGAAATTTTTTATTCTGTAAAAAACAATTTGCTTTACTTCTTTCACTGTCATTTGCTATTTTTTTTTACCTTTAGTAAATAGTATTAATCTAAAACTAATAAAAAGCTGGAAAGATTGTTTTGTATGATGCATTATTTCAAAGCTTATTTTTACTTTCGAATAAATTGAAATTTAATGTATAAATAGCTATAATATAAGTTTAATAGTTTTTAATGCTATGTTTTTATTAAATAAATTTCATATCATGTAAATAAAAAAAAATCGAAATTATAAATAGTTATAAAGATATTTATATTAGTGTAAATGCTCAAAATCATCGAAATAACTATAAATAATTTCGTTTCTTGACCGAAACAACGATAGTGCATTTAAAAAAATTGAGTACTAAAATATGACAGAACATTACAAAAATTTATACAGAAATTAGTGGATACATTATTATAGTTTGATGAGATTTTATTACATTATTATTCTTGATGAGATTTTATTACCTTTATGTTGTTATTATTTACTATAAATACCGTTTATATCTTAAAATACTGATCTTATTGCGTATATAAGCAATAGCAAAAGAGCAATTTCTGACTGAAATTTCTCATCTAATTAAACCAGAAACTGTGTTTCATCTCGCAGTATTAGAAGCGATATTAGTTAAGACAAAACACATCTTTTTGTTTTTCCCAGTCTTAAAAGAAAAGTCTGTTAGGAAGGCATTTATATACTGCTAATACTTTCACTTAACTGCAAACATTTCTTTGGTGCGTGAGCATTTCTGGAAGCCGACCTTCTGCTGAAGAAACGACGAAATGAAGACCTGAAACGAGGAGAAAATAAAAAAATAAGGTCCACCAACTAAAAAAATAAGATTCCGCTGGCCCAACAAGCCGACCTTTGTTCTCTCGGAATATATCTATACAGTCTTTATACAGGTTGGTAAGGAATCTTAACACGAATTTGTGTGCCATCTTGTCCAATGGCAATGCTGAAGAAAGAAAAGAAAATCTTTTTATCTGAGTTTTGTTCCAGAATGGCCCAAAGAAATGTCTTTCGAGAGAAAGTTATAACAAGATTTTCTTTCTGGGGCCAATGTTCGACGAACAAAACAAAAGGGAAAGACAGAAGAATGTGAGAAAAATTCGTTAAGATGAATTCACTTTTTTATACTTGCTGCTGTATTTTTTCTCCATTGATCTAGGGCCGTTGTTTTGTGGTCCGGTGAGTTTACTGCCTGGATAGTTTCTGATCCCCGAATCTTGTTCGGAAGGTGTTGCTGCGGTCATTTTGAAGTTTCGTGTTTAGTGCTGGCTGGGAGTTTTTCGGGGAATATGATTCTCTCATTTTATGGCCAGAAAATGGAAGGTGATCCCGTAAGCAATTTTATGATCCCTTGATAATTCAGGACTCCCTCAGGCAAAAAAGTAATGCCTTAGTCTTTAAATCATTTATTATATCTTTTATTTTTGAAAGAAATAAGGTTTATAAACCACTTTGAATATTTATCAAGAGAAATTTTTTTTGTTCTTTAAAAACTAATCATCTTTGCCTTTTACTTGCTTCACTGCCTTTGCCTCTTACTGCTAACTTTTGCAATTGGTACTAATCTAAAACTAATAAAAAAGGTTGAAAAATTTTTGCGAATGATGCATTAATTTAAAAATTATTTTTAGTTTCTAATAACTTTAAAATGGTATTAAGATTACTTATTTTTTATATTAAATGTTGTATTAAAATCGAGTAAGTAGTTTTCAAACTTAACAGAATCTTGATCTGGAAGTTTATTTCTTTTTATTAATGAAATATAGACTTAACCATAAACTTCAAAATATATGCCGTAAATGTATTTCTTGATTTGGTCTTCTAAGTGATACACCTTCTTTTGATATGTGTATGCGTCAGACTTAGGAATCTTTACCTGCATCTTTTTTATTTTCTTTAATTTCTTTTCATAACTCGAGAATACATAGAACACAATATTCATAATAGCTTGTAACGATTCATAATATCCATGGCTATTTTGCTGTATCTTCCTCTAATTTGTCAGTAAAGTTTTAATTTTTTGTCACTCTTAATCTTTTAATTTAGTTTTGTTTTATTTAACCTAAGCATTCTGGCCCACATATTCCAGGGAAAAAAGAGTCTGGTGATTGAGCCCTGTGTGAGTTGTTGTTCTTGTATGTGCAACGCAGCTCTTTGGCCTTCGCTTCTGGTAGACAGGAGATACATCTTTTATTCGAGTGTATTAATTAATTGTTACCAGTATATCAGATTGTCGTATCTAGACCTGCTTAGGATTCAAGTGATGGACGGCTTGCCGTTGAGAGTGGAGATCACCTCAGGGAAGCTTTTCTGATCGCATAAATTTGCTTTCCTCTGTTAAGTTCCATGGATGGCGGTGCGGCCTGGAACGAGTGTTTATACTTCTTTATACATGATGAAACCAATTATTCAACTTCGTGCCCCGGCGATGACTGTATTTAACCTACCTCATCTGTCTTTAACAATATTGCCGCACGGTTCTTTATAAATCAGGATGTCGTTTCAAAATCCCCTTTGCCATTGAAAAAGGTCTTCGTGATAGTTTGAGATATCCAAAATCAATCTAGAAACTTAAATCTTTTGATTTTCTAATTTTTAGTATAATTATTATTTAGTATTTTAATTTTATATATATTTTTTTAGTATTGAAATAGCACATGCCCTATTTCTTACTACTTGCTAAAACATTTCTTAATCAGTTTATGCTTGTTTCACCTCACAAGTCTTTAAACATAACTAGAGGAGTTGTTTCAGGGAATAATCTTACCTGCTGTACGATAAGGAAATTTTAGAGGAAATTTTCTGAAAAGAGAATTGCACACATCTGACGAATTAATTTTAAATGTTGGGAAGACAATATTTCAACAAACATGAAATTTTGACTTTCACTTCCACAACCTTATCATCTAGCGGGAAAATTGGGTACCTGAATTGTAGGGTCCGTCCATACATTTGTTTTAAATGCCAAAAATTCGGATATTCTGAAACTGCTTCTAGAGGTGTTCAAGCTTATTCAAATTTTCCATCTTCCGATCATACTTATGCAATTTGTTATTCTCCGCCCAAATGTATTAACTGTGAATAATCCCATTTATCTAAGTCCAACCTTGTCATCAGTGGTTTCTCGAAAAAACCATATTCAACAAATCATTCCGCAAAAACATTTCTTACGCAGAGGCAAGAAAATTTCTCACTATGCCACCTACCATAGCTTATGCTGATAGGGTTCAAACTAGGTCTGCATATATTGGCCCCCAAACAGAGGATTCATATTCCTTTCCTATAAAGAAACCTTCTGCATACTCAATTATCAAATCCATGTCTACTTAGCAAATTGCTAATACCTCTGAAAAACTTTATACTTCTCTTCCTTGATATTCTACAACACAGAATTCTTTTCTCCCTATCCAGTTCACTTCATCCACGTGTTCTGAAAATAAATTCTGCAATATTGTGCACAAAGAGTATACATCATACAATTTCATCTAATTCTAAATATTTGCTTTATATTGCAGCACATATAAAGAAATATAAAACTTTTAAAATAATGAATCAATACCTTCCCAAAATTCAAAGAACTTTTTGACTCGAACAGATTCTCGCCGTTGACATCTTTCATTAATCACCAAGGCTTACATAACATTTCGAACACAGAAACGCACGATATTTCAAGTCCTAGATGAATAAATGAAAAACTAGAATGAGTCCCAGAATTCGCGAAGATATATTGGAATATGATGCAAATATCATGATCTTAGAAAAGACAAAATTTTAATTCAGTCTTTACTTGATTTTACTTGTTCCTGAATTTTATATAATATTTTTTAAGTATTTTAGCCTCTTATGAATTATTTCGTTGCTGCTACTTGTAATTTTGAAAAGATTTTTAACTTTTTTAAATTTCAAAATTAATTAAAAGTAACATCGTTTTACTCCACAGGGCCAAATCTAGCCATTATGCCGCTAAACCTCACTAACCAACCAACCTTTGATTTGGCTTCCACTTTGAAAGTGTTTTATTGGTAAAAAATATAAAACTTGAAAAAATCCCAAACAAATATTTGTTATAATAAAGAAAAAGCAACCTATGTATTACTCAAAATGATTATCTCTAGATAAAATATTGCAGAATAATACTAATTAAAAGTTCCTGCCTTCTCAAAAAACAATATAATTACATCAGAATTCATAAGTTAAAGCAACCAATACATTATAGAGCTTCAAATAAGCTAAATTATTGTTGTTTTGCGTTTAAAGGATTTCTAGTTGTCACTAAATTTTATAAACCGCGTATAAAATACCGTTATATAAAAAATGTAAAAGCTTATTAGTAAAATTGTTAAGCACATATCATTATTATAAATCGGTATATTTTATAATAACATAATAACAATTATAATATATCCCAATTTATATTAATGAATATATATTTTATAAATTTTATTTTTATTTTTATATTTTATATTATTATTGGGATAATTTTGGGATTGGGAAATTTTCAGAAAACTTATGCATATTCAGTATTTTAACTCAATTCTGAATAATTTTCTTAAGTTCTTCCTAGTTCCATAATGCAATCTAAATTTTTTCCATTCCTTCAAAGAGAAAAAAAATCGCTGATTACATTTATATATATATATAATTAGTATACGATCAATAAATATGAATAGTCAGTTCCAAAAATAAAACACTCTGTCATTCAATTCTAAAAGAGTCATTTATTAAAGTAGCCTCTTTCGCATTATGTCTTCAACTCGTATTAATGAACTCATTAAACAAGGCTGTGCGCACAAAAAAAGGTTCCATCTTTTGTCTGAAATGCGTCCCGAAATATTTGTTTGCTTCAGCAGAAAACTTAATTCTCTATCGCTTCCACAAAGTCAATAAATTTTCCCATTTTCACTCGGAAATCGCTTTCTGGCTGCCACTTTCGCACTTGGCTGCCTCTAGTGCGACATTCATACCAACTTTTATTTATTTACTTTTTTATTCATCATAAATTGGAATGAATACTAAACCATCCAACCCATTCTGGTGTCGACGGCCATTTTTAATGGGGCGGGATATTCGATCCGTTTTGTCGCCAGGCGTCTACTGGTCGCCAAAATCGTTTTGTTACGGACTCCTAAAGTGACAACACCCATCGCTCACGGATGGGGAGAGGAGAACAAAGTAGGTATGAAAAATTACGCCTCCACCCTCCAAACTACCCTTTAATTTTGCTTCGGTTTCACCGAGTTTGTCAAAATTCCTCTCATCTTCTTATGTATTTATTTTATCACTCGATTGACTTCTTTTTCCTTGAAAACTTTGGACGTTAAAATTGCTAATGACACAACCTTAAAGCATATTAGCATAGAAATATTTGTTAAGTTAGGGATATTCTTTATATGGAGGACATAGAATTAATAATACATATAATATATGGAGGACATATAATTAATAATACATATAATATATGGAGGACATAGGATTTCTAATTAGAGCTATCATCCTGTCTCACTTGAATATTACTTTTCGTGGCATGATAGTTAAAGGAAAATACCGCAATGTTGGCCTAGTAAGTTCATCAACTTCATTTTTCCAACATTCTTCTTCATTAATGCAAATGTTATTTCGGTTTGGTGTTATTTCGGTTTCGGTTAATTAGTTAATGGTAAATTTTAAGACATGGTGGTGTCGATGCTGTATGTTATTGGAAAGGTTACATAATATTTTAATCAAAATATGGCTTAAAATTTTTACTTACATCAGAACTCTTCAACAATGGCTTATACCTTTTATCTGATGAAGCAGGATGTAAGGATCTCCATGTCTTCCCTAAACAAAATGTAGTCGACGGAGTAGAGTTTAAGGTTGATAGATCCTCCTTTCAAGGACAGGTTGACTCTAATGTTAGACTTTTGGACTTTGCACGTTTTTCTTCGCCCGTCGGACTTTGGAACCGATAATTAGTGAGGGAGAAAGAGAGAAGGAAGTATGCGAAGTCGAGTGAAGAGTTCCAGACAATATGGAGGGTACAAAAGAACGAACTGGCTTTTTAAGATGATTTTAAATACTTGTTATATAGTTATGTTTTGTGTGTCATGTAATGCAGTTGTGTAGTGCTAACTTAGCAATTTTAATAAATATGGCAGCTGAAAATCGGGTATTTATTTTACGGACTCTTAAAATGACAACACCCATCGCTCACGGATGGGGAGAGGAGAACAAAGTAGGTATGAAAAATTACGCCTCCACCCCCAAATTACCCTTTAATTTTGCTTCGGTTTCACCGAGTTCCCATCTTCATCCGTATTTATTTTATCACTCAATTGATTTCTTTTTCCTTCAAAACTTTGGACATTAAAATTGCTAATGGCACAACCTTAAAGCATATTAGCATAGAAATATTTGCAAAGTTCTAGATATTCTATTATAATATATGGAAAACATAGAATTTATAATAGCAGCTATCATCCTGTAAGAAGGACTGTCTCACATTACTTCTCACGATTTAGCTTGGTAGTTAAAGGAAAATATCTCCCATGTTGGCCTAGTAAGTTCATAAAATTCCATTTTTGAAACATTATTCTTGTATAATGAAAATAGGGTTTACTTGGGTTTCATTGATTGGCCACATTTGTGCTTAATCGTCGCATTTTATCGTGATATTTCTTACAATGCTTCTTTTTCACATTAGGCATTTAATTAGTTAAGGGTAGATTTTAAGACATGTTGGTGTTGACGCTTCATGGTACAGAAAGGTTATACAATATTTCAATTAAAATACGAGTAAAAATACTTTAGCCAATGCTTAATAAAAAGATTTATTTATATCAGAACTCTTCATTGATCGCTTATTTATCTGATGAAGCAGGAAGTAAGGATCCGCCATGTTTTCCCGAAACAAAATATTAGCTACTGGGAAGAGTTCAAGGTTGATAGATATTCCTTTCAAGGACTGATTGACGCTTACATTAGACTTTGCACTTTTTCTTTCTTGTAAGTTCATCAATTTCATTGTACAAATATTCTTCTTTACTAATGCAAATACGTTTTTCTTAAGTTTCTTTGAATTTATTGAATTGAATTGGTCACATTTCTTCTTAGCTGTCATATTTTATCGCGATATTTCTTACAACGCCTCTTTTTCTCTGCAGGCAATTAATTACGAATATTACTTAAAATTTACCATTACGCATTTAGTTAATGGTAAATTTTAAGACTTCATGGTATTGATGCAGCATGGTAAAGAAAGGTTACATAATATTTTAATTAAAATATGAGTAGAAATATTTTAGCCAATGCTTAATAAAAACTTTACTTACATCAGAACTCTGCAATGATGGCTTAAACCTTTTATTTGATGAAGCAGGAAGTTAAGATTCGTCATGACTTTCCGAAACAAAGTATAACCAATGGGGATAGGTAAATCTACTGTCGCACCCCACACTACTAAATATTGAAAGTTCATTTTTTAATTAATTTCGGACGTCATCAACTTTATATATATGCTTAGATTAATTGCAGAATTTGCCGCAAATATTTTTAATTAAAATAAATTTACAAAAATATTTCAAAAAGCAAAATGAAACTTTTGTAATGTTCCTTACTTAATTTCAATATAAGAATATTAACACATCATCATTATGCCTATGTGTTTGGCAATATTTTTATAATGTTCCTTACATAATTTCAATATAAGGATACTAAAATATCATCATTACGCTTATGTCTTTGGCAATATTTTTATAGTGTTCCTAACTTAATTTGAATATAAGAATATTAACATATCAGCATGATGCTTATGTCTTTGGTAGTATTTTTACAGTGTTTCCTAACTCAAGCTATCTATCAATACTTAATGCTTTTCAAACTGCATACTTAAATTTCATGAATAAATACCATTAATCTTTCGTGATACATGGAGTAATCAATCTATCTAGTTACCAGTTCAAGATCCACAATGAGAAATAAAGTCAACATCATTAAGGGCTCATCTTGCAAGTAGTCAAATATTCATTTTCCCCTTCCCTTCCCACCGCAGCAACTAACACTGACTGAATAATCATCATTTATGAAGTCATTATTCCCAATAACTGTCTATGATGTCATTAATGCTTCATGAATACTGTTAGCCATTCACTCAAATTAATTAACGAACACATAAGGCGTGTTTAACGACTCGCCATGTTTGTTTAATTAACCATAACTGCAATAGTAACCGTGTAAAGTGTGTTTCCATAATCCTTTACATGGTGGTTAATGGATTCTTGCCGTATGAATCTGCAAAACAGAACTTAAAGCAGTTTAGTACGTAATGTAAATTATCTGTATTGCTTTATAATGATAGTAAAAAAGTAATAAAGCTTTATTTGAAGCTTGTAATTATTAATGGAATACGGCATTTATTCACATGGTCCTGTTTGAAATAATCATATTCACTATAGTTCAGTTAAAAAATTTATAATTAAGTGATTACCTATTTGAATTTTTCTGAAATCCTTCGTTGCATATTTATGTACCAAGATTCTACTAAACTGTACCTGTTATATTTCTGCGGTTTCCCCTTTTAACTTTCCATTTCACAATCTGTGATATAACATATTTGAGTAAACAGTAAATATTTGTATGTCTACTGTTCACGTTAATGTAATTATGTAAACATTTGTATGTTAAAGTTCACGTTCTTCATGTTAATGTTTAATTAACTATGATTTATATGTTTTCAACATGTAATCAACATTGATTTTTAGTAACTGCATTTTAATCTCATCAAAAAAATGAACGAGTTCGAAGATAAAACGTGAAGGTGATTCAGTCACCAACAATCGTAAATGGCGCTCTTTAGAACAAATGCTAAAGGCAATCAAGTTTCATAAAGGAGGTATATCCTTTGCTAAGATATAGCAGTGAAAAAGGAATGGACAAATCTTCAGTTCGAAACTTATAAAAGAAAGATCAAAACAAATAAAAAAGTATAGCTACGACTTCTGATTTATAAAAAAAAAAATGACAAATCAAAAACTCTGTGATAAACATGGAACAACTGTTATTCATACGAAACAAAGATTTAAATCAAAACTAATTCTGCGGAGACAAACGATTATTTAAGAAAAGAATTCAGTCTGCTTTATTACAATTACTTGAAGACTGATGTAACGAAAAGAAGATGGCATTAAAAGTGCAAATGATACAGAAAATCGTTGGGTGATTTTGCGTTTTAAATGCTTGCAAAAGAAACATTTAGTTATATGACTATTTTCTATCATGATCTACTAATGTTAAAAACAACTACACATATGTTGCCCTTCTTTAAAATTTAACTAAACTACTAAAATAATTAATCAAAGTTTCATTTGAGGTTTATGATAAATACAATATGTAAAGTTCTTCATTCAAAACAACTGTAGAAACAAAATATAATGTTAAAAATAAATCCTAATGATTCAATACTAAAATGATACATAGAAAATTGTTGAATTGTGGAACTAAAATTTTATTGTTTAATACAATTGTACAAATGTGAATACAAACTAAAAAAATACAATGCAACTGTATTAGTCAAAATCAAATCGTTAGTAAACAATAATATATCTTTTTGAATAGAAACTGTAGTTGAATGTGCAACTTGTAGAAAATAACATAACATTACTTGAGGTTAAAGCCAATTAAATCTGGAAAATATACAATGTATATTGCAATATAAGGAAGATATTTTAAAAATACCTGTCTGAAATATCCTTTTTTATTTATTTATGCGTAAGTCTATTTAAATTTCGAAAACGAAATTTCGATTTCATTTTTTTATAAAAACTTTTAAAATGTCTATTTCAAAATAAAGTCTGTTTTGGTAAATGTAATAAAAGAATAACTTTAATACATCTTTCGAAAAAGAATAATACTACAAAAAAAATCATTGTTATCTGTTTGTTTTAACCTTAGAAAATCGCATTACCTTAAAAAAATTTCTTGCTTTTGCAAATAAAAATTTGAATTGGTAAGCAGACCTCAGTAGTCTATTTTTATGAGAAGCGAGCATTTTTACATAAACACAATTTTCTCTGAAAAGCTCTTACAGAATTTTTTTTCTTTTGTAAGTTTATGATATTCGCATTTTTGTTCCAATATTTCTGTTTAGAATTTTTGCATGCCGACTTTTTACCACTTTCGAAGATTTTACAAATTGAATTATCACTTTTTCGCTGATCTGTAAATTTGCTGACCGAATTTTTTTTTCATTCATAGGTAAAACAAAATTTATAAATAAGATAAATAAAACAAAAAATTTAAAACTGTTAAATTGTGGAACTATAATCTTGTTAACTACAACTGTACAAATAAGATAAATAAAACAAAAAATTTAAAACTGTTAAATTGTGGAACTATAATCTTGTTAACTACAACTGTACAAATAAGAATAAAAAAACAAAAAATTTAAAACTGTTAAATTGTGGAACTATAACTGTATTATTCAAATTCAAATCGTTAAAACAAATAATATATCTTTAAATTGTTTAACTAAACTTTGTTAATGTGCAATTTGTATAAGAAAATAACATAGCATTACCTGAATTTAAAAATCCAATTGAATCTGGTAACTGTATAATGATAAATAAATATAAAAAGATATTTTAAAAATACTTGTTAAAATACAACTGTACTATCCTAAAAAAAAAAAAAATAAAACTGTTAAAAACTATAATCTTAAAATTATGAATACTGAAATTATGCTGAGAAAACTGTTGAATTGGAGAATTAAATCTTGTTAACTACAACTGCACAAATAAGAATAAAAACTAAAGAATACATTGCAACTGTATTATTCAAATTCAAATCGTTAGTAAATAATATATCTTATTGTTTAGAAACTGTTGCTTAATGTGCAATTTGTAGAAAATAACATAGCATTACCTGAATTTAAAACCAATTGAATCTGGTAACTGTATAATGTATATTGCAATATAAAGAAGATATTTTAAAAATACTTGTCTAAAATATCCTATCCTAAAAAAAATTAACTTAGAAAATACTTAAAATTATGAATACTGAAATTATGCAGAGAAAACTGTTGAATTGGAGAATTAAATTGTATTATTAACTACAACTGTACAAATGTGAATAAAAATTAAAAAAATATAACTTTATTATTTAAATTCAAATCTTTAGTAAATAATATATCTTATTGTTTAGAAACTGTTGTCGAATAAGCAATTTGTAGAAAATAACATAGCATTAGCTTTTTTATAAAATCTAAAACCTTTTTAACCGAATTTAAAACAAATTGAATCTGGAAAATGTACAATGCATATAGTAATATAAGAAATATAAATTAATTTTATAGGTTTAAAGCAAAGTTAGTACACAATAATATATCTTATTGTTTAGAGATTGTTGTTGAATAAGCAATTTACAAAAAAATTCACAGCAGTATCTTTTTTAACATAATTTAAAGCCAATTGAATCGAGAAAATATACATTGTATATTGCAATATAAGTAAGATATTTTAAGAATACTATTCTAAAATATCTTCATTTTTTTATTCGTAAGTCCATTTAAATTTTGTAAACCAAATTTCGATTTCATTTTTTTTAATAAAAACTTCTAAATGTCTATTTCAAAATAAAGTCTGTTTTGGTAAATGTAATAAAAGAATAACTTTAATACATCTTTCGCAAAAGAATACTGCAGAAAAAATCATTGTTAGCTGTTTGTTTTAACCTAAGACAATCGCATTACCTTAAAAAAATTCCTTGCTTTTGCAAACAAAAATTTGAATTGGTAAACAGACCGCAGTAGTCTATTTTTATGAGAACCGAGCATTTTTACATAAACACAATTTTCTCTGAAAAGCTCTCACAGAATTTTTTTGTTCGAGTTTATGATATTCCAATTTTTGTTCCAACATTTCTGTTTAGAATTTTTGTATTCCGACTTTTTACCACTTTCGAAGATTTTACAAATTGAATTATCACTTTTTCGCTGATCTGTAAATTTGCTGACCGATTTTTTTTCCATTCATAGGTAAAACAAAATTTATAAATAAAAAAGATAAATAAAAAAATCATAAGGACTTAAGCTGATGGAACGCGAAAAAAAATTTATAAAGCAAAGACGAAAAAAGAAAAAAAATGGATGTAGTACTTCGCATCGTGTCATTATGAAATAGAAATGTAAGCTTTCTTAGGTTTTCGTGAGAGTAGTTCCTTTTAAAGTTTAAACAACTTTGCGGCCTAGTTCTAACATCTTTTATTTTTCTTTCGTTATTTCTCCAATTTTTTTGGCAACATGCCAACAGTTTGCAGATTTGATATATTTCGCTTTCAGTTTCGATTTTTTTTTTCATCGGAATCGGAAAAGAAAAATAAGTAAATAAATAAATAAAAAGACGAACGAGAATTGCTGAAAATGTCACGTGACATCCAAAACAAACACGTACCGAGATTACGGTTGGATTCTTCAAGTCAATTTTTTTTTTCTTAAAGGAATATAGATAATACATCCATTGCCCTGCGGAAGTTTTAAAGGAAGTATAATGAAGAAATAAAAATAAATAAATAAATAAAATAAGTAAATAAAGAAAGAAAAGAAATGTCTCCTCATTTCGTCGGTTGAACTTTAAGCATTTAACGATTTCCGAATTTTATGATGTCGCCGGTTATACGTAATCCTCAAAAGTATGGATTTGCGGCCTACTTCAAAGCAGAGTCCGTTTCGACAAATCGATTCTGCTTTCAGAGTAATCGATATCGGAAAGATTATTTGGTCCAGCGCATCCCCAGAATGTAGACCTCGGAAAAGTCAGTGAAATATGGTTCCCTGCGGTACAATTACACCAGCAATCGTTGGGCCTTAATCTCTAGAGTGCTATTTGAGCGAGTACGACTGCCATGTTTCATGCAACGTAGCTTTGCGTGCAGTCGACATCGAATTGTAATTTACGACTTCGAGAAACAATCTGCTAATTCATTTCGACATGCGTGACAGTTGCCATTGTTGAGTTCATAGCTGCGTGTTTTCAGTTAATTGTATCAGTTAATATTTCCGAATTTCGATGTTAATTAAAAATTTCCATATGGATAATGCATCGCTATGAGTAAATAGGACGATCGACGAATTTCCCGATATGTTTCACTGTATCCGAAACACTTTATACAATATTTCAGTTTTTAAAATGTAAGCTCTAATTCTCAACAATTTTTGTTTTTTGAAAACATTTTTATTTTTTATTTTTTTAATATTAAAATCAGTAATGAATTTGCTATATACAAAATATAAAACAGATACAAGAACACACATTTATTGATTGTATATACATATATATTTG
Source organism: Caerostris darwini (assembly GCA_021605075.1). Classification (NCBI taxonomy): domain Eukaryota; kingdom Metazoa; phylum Arthropoda; class Arachnida; order Araneae; family Araneidae; genus Caerostris; species Caerostris darwini. The sequence goes on along the minus strand of BPLQ01000599.1, from coordinate 441,832 downwards.
ACCCTGAAAGAAACAAATTGAACATTATTAATGATATTTATAATGAAAATTTAATGATGTGAACAAAGCACTCCGGCCCATCAGTATCACCTCTCACCACTTTCAAAATTTTTTTATTTTCTCATTGTTCTGCAAACTGCGTAAATCCACCAACACTCTCAAATGTCTTCCTGCTCTAACCAGCAACTCTGGTTGGTACATTATTGTATCCATCTTACTACTAAGTTGGATAGTTCAGAAGAGTAATTGATTGCGAAGAGATCTGCTCGATAAAAAAATCTGGATATAAAAAGTATGAATACAAAAATTAGAGAAAATGCTTGACATGGAAAAAAAATGAAGAATATTGCCTTAGAAAAAAAAATTAAAAACATGAGATGGAACAATGAATAAACGAATGTAACAAAAAAAGGACAAAATGCATATTGCAATAAAAATAGACTATTTAAGGTGATTTTAAGTTATGATTCCATTTAGAAGTTGCGTAGGGAAAGTTGCATCTACCGTTACACAGATTACAAATGGTTTGAGTTTAATGATCGGGTTATTGTGATTAGCTATATTACAAAAGAATTTTCTAGGAAGTTTAGTAATATGGGTGTCTATAGTTTCAATATTAAGGTCGTTGTGAATGGTAGAGTTACGAACCAGGGAACACCAGTGATAATCCGAAGTAATTTATTTTGAATTATTTGTACTTGGATTTTATTAGATAAGTAAGCATAATTAAGGATGGTTCTTAATATTTGTTTGAAAAGTAATATTTTGTTTGAAAGGTTGGGTTTACTATTTCTATTGATGAGAGGGAGAGTGTCTATCTTCATAAGTCTTACTTTGTCTTATGTCTTAAGTCTTTGATCTTGTCTTGCTACTTTGCTCTTCCGCGCGGCAAGTCCGAAGGAATTTCCCACATTTTTCGCGTTCTCCATTAACTACAAAACTAGAGTCGTACATAACCGATCTTCATTATTACCAACAGTCCGTCTAAATTGCCAACCTGAAAGTAAAAGATTGCGATTTAACGTTATATATATATATATACACACTGAAGTGACAAAAGTCATGGGATACCTCTTAATATCGTCTCGGCCATCCCTTCGCCCGGCGAAGTGCAGCAACTCGACGTGGCATGGACTCAACAACATGGACTCAACAAGTCTTCTGCAGGAATATTGAGCCATGCTGTCTCGATAGACGTCCATAATTGTGAAAGCGTTGATGGTGCAGGATTTTGGGCACGTACAGACCTCTCGATGATGTCCCATAAATGCTCGATGGGATTCATGTCGGGCGATCTAGGTGGCCAGATCATTCGTTGGAATTGTCCAGAATGTTCTTCAAACCAATCGCGAACAGTTGTGGCCCGGTGACATGACGCATTGTCATCCATAAAAATCCCATCGTTGTTTGGGTACATGAAGTCCATGAATGGCTGCAAGTGATCTCCAAGTAGCTGAACATAAGCATTTCCAGTCAATGTTCGGTCCAGTCGCACCAGAGGACCAAGTCCATGCCATGAAAAAACAGCCCACACCATTACGGAGCCACCACCAGCTTAAACAGTTCCTTGCTGACAGTTTGGGTCCATGGCTTCGTGGGGTCTGCGTCACACTCGAACCCTACCATCAGCTCTTACCAACTGCAATCGTGACTCATCGGACCAGGCCACGGTTTTCCATTCATCTAGGGACCAACCGATATGCTCACGTGCCCACGAGAGTCGCTGCAAGCGATGTCGTTCTGTCAGTAAAGGCAATCGAGTCGGTCTTCTGCTGGAATAGCCCAAGAAAGCCAAATTTCTCCGCACAGTTCTAACAGAGAAGTCCCTTGTACGTCCCACATTGATTTCTGCGGTTATTTGACGCAGTGTTGCTTGTCTGTTAGAATTTACGACTCTTTGCAGACGTCGCCGGTCTCGGTCGTTAAGTGCAGGCGGTCGACCACTGCGCTGTCCATGGTGGGATGTTATGCCTGAAATTTCATACTCTCGCACACTCTTGATCACAGTGGATCTGGGAATGTTGAATTCCCTAACGATTTCCGAAATGGTATGACCCATGCGTCTAGCTCCAACTAACATTCCGCGTTCAAAGTCTGTTAATTCCCGTCGTGCGGTCATCATCACGTCAAAACCTCTTCACATGAATAACTTGAACAGAAATGAAATCTCTGCGAAAGCACTGCGCATTTATACCTGTTCTACGCGATGCTACTGCCATCTGAAAATTTGCATATTGCTATCCCATGACTTTTGTCACTTCAGTGTATATATATATATATATATATATAATATTTCTTTAAATCTGCTTTATGTCGAATTATGAAGGTTAATAAAAACCAACCACACTTTGTTATACCGATAATCCCTATAAATTCTTTACCTCTCGATTCACTATAGATAGTAGTTTAACTTGGTTTAAAATACCTCGGGAATACCACCACTTATTATGTTCAATAACGATATTGTTTATTAAAGTAATTGATGAACTATGCTTTTCTTCCTGTCTATACGTTATCTCCTTCTACTTGTAAAACATTTATTTCTACTAACTGTTAATTACATCTAAATTTAGTGGAATGAAGAAAATGCGATTTTTCATTCCAAATTTATTAAAAATATTTTTGAAATAATATTTAAATTTTCCATAGATAGGTTTTTAAGCTTATGAGTTATACCAACCTTAATTAATTTTCAGATACTGGCTTATGGTAAAAATAAGTTTAATCGTAAAAATAAAATAATAAGTTTAATCGTAAAAATAAAATAATAAATCTAATCGCAATGAAAAGTTTAATCGTAAAAACAAAACAATAAGTCTAATCGAAATAATAAGTCTTCTAATTCATAATAATTTCTTTTAAATACCTAATCATTTTAAAACATATGATTTATAAACTCTAGCATGCAAGCTATTTTACTTGAAAACTCCATCCTGGTGTAAAGCATACTGGGTTTCCGTACTAATAGCCTGCTTCGATGCCAGTCAAACAAAGCTGACCTAAATATTCTCGTGTTTACGCCAGAGGCACAATAAATTGGTAAGACATGTCCCATTATTTAGCTCAGAAGAGGAATTTGTGCATTCCTCAGTTCTCTATGAATGTTCTTTCAAAATTATTGTGAAAATATGTGCATGGAATGTAACAGGCCCATGGATTATAGATAAAGATTAATTTGCTATACATCTGTTGTTCCAATAACGATCGACTGCAAGTCAAAGTATCGCCATTTGAAACAACAACTCAAAAGTAACAAATTAGATATACAAGTCCAAAATTTAAAAAAATAATAATAGTTTAATATACAGGGTGATTATAATTGAAGTCCCAATTCCAAAATGCTGCAAAACAGAACCGCTCATCACAATGTCAAATTTGAACTGAAGCTACTTGAAGAAGGGGAAAACGGTACGACATCAAAAATATTTCTAAAGTGTATTAATAAATGGCGCTGTAAGCGCCATAAAGAAAGTGAATTCGGCTACCACTGATATTTTGAATCAAAATTACAATTAAATATACACGCATTTGTATGAATATTTGGTAAGAGTTGCACATCAAACCAACTGTAGTGTTCAATATGCTTGATTTTTCGGTTTTTCAAATGAAAAATGACATCCAGGTCATTCAACAGTTGTGACACTGTTAGTGGAATTCCCATCCACCACGGCAAAGTCATACCACATTGGTTGGAAAAAATCGACGAAACTTTTTTTGGAATATATTTTAATGCCATACCATTTCCCCCTTCAAAAATTCGCAGTTCAAATTTGAGATCAATATGACGCAGTGGTTCTTCTTTTTTACAACATTTTGAAAGTGGGACTTTAATCATAATCAGCCTGTAGCTGCCTTAGTTTCTTATTTGTCAGTTAATAATATATATCATTGTCATAAATATTTTAATTTGTGGTAATCTTTAATAGTTCATTCAAACTTAAAAAAATCTTTAACTGTCTCAATAGACTTAAATACTACTTCCAAATAAAACAGATCTTAAATGGTAATAAACGTTAAAACAATTTCAAACAATTTATACATTTCTGTTGGGAAAAGTGACTGCCTTAGTTGTAGTATTAACTTCTTTGAGACTTAAATTCTAAAAATAATAATAAAAGAAATTGTTTCTTTTGATTGAAGATGGGAGAATCTCTTTTGGTCACATGTGTATCCTAATCTCCTCTGTAATGTTGCTTTTGAGACTACTTTTGATTAAATGGTTCTGTCCGGCTGATGTCTATTCTTTTATGGAGACATCGCTTTTCGGGGTCTTCAAGATCCCAAAGGCACAGTGGGAATGTCTTAGAACATCAGACATTCTCTAAAAGATTTTCTGTAGTGTAGATGCTCGAAGATTGGCATTTTTTTCGTAAATTTTTACTAGTTAAATTATAGCATTATACATTTATTAACTGTTTTATTTTTTTATTATTATGTTAACTATCTAGCTTATGATCTATTTTTATAGATAAATGATACAGTGTAAATGTCTACAGCTATAAAACATTTTTAGCAAGATTTTCTGTAGTGCTGATGCACTAAGGGGGCACATTTTGGTTTTGCCGTTTTTCAATTTTCTAAATTTGTCAAATTATTAATTTAATACTTGCCTAAATTTGTGTTTGTATTATTATGTGTTGTCTGGTTTGATCTGATTTTATAAATGAAATTGTAAATTAAGTACAGACATTTGAAACCATAAAAAATTCTATATAATATTCACTTTTATTTTCTTTTTTGTTTGTCAATTTTTATCTGTTAGAAAAGTTATAAATCTTATATTAACTTCGTCTTTGTTTTATTATGTTGTTGTTCCTTATACCACTTGATCAACAAGTCCAAGAATCTCAAAAAACTTTAATTTTCTCAATAGACTTAAATACTATTTCCAAATAAAACGGCTCCTAAATGGTAATAAATGTTAAAACAATTCCAAATATTTTATACAAATCTGTTGAGAAAAGTAACTGCTCTAGTAGTATTCACTTCTATAAGAATAAAATTCTAAAAAAAAAATAATAAAAGAAATTGTTTCTTTTGATTGAAGATGGGAGAATCTCTTTTGGTCACAAGTGTATCTTAATCTCCTCTGTAATGTTGCTTTTGAGACTACTTTTGATTAAATGGTTCTGTCCGGCTGATGTCTATTCTTTTATGGAGACATCGCTTTTCGGGTCTTCAAGATCCCAAAGGCACTGTGGGAATGTCTTAGAACATCAGACATTCTCTAAAAGATTTTCTGTAGTGTAGATGCTCGAAGATTGGCATTTTTTTTTAAATTTTTGCTAGTTAAATTATAAACATTATACTTGATTAACTATTTGATGTTTTTTTATTATCGTCTTAACTGTCTGGCTTATGATCTATTTTTATAGATGAAATCGTAGAGTGTAAATGTCTACAGCTATAAAACATTTTTAGCAAGATTTTCTGTTGGGCTGATAATAAAAAAGGAACATGTTGGTTTTTTTGTTTTTCAATTTTCTACGAGTAAAATAATCAATTTAATACTAGTCTAAACTTTTTTTATTATATATTGTCTGATTTGATCTATTTTTATAAATGAAATGGAAAAGTAGGTACAAGCATTTAAATGCATAAATATTCTCTTTAAGATTTCTGTTGCGTAAATACTCATAGACTACTATTTTCGTTTTTTTTTTTGTAAATTTTCAGAGTTAAAGAGTAGTAATCTTATACATAATTAACTTCGTCTTTGTTTTATTATGTTGTTTCTTTTCTCACTTCGTCGACAGCAACATGTAGACCAAGTCCATGAACCATCGACGAGTCATGATAAAGGGTAAAAAAATGCAGTTTCATTTGGTTCTTGACTTTACAGCACAAAGATATGGGGGGAAATCTGGGAGAAATCTGACTTTACCCCACCCTGTTATACCTTCAGGTACAGGGTGCCCATTTTAATCATCTTTTACGACATGCACGGGCTACAATGAGACTATTCTAACCCGGACCCAAAAGGGAATTGTTTTATTATGGTCTATAAAATGATTCAATGCAATTATCTGAATCAGTAAGACGTTATCTAGAAAGGTTTTCTGTAATATAGATGCTCAAAAATTGACAATTTCGATAATTATTTTTTCAAATTTTCGACCAGTCGATTTATTAATTAAGCCTTTCATTAATCTTGTTTAATTATGTACTATTTTGTTTATGATTTATTTTTATAAGAGAAATGGTACAGTAGGTGTAGGGCAAATGTCATGGGATATTCTCTTCTGTAGTGTAATTGCTCAAAAATTAACATTTGCGTTTTTTGTAAATTTTACACGATTTAAAATATTAACCTCATACTTAACTAGCCCCATGTGTATTTACTTTTGTGTTGTCTGGTCTATAATTTATTTTTATCATTAAATGTATATTAAAAGAAAAAAAAAATAGTGTTTTAAAATGGTTATAATTGAATCTGCCTACTTTTAAAATATTCTTTTAAAAATGCATCTCTATATTTCTATTTATTTTTCTGAATTTCGATTTTGAAGTCAATTTTTTTTTTTTTTTTTTTTTTTTTTGCTTGTTTCTTTACAGTATTTACAAAATAAAAAATATTTGGCATTAAATTGTACACCAATTCGAATCCTGAGATCTTAATTTATATTTTTTATTGTCGATTAAAAACATTTCACTGGAACCATGACTTTATTGATATATTTATAAAATTAAACATTAATACATTTTAAAGAATGACAATTTTAACACTTTATTACATGTAAAACACAACTTATATCTTCCCAGTAAATTTAAATTCACGTTCAGCATTAATGCAACTAGCATAGTAGCTGAAACTTAATATAGAACTTCGGGACTCTGCAAGTATTCGATAAAGCCATTAATGATATTCAAATCCACGAATTAAATTAGAAGTTTAGTTACAAATTACAGAAACTTTACATCATCGGTCCATCATGTCACACTCAGACAAGTGTCGTCCACTACTAATAATCAGAGGCTTACCTCATTTGCAAGTTAATGGAATCATACCTGAAACGGTAATTGCAATATCCGCGCATGTACCGTGAAGATGGGGGCACTGAAATTGACCAAATTGGAAATCGGTGAACCTTTAGGATATGACAGTTGCAGTTCCGAATTAACATTGGAGGGTTCAAAAGTGTGTGGGGTGTCTACGAAATGTACTTAGCATTAAGTAATTGATTAAAGACGGGGAACTGGAAGCATGCCTATGGAATTTGCATATTGGAAATCAGTTGAAGAGGGTTGGCGTATTATTGCAATATTTCAAATAATTCTAGATATTTTTAAAATTATAATATGGAATTTATATAATATGTAATAAGTTACCTATAATGCATATATAAATTTATTAATTTATAATTACGCAGACGTATATGAGTTTGGTATTTGTCATATATATTTTTCATTTTGAAATAAAATAGCGAAAATAGAATGATACATACTGTAGCATTTTTCACACTTTAACAGATATTTCTGTTCCCAGGGGAAATGAATGTATATTCTATAACAAGTGCATAATAACAACCTATCACTGAAATGTGACAGAAGATAAACAGTATAGTGGATATTTATGTTATATGAAATTAGTGTTTTATACTACTGAGAACAACCTGTCACTCAAATATGATCGCATATAATCAGGGTTATGGATAGTGAGATCTCATGAAATTAGCTATTGCCTGTGCGATCTTCACAGGTCGAAACAATTACAGATGGAATATGGACTAGAATATGAGTTGTTGCACCGTGATTGTTGATAGAGCTGAGGAAGTGCCGACTCCAATGAGAAGTGAGGGAAGGTGATTCCCCCTTCTTGACGGGGTTTTTCTTAAATGGGATTTTTGGAGAAGAAGGAAGAGATTGTGTGACAAGATATATATTTTTTTTCTCTCTTTTATTGAAAGTGATTGAACCGGCCGGAGATACCACCCGTTTACAAAGTGAGCCAGCCCCTTGTAGTTTAGTGTATCATACCGTGTGATAATTAAAGTATGCCGCAATCGATTCGTTGTAAACTCGTGAACTCTGAAAATCTCTATCCTTAAAGTAAATTGCACTTTAAATCCATGGATATCTCTAATTTTTCATTTTTCTGTAAATCATAATTTGTAAATTTAGATCTGATTATATATACATATATATATACACTCAAGAGCCAAAACATTATGACCACCTCTCAATAACGAGTTGGCCCACCTTTGGCGCGCAACACAGCTTCAACCCGCTTTGGCATGGATTAATATCACCACTTAATACTAGTTAAATACCACTTTCACCTGATCACGTGCCTTCCACGTCATCCAGGCGAGTTCATTGCAAAATGTAGGGGATGGTCATAATGTTTTGGCTCTTGAGTGTATATATAATGAATGTAAATAAAAACAAAGTGTTCCTAAAAGTGACCCTCTTCTTGAAGCCATTATAAATCTAGTATAGGTTACAGCATTATATATACACTGAAGTGACAAAAGTCATGGGATAGCAATATGCAAATTTTCAGATGGCAGTAGCATCGCGTAGAACAGGTATAAATGCGCAGTTCTTTCGCAGAGCTTTCATTTCTGTTCAAGTTATTCATGTGAAGAGGTTTTGACGTGATGATGACCGCACGACGGGAATTAACAGACTTTGAACGCGGAATGTTAGTTGGAGCTAGACGCATGGGTCATGCCATTTCGGAAATCGTTAGGGAATTCAACATTCCCAGATCCACTGTATCAAGAGTATGCCGAGAGTATGAAATTTCAGGCATAACATCCCACCATGGACAGCGCAGTGGTCGACCGCCTGCACTTAACGACCGAGACCGGCGACGTCTGCAAAGAGTCGTAAATTCTAACAGACAAGTAACACTGCATCAAATAACCGCAGAAATCAATGTGGGACGTACAAGGGACTTGTCTGTTAGAACTGTGCGGAGAAATTTGGCTTTATTGGGCTATTTCAGCAGAAGACCGACTGGAGTGCCTTTACTGACAGAACGACATCGCTTGCAGCGACTCTCGTGGGCACGTGAGCATATCGGTTGGTCCCCAGATGAATGGAAAACCGTGGCTTGGTCCGATGAGTCACGATTTCAGTTGGTAAGAGCTGATGGTAGGGTTCGAATGTGGCGCAGACCCCACGAAGCCATGGACCCAAACTGTCAGCAAGGCACTGTTCAAGCTGGTGGTGGCTCCGTAATGGTTTGGGCTGCTTTTTCATGGCATGGACTTGGTCCTCTGGTGCGACTGGACCGAACATTGACTGGAAATGCTTATGTTCAGCTACTTGGAGATCACTTGCAGCCATTCATGGACTTCATGCACCCAAACAACGATGGGATTTTTATGGATGACAATGCGCCATGTCACCGGGCCACAACTGTTCGCGATTGGTTTGAAGAACATTCTGGACAATTCCAACGAATGATCTGGCCACCTAGATCTCCCGACATGAATCTCATCGAGCATTTATGGGACATCACCGAGAGGTCTGTTCGTACCCAAAATCCTGCACCATCAACGCTTTCACAATTATGGACGTCTATCGAGACAGCATGGCTCAATATTCCTGCAGAAGACTTCCAACGACTTGTTGAGTCCGTGCCACGTCGAGTTGCTGCACTTCGCTGGGCGAAAGGAGGGCCGACACGATATTAAGAGGTATCCCGATACTTTTGTCACTTCAGTGTATACGTTACATATGAACATTTTAAAGTTTTTAATACAATTCTTCATACATAAAAAACAGTTAGAAACAAAATGCAAATGAAGAAAAATGTAAATATGTAACTCATTTGTGATACATTTTTGATAATCATTTTCTGAAAAAGAAAACTATCATTAAAAGTGAAACTGCATATTTTAGTTCTTCAGCTTTCTTTCTTTACAATTTTTCTTCCAAAAAAATATGCATGTTTCCAATTTAAAGTATATAAAGTTCATTAGAAATCTGATATAGCAAAGCTGTTTAACATAACAAAAGCATACATTATAATAGATATTACGAATTTCGTCAAGTCGTTTCAATGAAAATTGATAAATGTTGTTCTTATTGAGTCCGCTGAATTCATTATTCAGAGATAAAAACATTTTATGTCATCCACTAAAACTAATCGTAGTTTTATTCTAATTCTTTGATAAAAACATTATTTTAGCTTTTGAAATTTTAAAAGAAGAATTTTGTATCCCTGCAAAAATGTCTGAAATATTTTTATATATATTTTTCAAAATGTAACTTTCTAAATGCATATTTACTTAACTAATTTTTCAATTTAATTTTTTTATTTTTTCATCTTTTAAGGATATTATATATTGTATTTTTCATTATATGTAGTTTTATTATATTTAGTTTTATTACATTTTTATTATGTTCAGTTTCATGATATTTACTATATTTAGCTTATCATTATAGTATTTGAAGTATATAACTATTACAATATTCTTTTTTTTTCTTATTAATAGTATGTAAAAAAAATCAAGGTAACCTCAAAAAAAAAAATACTGCTCAAAATATTTTCTTTAAAGTAAATTGTTCTCGTGTTTTATAATAGAATGATAATTTATTAAAAAGCGCAAATTTCTACTTTTTAAAAATTCATGCTTCTTTTCAGCATCATAAATATCGGACGAAAATAATTAGCGTATAATAATAGATTATGGTTTGCCCTCTACATCATTGAGTTTTTAATATTTTTTGATAACATAATTTTAACCATATTGTTATTATTAGGCAAATAACGTTTGTGTAAATTTTTAAAAAAACTGCTATTTATATTTATCTTGAAAGAAAAATTATTTAAAAAATATTTTGATAATTTGTCCTTTATTAACAAAAATACTTTAAAGAACAGCGCCTAAAGTAGTTATGTAACAATTAAAACACTTTCTAACGTTGATTTCTCCTACCCATTGGCAAGAGATCCCCCTACACGAGCGCCCCCTGTGAAATTAAGTAGAAATGGTCAATAGGCTTCAAGTCTCTCACCCGAGAGGAAGCACCACACAACCTGCACTCCCGCTAAGACACATTTAGTTTATAATCTTTTATCCCGAGAAGAAATATATTTAACACATCCGGCACATTAGTTGGCCTATATACTTCTATCTTTCGCTCATTCTGCGTGCAGCCGAGTATCGGGTTTTCGGCTTAGAAGTGGAAGGATTCCACGAATCTATAATTATTTGTATTTAAATGTGTTAAAAATTGCATGTTTGTAATTGTATGTTTGTCGTGTTTGTACATGTTTTAATAAAGCTATGAGGTCTCCAATCTGTGCCTCAAGTATCTCAACCCAACCACACCCAGTTACAATCTGATTGCCCAACCAGCACACCACAACTTCATTTTAAGGAAATGCTTCTTTTTAAAAATTTATTAATTTCAGTTTGAAAATTACAATTGTAAATTATTCTGTGAATGCAATGGATTGACTTTACCATCAAATCATTTACTAAATGAAAAAATGACTTAAAATCGATTTATCATGAGCTTTATGATTAAATTTTAAAGAATATTTTTGTCTATGGGTATAATAACGATTTTCTTAACTCAAAGAAGAATCTTGGCCTTAACTTTATACAGTCAACTTTTACTAAAATAATTATCAATGAAACACATTTTCCTTGAATACCAGAGGCCTGATGGCCAACTGGCTAGAGGTCTGGCGTTTGATACCGCAGATACGAATCCTATCGGTTGCATGGATGTTTGTGAGTGATCCAGTATCCACATTAAACTGTAGCTCCCGATCAAATCAACCTAAAGCAAATCCAACAAATCAAACCTTTAAGACTATATATATATATATTTTTTTTTAATTATTAATATTAACGTTTGCATTGATACTGTTGATAATACATCAACATAAGATTAATTAATCTGTATAGAAATTTCTTGTTGAAATTCATAATATTGATTTTAAACAATATATTTTTCAGAAATCGAAAAATGTACCAAGACTATAGCACTTCAGACTTTGTAAAAATTAAAACCTTAAGAAACAAAATTTACAAAAAGTTTGTGTGTAAGCTATTCTGTTAACCAATGCCTCTTATAAATATCTCCTCCACCAAGAGAAAGTTCAGCATCTTGCCTCGGGAATCGGAGTACCTGGTGGGAGTTTTCCGGATTTTTTCCCAGGCCATAATAAAAATTCGGATTATTTTCCCTAAAAGTCCTCCCGGAAGACACTGTCCTCTTTCTTCAACGACATGGAGCCAAGTCATACTTCTACCTACGAGTGCTCCCTTACAACAGAAGCCACCTCCACCCCCTTTCCCTTCTCCCATGAGATCACACGGGTTTCATGGACTTTGTCTAGATCTTGTTGTCCGTCAAGTGGTATATGAAACAAACTTATTAAAAATTAGCATAATGTTTGTAATCTCTTTCTTTTTCAGTTTGAATTTTAAAATAATGCTTTCATTATATATATTAAAATAGTTGATCTATAAGATTAAAAAATTAAACAACCTTTATCGATAAAACATAATTATAGTTAAAGGACACTTAAGATAATCAAGTTGAATCATTAGTATCCGATTAATTGTTGTCTTCTGCACAAACAACTTAGATCTATGTAAAATTGCTACTCAGGTAAAAATGTTTGTTTGATGTTGAGTTCAACACTTTAGTTGGTTATCCATCGATCTTTAAAGATTCAGAATACTTTGTCATAAATGAAAAGCATAATAATAGACTATTGATTCTCCATTGTCTTGGTATACAATTCTGTTCCTGGACTGATTAAATTACCTCTTGCTTACCTCGCGCACCTGGATGGGTATAATTGAATTTCCCCACAAAGTTTCAACCCCCAAAGTACCTTGGAGCGCCACCTATAATTACCATTTCAATGCCTTATTCTTCCTTTGGATGACATTTAGTGCAAAATTCCTTCCCCTTCAGAACAGTTTTATTGCAGCGGCAGAAAACCAATCATTCTTTGATTATATCTGTCTGGCGTCCAATGAGAAGTTGTTCGCTTCAAAGCACTGCTACAAAGCGCCAATGAGATTTATTTAAGGTCATTAGTGGGGTACACCGAAACTTTGTTGTGTTGTGCAGGGCACGATTCCGTCGTCCCTAGCTTTTATCGCAACAGAATCAAAAGAATGAGTAATTTAACGACCTTAAATTGCAAGTCTTCTCTCTCAAAGTAAATTAAGATAGGACGGGACGGGATCTATGCTCACTAAAAGTATTTGCCAATTCAGGTCCTATTAATAAATTCAGATGAGAAAAATAATGATTAGAATAGAAGTTTACAGTTCACAGAATGATAGTACCTTCTGAATTGGTAGAATTGTCTTGTTTTTTTTTTAGTTGTTGCTGTCGTTGTTTAGAAAATTGGCTTCATTTGGGAATAATTGTAAAGAGTATTTATGAGATCTTTCTAAATCACTTTAGTTCAGTAATGTTGTTTTCTTCCCCGTGAGTGAGTTTTCGTGATTATTTTAAAATAGATTGAAAAGTATTAGTTTCATAAACGAATTGTATGAGTTCAATAAAGTGTATCTTTTAATTTGTAAAAGAACAAAAGGTATTTCAACACCATTTTTTTTATTTGTTGAAACACTAAGAGATTCTAAGAAAGCCAAATAGCATTTCTTTTGTTTTCATGGCGGCCTTATGGCCGATTGACTAGCGCTCTGGCACTCGATGCCACAGTTTTCAGCTTCGAGCCCGGCTGTGCCATGTATGCTTGTAGTGGTTCGGAATCCACTTTAAACCGTAGGTAAAGGTCTAATATGACTGTAAAGCGTTAGGTGTAGGGCTAACAACCCTACGTCGTAAAAAGTTAGGTCCATAGGTCCAAGCCAGAGTTCTACCTATGTGTGCTCTTTCACAACCGTAGCTGCCCCTCCCCTCCCCTTTCCTTCCTTCCAGGAAACCACAAAGGTTGTCTGGACTTGGTTTAAATATTCCTATCTATCAAGTGGGATAGGAAACAATCCTAAAACTATTAAACATTAACATAATGTTTGTAGTTTCTTTCTTTCTAGGTCATTCAGACTGAAATATTTTATCTATTCAATTGGATAATCAAACAAACTTTATTGATAAAACATAATTATACATAAACGACTCTTAAGAAAATTAAGTTCAATCATTAGTATCAGATTAATTGTTGTCTTCTGCAAATATGGCTTAGAACTAGGCAAAATTGCTGCCCATGTAACAATGTTTGTTTGATGTTGAGCACAATACTTTAGTTGGTTATCCATCGATCTTTAAAAGATTCAGAATACTTTGTCATAATTGAAAAGGATAATAATAGACTATTGATTTTCCATTGTCTTGGTGTGTAGTTCTGTTTCTGGACTGATTAAATTACCTCTTGCTTACTCGAGCACCTGGGTGGATATAATTGAATTTCATCACAAAGTTTCAACCTCCAAAGTACCTGGAAGCGCCCCCTATAATTACCATTTCAATGCTTCATTCTTCCTTTGAATGACATTTAGTGCAAAATTCCTTCCTCTTCGGAACAGTATTATTGGTGCGGCAGAAAACCAATCATTCTTTGATTATATCTGTCTGGCGTCCAATGAGAAGTTCTTCGCTTCAAAGCACTGCTACAAAGCGCCAATGAGATTTATTTAAGGTCATTAGTGGGGTACACCGAAACTTTGTTGTGTTGTTGCGCAGGGGACGATTCCCGTTGTGCCTAGCTTTTAACGACACAGAATCAAAAGAATGAGTAATTTAACGACCTTAAATTGCAAGTTTTCTCTTTCAAAGTAAATTAAGATAGGACAGAGACGGGATATATGCTCACTAAAAGTATTTGCCAATTCAGGTCCTATTAAGTTTAGATAAAGAAAAATAATGATTAGAATAGAAGTTTACAGATTGCAACAGAATGATAGTGTCTCCTAAATTGATAGAATTGTCTTATTTTTGTTTAGTTGTTATTGTTGTTTAGAAAGTTGGCTTCATTTGGGAATAATTGTAAAGGCTATTTATAAGACTTTTCTAAATCACTTTAGTTCGGTAACGTTGTTTTTTTCTGCGTGAGGTAATTTTCGTAATTATTTTAAAATAGTTTGAAATATATTAGTTTCGTGAACGAATTGTACAAATTCAATCAATATTCAATAAATATGACTTGTGTTATTTGTTGAAACGCTAATAGAGTCTAAGAAAAATATATAGCATTTATACTGTTTTCTTGGCTGCAGATGGCCAATCGGCTAGCGGTCTGGCCTTTGATACCACTAACTTCAGGTTAAAATCCTGTCGGGGGCACGGATGTTTGTAGTGGTTTGGAATCCACTTTAAACCGCAGGTAACCGTTTAATATGGCTGTAGAGCGTTAGGCGTAGGGCTAACAACCCTACGTCTTAATAAGTCGGCGTCGCAGAACCAAGTCAGACTTCTAGCTACGGGTGCTCCTTCACAACAGCAGCTCCCCCCTCAATGAGACCACACGGGCTTTTTGGACTTGATCTTGATGTTACTATCTACCAAGAAGCATATGAAACAAACCTAATAAGCATTAACATATTGTTTGAAATCTTTTACTTTTTCAGCTTGAATTTTAAAATTAATATTTTACGTTTGAATTTTAATTAGTATTTTCATTATTCATATTGAAATAGTTCAGCTATTAAATTGGATAACTAAACAACTTTTATTGATAAAGCATGATTATACATAAACGACTCTGAAGAAAATTAAGTGCAATCCTTAGTAGCAGATTAATTTTGTCTTCTGCACCATCTAGGAAAAATTGCTACTCAGGTAACAATGTTTGTCAGATGTTGTGTTCAATACTTCAGTTAGTTATTCATCGATCTTTAAAAGATTCAGAATACTTTGTCATAACTGAAAAGGATAATGATAGACTATTGATTTTCCATTGTCTTGGTATGCAATTCTGTTGCTGGACTGATTAAATTACCTCTTTCTTACTCGCTCACCTGGGTGGGTATAATTGAATTTCCACAAGTTTCAACCCCAAAGTACCTTGAAGCGCCCCCTATAATTACCATTTCAATGCCTCATTCTTCCTTTGAATGACATTTAGTGTAAAATTCCTTCCTCTTCGGAACAGTTTTATTGGTGCGGCAGAAAATCGATCATTCTTTGATTATATCTGTCCGCCGTCCAATGAGAAGTTGCTCGCTTCAAAGCACTGCTACAAAGTGCCAATGAGATTTATTTAAGGTCATTAGTGGGGTACACCGAAGTTTTGTTGTTGTGTTGCACAGAGGACGATTCCGTTGTCCCTGGCTTTTATCGCAACAGAATCAAAAGAATGAGTAATTTAACGACCTTAAATTGCAAGTCTTCTCTCTCAAAGTGAATTAAGATAGGGACGGAAGGGATATATGCTCACTAAAAGTATTTGCCAATTCAGGTCCTATTAAGTTCAGATAATAAAAATAATGATTAGAATAGAAATTTACATTTTACTACAGAATGATAGCGCCTTCTAAATTGATAGAATTGTCTTCTTTTTTTTTTTTTAGTTACTGTTTAGAAAGTTAGCTTCATTTGGGAATAATTGTAAGGAGTATTTATAAGATCTTTCTTAAATCTCTTTAGTCCGGTAATGTTGTTTTGTTCTGCGTGAGTTTGTTTTCGTAATTATTTTAGAGTAAGTTGTAATGTATTAGTTTCGTGAACCTATTGTATAATGTTTGTAATTTCTTTCTTTCTCAGTGTGAATTTTAAAATATTATTTTTATTCTCCACATTGAAATATAATAGGTTGAAATTTAGTTTCGTGAAAATTGTATGGGTTCTATCTATCAGTAATGTATATCTCTTTAATTATAAAAGGATATAAGAGAGTTAAACGTAAAATTTTTAATTTCTTGTAACGCTGAGTGATTCTAAGGAAGTCAAACAACATCTCTTTTTTTTCCTCGCGTCCTGATGTCCAATTAGGTAGGGCTCTGGCCCTCCATATTACAGGCTTCTAGTTTGAGTCTTGGTTGGGGCATGGATGCTGTGTGGGGTTCGGAATCTACTTTAAACCGTAAGTAACGTTCTAAGATGACTGTAAAGCGTTACGTGTAAAACTAACAACAATACGTCGTAAAACGTCAGCGCCATGGATCCTGGATTGGGAAATGGACTTTTCCCTACGGATGCTTCTTCACAGCAGAAGCTCCCCCCGCCATGGGACTAGACGGGTTTTTTTTACTTGGTCTAGATGTTTCTATCTTCCAGGTGGGATATGAAACAAACCTATTATACATTAACAATATTTGTAGTTTCTTCCTTTCTCGGTTATTCAGGTATTGAAATAGTTCATCTATTAAATTGGGTAACTAAACAACATTTATTGATAAAACATGATTATACATAAACGATTGTTAAGAAAAATAGGTTGAACCATTAGTATCAGATTAATTGTTGTCTTCTGCACAAATGGTTTAGATCTATGCGAAAC
Source organism: Caerostris darwini (assembly GCA_021605075.1). Classification (NCBI taxonomy): domain Eukaryota; kingdom Metazoa; phylum Arthropoda; class Arachnida; order Araneae; family Araneidae; genus Caerostris; species Caerostris darwini. The sequence goes on along the minus strand of BPLQ01000599.1, from coordinate 424,440 downwards.
TGCCCAGGTAACAATGTTTGTTTGAGGTTGTGTTCAATACTTTAGTAGTTATCCATCGATATTTTAAAGATTCGGAACCCTTTGTCATAACTGAAAAGGATAATAATAGAATATTGATTTTCCATTGTCTTGGTATGTAATTCTGTTCCTGGACTGATTAAATTACCACTTGCTTACTCGCGCACCTGGGTGGGCAAAATTGAATTTCCCCATATTTCAACCTCCAAAGTACCTTGAGGCGCCCCCTATAATTACCATTTCATTGCATCATTCTTCCCTTGAATGACATTTTCTACAAAATTCCTTCCTCTTCGGAACAGTTTTATTGCCGCGCCAGAAACCCAATCATTCTTTGATTATATCTGTCTGGTGTCCAATAAGAAGTTGTTCGCTTCAAAGCATTTCTACAAAGCGGCAATGAGATTTATTTAAGGTCATTAGTGGGGTACACCGAAACTTTGCTGTTGTGTTGCACAGAGGACGATTCCGTTGTCCCCAGCTTTTATCGCAACTGAATCAAAAGAATGAGTAATTTAACGACCTTAAATTGCAAGTCTTCTCTCTCAAAGTAAATTAAGGTAGAACAGAGACGGGATCTATGCTCACTAAAAGTATTTTCCAATTTAGGTCCTATTAAGTTTAGATAAGAAAAATAATGATAATAGAAGTTTACAGTCAGAATGATAGTGCGTTCTAAATTGATAGAATTGTCTTGTTTTTTTTTTTTTTTTTAGTTGTTGTTGTTATTTAGAAAGTTTGCTTCATTTCGGAATAATTGTGAAGAGTATTTATAAGATCTTTCTTTAATCACTTTAGTTGGATAATGTTGTTTTCTTCTGCGTAAGTTAGTTTTCGGATTGATTTTAATTAGGTTGAAATTTCGTTTCGAGAGAATTGTATGGGTTCAATCTTTCAGTAACACATATCCTTTTATTTGAAAAAGGACAGAAGGGATTTTTACGCCAATTTCTTTATTTGTTGTTATATTAAGAGATTCTACGAGAGTCAAATAGCATTTCTACTCTTTTCTTGGCGGCATGATGTCGAATTATCTAGCATTCTAGCTTTTGTTACCGCATGCTTCAAGTTCAAACCCTGGCAGTGGCATGGATGTTTCGGGGTGCTTCGGAATAAACTTTAAACTGCATGTCCCGGTCTGTTTAGCCCTCGTGTGAAAAAGATGACAGTAGAGCGACAAATCAAACCATCCATGAGTAGATTACTTATGCCATGTCCGTCCCGCTCTGGAGGAAAACTGAAGATTAGATATACACAATTTTAAAATGTTATTTTGGGATGATCTTTTAAATATTAACATTGTTAGTAAATTATTTCTATTTCAATTTGAATTTTAAAAAAAATGTTTTCCTTGTTCGTATTGAAATAGTTCAGCTATTAAATTGGATAATTAAACAACCTTTATTGATAAAACATAATTATACTTAAAGGAATCTTAAGAAAATTAAGTTAAATCATTAGTATCAGATTAATTGTTATCGACTGCACAAATGGCTTAGATCTATGCAAAATTGCTGCTCAAGTAACAATGTTTGTTTGATGTTGTGTTCAGTACTTTGATTTGTTATCCATCGATCTTTAAAAGATTCAGAATACTTTGTCATAATTGAAAAGGATAATAATAGACTATTGATTTTTCATTCTCTTGGTATGCAATTCTGTTCCTGGACTGATAAAATTTCCTCTTGCTTACTCGCGCACCTTGATGGATATAATTGAATTTCCCCAAGTTTCAACCTCCAAAGTACCTGGAAGCGCCCCCTATAATTACCATTTTAATGCCTTATTGTTCCTTTGAATGACGTTTAGTGCAAAATTCCTTTCTCTTCGGAACAGTTTTATTGCTGCGGCAGAAAACCAATCATTCTTTGATTATATCTGTCCGCCGTCCAATGAGAAGTTGTTAGCTTCAAAGCATTCCTACAAAGCGCCAATGAGATTTATTTAAGGTCATTAGTGGGGTACACCGAAACTTTGTTGTATTGTTGCGCAGGGGACGATTCCGTTGTCCCTAGCTTTTATCGAAACTGAATCTAAAGAGTGAATAATTTAACGACCTTTAAATTGTAAGTCTTCTCTCTCAAAGTAAATTAAGATAGGAACAGACGGGATCTATGCTCACTAAAAGTATTTGCCAATTCAGGTCCTATTAAGTTTAGATAAGAAAAATAACGATAAGAATTGAAGTTTACAGTCAGAATGATAGTGTCTTCTAAATTGATTTTTTTAGTTGTTGTTGTTTAGAAAGTTAGCTGCATTTGGGAATAATTGTAAAGTGTCTTTATAAAATCTTTCTAAATCACTTTAGTTCGCTAATGTTGTTTTGTTACGATTGAGTTATTTTTCGTAATTATTTTAAAATAGATTGAAATGTATTAGTTTCGTGAGAGAATTGCGTAAATTCAATCATTCAATAATGTATATATTTTTATTTGTACAAGGACAGAAGGGATTTCCAAGACACTTTTTTATTTGTTGAACGCTAAGAGATTCTGAGAAAGTCAAATAGCTTTTCTTTTGTTTTCATGTGGGCCAGATGGCCAATTGACTAGCGCTTTGGCACTCCATGCAGCAAGTTTCGGGTTCGAGTCACGGCGGTGCTATGTATGCATGTAGTGGTTCGGAATCCACTTTAAACCGTAGGTGACGGTCTAATATGACTGGTGAGCTTTATGCTTAGGGCTAATCATCTTACGCCGTAAAAAGTCAACGTCAGGAAGCCAATTCAGACTTCTACCAACGGTGCTCCTTCACAACACAAGCTCTCTCCTCCATGAAACCACCCGGGATTTTTGGACTGGGACTAGATGATGTTGTCCACTATATAAAACAGACCTATTAAACATTAATACAGTCTTTGTAATTTCTTTCTTTCTCAGTTTGAATTTGAAAACAATATGTTCAATATTCATAATGAAATAGTTAAGCTATGATATTATTAGATAACTAAACACCCTTTATTGATAAAATATATTTATACATAAACGACTCTTAAGAAAATTAAGTTCAATCATTAATATCGGATTAATTATTGTCTTCTGCAAATATGGCTTAGATCTATGCAAAATTGCTGACCATGTAACAATGTTTGTTTGATGTTGTGTTCAATACTTTAGTTGGTTATCCATCGATCTTTAAAGATTCAGAATGCTTTGTCATAACTGAAAAGGATAATAAAAGACTATTGATTTTCCATTGTCTTGGTGTGTAATTGTGTTCTTGGACTGATTAAATTACCTCTTGCTTACTCGCGCACCTGGGAAGACATAATTGAATTTCCAAACAAAGTTTCAACCTCCAAAGTACCTGGAAGCGCCCCCTATAATTACCATTTCAATGCCTTATTCTTCCTTTGAATGACATTTAGTGTAAAATTCCTTCCTCTTCGGAACAGTTTTATTGGTGCGGCAGAAAACCAATCATTCTTTGATTATATCCGTCTGGTGTCCAGTGAGAAGTTGTTCGCTTCAAAGCACTGCTACAAAGCGCCAATGAGATTTATTTAAGGTCATTAGTGGGGTACACCGAAACTTTGTTGTTGTGTTGCACAGGGGACGATTCCGTTGTCCCTGCCTTTTATCGAAACAGAATCAAAAGAATGAGTAATTTAATGACCTTAAATTGTAAGTCTTCTCCCTCAAAGTAAATTAAGATAGGACAGAGACGGGATATAAGCTCACTAAAAGTATTTGCCAATTCAGGTCCTATTACGTTAGATAAGAAAAATAATCATTAGAACAGAAGTTTACAGTTTACTGCAGAATGATAGTGCCCCCTGAATTGATAGAATTGTCTTCTTTTTTTTTCAGTTGTTGTTGTTTAGAAAGTTAGCTGCATTTGGGAATAATTGTAAAGTGTCTTTATAAAATCTTTCTAAATCACTTTAGTTCGCTAATGTTGTTTTGTTACGCTTGAGTTATTTTTCGTAATTATTTTAAAATAGATTGAAATGTATTAGTTTCGTGAGAGAATTGCGTATATTCAATCATTCAATAATGTATATATTTTTATTTGTACAGGGACAGAAGGGATTTCCAAGACACTTTTTTATTTGTTGAACGCTAAGAGATTCTAAGAAAGTCATATAACATTTCTTTTGTTTTCATGGCGGCCTGATGGCCAATTGACTAGCGCTTTGGCACTCGATGCAGCAAGTTTCGGGTTCGAGTCCCGGCGATGCTATGTATGTTTGTAGTGGTTCCGGAATCCACTTTAAACCGTAGGTGACGGTCTAATAGGACTGTAGAGCTTTATGCGTAGGGCTAATTATCTTACGCCTTAAAAAGTCAATGTCAGGAAGCCAATTCAAACTTCTACCTACGGTGCTCCTTCACAACAGAAGCTCCCTCCTCCATGAAACCACCCGGGATTTTTGGACTGGGTCTAGATGATGCTGTCCACTATATGAAACAAACCTATTAAGCATTAATACAGTCTTTGTAATTTCTTTCTGAGTTTGAATTTGAAAGCAATGTGTTCAATATTCATAATGAAATAGTTCAGCTATTATGTTATTAGATAACTAAACACCCTTTATTGATAAAACATCATTATACATAAACGACTCTTAAGAAAATTAAGTTCAATCATTAGTATCAGATTAATTGTTGTCTTCTGCAAATATGGCTTAGAACTATGCAAAATTGCTGCCCATGTAACAATGTTTGTTTGATGTTGAGTACAATACTTTAGTTGGTTATCCATCGATCTTTAAAAGATTCAGAATACTTTGTCATAATTGAAAAGGATAATAATAGACTATTGATTTTCCATTGTCTTGGTGTGTAGTTCTGTTTCTGGACTGATTAAATTACCTCTTGCTTACTCGAGCACCTGGGTGGATATAAATGAATTTCCCCACAAAGTTTCAACCTCCAAAGTACCTGGAAGCGCCCCTATAATTACCATTTCAATGCTTCATTCTTCCTTTGAATGACATTTAGTGCAAAATTCCTTCCTCTTCGGAACAGTTTTATTGGTGCGGCAGAAAACCAATCATTCTTTGATTATATCTGTCTGGCGTCCAATGAGAAGTTGTTCGCTTCAAAGCACTGCTACAAAGCGCCAATGAGATTTATTTAAGATCATTAGTGGGGTACACCGAACTTTGTTGTGTTGTTGCGCAGGGGACGATTCCGTTGTCCCGAGCTTTTATAGCAACAGAATCAAAAGAATGAGTAATTTAACGACTTTAAATTGCAAGTCTTCTCTCTCAAAGTAAATTAAGGTAGGACAGAGATGGGATATATGCTCACTAAAAGTATTTGCCAATTCAGGTCCTATTAAGTTTAGATAAGAAAAATAATGATTAGAATAGAAGTTTAAAGTTTACTACAGAATGATAGTGTCTTTTATAGTGATAGAATTGTCTTTTTTTTTTTTTTGTTGTTGTTGGAAAGTTAGCTTCATTTGGGAATAATTGTGAAGAGTATTTATTTATAAGACCTTTCTTAATCTTATAAAATCTGTTAGTTAAGTCACTTAGTTCTGTAGTGTTGTTTTCTTCTGCTTGAGTTAATTTTCGTAATTATGTTAAAATATGTTGAAATGTATTAGTTTCGTGAACGAATTGTATATGTTCAATCATTCAATAATGTATATCTTTTTATTTGTAAAAGGACAAAACGGATTTCCACGACATTTTTTTTTTTTTTTGTCGAAACGCTAAGAGATTCTAAGTCTAAAAAAATAGCATTTTCTCTGTTTTTTGCGCAGTGTCTAGAGAATAGTAAAGATTCAGAAAATATTGTATGTAGAAATTAGATTTGTTTACAGAAAGAAGCCAATGAGTTTGGTGGATTCTTAATTATTTTCGAGTGTAGAAACCTTATACCATCATTTAACAGAATATCCAGAAATAAGCTTTTATTAACATTACGAAAATCTCTATGGTAACAAAATAAAAGCAAGTCTAGATTCTTGTAAACTAATATTTCTTATCATATAAAATTCTGGATTCAGGGAAGTTCGTTCAGTTACCCGTATAAAGTGAAGTAAGTTTGATTTTGATGTAGATTTTGTTATAAAGAACTTATTGTTACGACGTAAATAACATGAAAGTTATGGTGAAATAAATTCTTCATATACACTAACATCAAACAAATTAGAGCGACTAGTTGATATACTAGTTTAGTTCAGTAATGTTTTTTTTATTATGTGTGAGTAAGATTTCGTAATTATTTTAAAATAGGTTGAAATGTATTAGTTTCATGAACGAATTATATGAGTTCAATAGTACAATAATGTATATATTTTTATTTGTAAAAGGACAGAAAGAGATTTCTACGCAACTTTTTTTATTTGTTGAATCACTAAGACATTCTAAGAATGTCAAATAGCATTTCTTCTGTTTTCATGGTGTCCTAATTGCCGATTGACTGGCGCTCTGGCATTCGATGCCACAGGTATCGGTTTCGATTCCTGGCGGTGACATGTATGCTTTTACTGGATAGGAATCCACTTTAAACCATACTTAACGTTCTAATATGATTGTAGAATGTTAGGGGTTGGGCTAATAACCATACTTCGTAAAAAGTCAGCTTCATAGAGCCAAGTCAGATTTCTACCTACAGATGCTTCTTCACAAAAGCTGCTCCCCTCTCTATGACACCAGACGGGGTTTCTGGACTTGGTCTTGATGTTACCATCTACCAAAATGGACATGAAACAAATGTATTAATCATTAATGTTTGTAGTTTCTTCCTTTCTCGAATATTCATGTATTGAAATAGTTTATCTATTAAATTGGAGGACTAAACAACCTTTATTGATTAAACATTATTATACATAAAGGATTCTTAAGAAAATTAAGTTCAATCATTAGTAACAAATTAATTTTGTCTTCCACAGAAATGGCTTAGATCTATGTAAACTCGCTCAGGTAACAATGTTTGTTTGATGTTGTGTTCAATACTTTAGTTGGTTATCTATCGATCTTCAAAAGATTCAGAACACTTTGTCATAACTGAAAAGGATAATAATAGACTATTGATTTTCCATTGTCTTGGTGTGTAATTGTGTTCTTGGACTGATTAAATTACCTCTTGCTTACTCGCGCACCTGGGAAGACATAATTGAATTTCCAAACAAAGTTTCAACCTCCAAAGTACCTGGAAGCGCCCCCTATAATTACCATTTCAATGCCTTATTCTTCCTTTAAATGACATTTAGTGTAAAATTCCTTCCTCTTCGGAACATTTTATTTGTGCGGCAGAAAACCAATCATTCTTTGATTATATCCGTCCGCCGTCCAATGAGAAGTTGTTCGCTTCAAAGCACTGCTACAAAGCGCCAATGAGATTTATTTAAGGTCATTAGTGGGGTACACCGAAACTTTGTTGTGTTGCTGCGCAGGGGACGATTCGGTTGTGCCTAGCTTTTATCGAAACAGAATAAAAAAAATGAGTAATTTAACGACCTTAAATTGCAAGTCTTCTCTCTCAAAGTAAATTAAGATAGGACAGAGACGGGATATATGCTCACTGAAACTATTTTCCAATTTAGGTCCTATTATGTTTAGATAAGAAAAATAATGATTAGAATAGAAGTTCACACTTTACTGATTTCTAAATTGATGGAATTATTTTCTTTTTTTTTTTTTTTTTTTTTAGTTGTTTTTATTGTTATTTAGTAAGTTAGCTTCATTTGGGAATAATTGTAAAGAGTATTTATGAGATCTTTCTAAATCACTTTAGTTCTCTAAAGTCGTTTTCTTCCGCGTGAGTTAGTTTTCGTAATTATTTTAAAATAGGTTGAAATGTATTAGATTCGTGAGAGATTTATGTGAGTTAAATCTATCAATAATGCATATCCTCCGATTTGTAAAAGAACAAAAGGGATTTCCACATCACTTTTTTTGTATTTGATCTGTAACGTCTCGGCCTATTCTAGACCAATAACGGCTTCAAGAAGAGGGCTATTTTCAAGTTCATGGGAATACTTTAATTTTTATTTACAGGCATTATATATACTGAATTGCTTACTGTCTATCTATTTATATATATATATATATATATTAAATTCTCTGTAGTTGAAATGTTCAGCCACTTTAATTATCAGATTTCAAATTAAGCAGAATTCAAATTAATTATGAAAGCTAATATAAACAACAACAATTACGTTTTTTAATTATTATTTAAAATTTGAAAATGATGAATGTTAAAGCAAAAATAATAAATGATGAATTATCACATTATGCAGAGATATTGATTAATTTATATATAAAAATGAAAAAGATTAAATAATTTTTTATATATTTTATTTAAAAGGATTAATTTCTAATTTATGTTTAAAAATAATCTGATTATTATCCCCTAGATATTTTTTAAATAATTAAGATAAAGTTTTAAATAATACAAACGCAAAAAATATTTAGAGGGGTTTTTTTTTAAAACAAAATGCTTATTTTACTTTTTTTTTTATAACATACATTTTAAAATAAAACTTGTGATAGAAAATAGAAAAATAAACTAGAATATTACTGAATATAAAATATAAAAAATGTAATATATAAATAAATTAAACAAGCATAATACTCAAAATATAAAAAAAATTTTAAAAATTAAATAAGTATAAAAAATAATAAAATAATAATACAAATAATAAAATATAAGATACTAATATAAAAATAATAATAATAATAAATTTTATAATAATAAAAAATGTTAAATTTTCCTTTTGTGAAAGTTAGATGTACTTAGTTCTTAATGGGTGGTTTGGTGATTTGTTAAGGTTTAAAAGCTTTAGTTAATAGTTTACTAACTATTAACTAAAGTTGTTTTACAAGCATAATATAAAAAATAAAATAAATATTAAAAAATATATAATAAAAATAAAAATATAAAATAAACATAAAAATAATAGTACAATAATAATATAAAAAATAATAAGCTAATAATAAAAAATAAACAAGCATAATACTGAACTTTGACCTTAAATATATTCAGGCATAATTTTAAACTACTTTTATTGAATATTTTTATTAAACCTCTTGCATTATTCAAAAAATATTCTAATATATATATTAGTTCCTACTAGAGTTTCCCACTTTAAATATCAAAAACCTACTCATACTAAAAACGTCACTCACTTCACCCTTCCCGTTCGAGTTATTAAAATATCACTCGGAAAATACCTCCACAATTTTAATTCAAACCTTTTCCATCAAAACTCCAGCGAAAACTTCATTACATTCCTCCCATCTCATCCTCCGTCTATTCATCCCCAATATTGAAAACTTCCTTCCAAAGATATCTTACCCCTTTCGCATCCCCCCTTCCAGTTTTATCAGATATCCTCCTACGTTAGATATCGGGGGCCCGTGGAATAACTTTTCGCGAAATATCTATAGCTAGCTCGTAAATCATTTTTCCAGCAAGTAAACTACACTACATCACTTTCAGGACGAAGCCTTTTGTTACCAAGGGAACAGAACACGTCAACAGTTTCCTATAATAAGATCAGCTCAACGAATGTAACCTTATCCTGCAACTCAAGGTAAAGAACTGGGACAGGAAGGCATGGTGACATCGGATTCTTCTGTGCCACGAGGAAGGGGTGGGGGTTGGGGTTGGTGGAGAACATATTATTCGTTATGATGAGTGGGATTTTGCACCGAGGGGCGGTCCATTTCTCAAATTCACATGCTTCAGTTTTAGGTGCGGAGTTTCTGGATTGTAGTGGGAAGGGGTGAGGTGGATGTTCTCAGTCTTGGAAGGGACACAAAGAGTTTTCTAATTGCTAGGATGGTTAATGATTGATTGCAGTTTCCGTTTTGTAGAAGTTGGAGGCATTTAGTTCTTATCTGATGGCGTGGTGATTTGTTGGGATTTAAAAGATGCTAGTTATATATCATCTATTTGATGTGTGATGGTTAATGAGTGATTGCAATTTTCGTTTTGTAAAAGGTGGAGGTATTTAGTTCTTAATGGATGGTGTGGTGATATGTTAAGGTTTAAAAGATGCTAACTATACATCATCTCTTGATTTTTAAGGACTAATTGCAATTTTCGTTTCGTGAAAGTTAGAGGCATTTAGTTCTTAATTTATAGTGTGACGATTAGTGAAGATATCTAGAGATGCCATCTAATTAGCATCTTTTATATCTAGTGATTAATTGCAATTTTCGTTTTGTAAAAGTTGGTGGTATTCAGTTCTTAATGGATGGTGTGGTGATTTGTTAAGATGAGATATATAAGATAAGATATACATCATCTCTTGATGTCTGATGATTGATTGAAATTTTCGTTTTGTAAGAATTAAAGGTATTTATTTCTTAATGGATTGTGTCTTAATGGATGATCGGTGCTTAGTTACCGTTTAAAAGATGCTAACTATGCATTAATTCTTGATGCCAATTGCAATTTTCGTTTTGTGAAAGTTGGAGGTATTTAGTTCTTAAAGGATGGTGTTGTGATGTGTTAAGGTTTAAAATATGTTAACTATACATATGATGTCTAATGATTGATTGCAATTTTAATTTTATGAAAGGTAGAGGTACATAGCTCTAAATGATTACTGTGGTGATCTGTTACGATATAAAATATGCTAATTATGTAACATCTCCTTATCGCTGTATTGAAACAGAAAGCATTGCCGCAGGGTATATTTATTATATTGTTGAAAATTTAATTGCAATTGATTAAGTTAACGTGAGAATATAAATTATTAAATATTTTTTTTAAAAAACTATGAAATATAAAGCTAAGTACTTAAAGATTAATTGTGATTATACACAAAAGGTAATTTAAGAACAAAACATTTTCTCAATTATTACTTTTTTTTATACTTTGTCTACGATTTTTTTTTCTGTTATTTGTAATGCAGCCGATTCAGAATTCAGAAAAGACAAATGTTTATAGATATTTAGTGGTACATGAGCATTATAAAATATCTACTATTTACGCAATTGCATTATACACAAAAAATGATTTCATTTATTAATTTCAAAAATTCTTCAAAATTACATCCCAAGTAATTCTTATGGCAGTGTTTCATTGTACGACTAAATTTTTTTTATTCGATGTCGTAGTTTAATTATAATTAAACGCTTATCAACAAATAATAAATTGTCTTATGATCATGTTATATACCCTTAACAAACATCGATATTTATAAAAGAAACATTAAATGGCGAATCAAAAAATAAATATTGCAGTAACAATAGTGAAAAGATTAAATTTATTCTGGAAATCCACAACATGATTTTCATTATTTAATATTTTAATTGTATTTAACCAACAAATACGCAGCATCTGAATACCGTAATATACTTGTTAATAATCCAAATTATTTCTATTCATTTAATTTGCAACAAACAATGAGATACCATAAAAAAAAAACAAGTTTTGAATATATATAACGTGTGTGTGTGTATTTATGGTAAATTGTTGTCGTAGTTCGGTTGCAATAACAAATTATTTTGTATTAGTTTTATTCTTTAGCGCCATTAAAAAGAGGGATTTTCAATTCATCCTGTCTCTAGATTTGTTTTGAATGGAACTAGGTTAATTAGCCAGCAGAAGTAACGTAGTTTACATTGTTCTAAAAATTTACATATTTCTTGATAAAGCATTCTCCAATACTTAATTTCTTTCTGGCTTTTGTTGATTTTCTGAGCGATTTGCTCCTCAGGTAATTTGTTTGGTGTGTAATATATATATATATAATGTATGTAGGTAATTTAATATTAATATTAAATTACCTGCAAATATATACCCTTAATATTATTACCTAAATATATTAATATAGGTAGTTTCTTTGGTATTTTTATATATATTAGGGCCTGATGGGCCAGTGGGTAACACTCTGGCACTCGGTACCACAGGTTTCGGGTTCGAGTCCCGGCAGTGCCATGGATGTTTGTAATAGTTCGGAATTCACTTTAAACCGTAGATCCCTATCTAATAGGATCGTTGTGGGGGAAGTGTTACTCACTTCCGTAAAATATCTTCAAGCTGCATGTGCCCCCTGGGTAGTGCTAATTGAGTAACGTCGGTGTAGTCTTTGCTTATAGCATATAGACACTGTATCGATCTAATTATTTTCCTGCTGAATTAGAATATATATATATGTATTGTAATATCATGAGGTTTATAAACCAGTGGCTTATAATTCTTTACATATTCTTTGATAAACCTATTCTCAAGATGTTGTAATTAATTTCCTTTGGGTTTACTAATTTTCTTTTGTGTACTTTTTTTATTTGCCATTGCAATTTCCAGTTTCGTTGTACAGCGAATGTTGAATAATCTCTTCCCCATCCATTCCCTTTTTTTCCTGCCAGAGAGAAAGACAGAGTTCTGACTACTGTGAGGCTCTTCAAGGGTTTTGCATTGCAAATGCTGTGATGGTTTTGTATTACACTATGCGAGTAGCGAATGCCGGTAGTAGCTTTTGTTGCACCTAATGGCCTTCTTATTAATTCACCTTCTTGACAATTCTCCTTCGGTTCTCGTGTTCATTTTTGTGTGTATATGCGCGTGTACGTACATGTTGTGTGTGTTTGTGTGTACGTATGTGTGTGTGTGCGCGCGCGCTTGTGTGTGTGTTTGTGTGTACGTATATGCGTGTGTGTGTATGTGCGTGCGTATGTGTGTGCGGGTGCGGGTGAGGGTGTGCGTGCGGGTGCGGGTGAGGGTGCGGGTGTGTGTGTGTGTGTGTGTGTGTTGTGTGTGTGTATGTGTACGTACAAGTGTGTGTGTGTGTTTACGTGCAAGTGTGTGTGTGTGTGTACGTACAAGTGTGTGTGAGTTTATGTATAAGTGTATACATAAGTTTACGTGCAGTTATACAGTTTACGTGCAAGTGTGTGTGTGTGTTTACGTGCAAGTGTATATATATATATATGTGTGTGTGTTACGTACAAGTGTGTGTGAGTTTATGTATAAGTGTATACATAAGTTTACGTGCAGTTATACAGTTTATGTGCAAGTGTGTGTGTGTGTTTACGTGCAAATGTATGTGTGTGTGTGTGTGTGTGTGTAACCCAGTGTGTGTAAAGCGTGATTACACAGCTTTAGAAAATAAATTTTATTAACTCTATTTTTAAAAATCCATGTTTGTCCAATCTCGCATTGGCCATTTTCGAGCTACTATATTTATTCCGACTTTCTGATATTCCCATATTTTCTATAGATCAACAAAGCTATAGATGCTCCACATATACATTCCACTGATTTATTATACATTCTCCAGATTCCCATATTTTTTATAGAGGCTCTTCGTTTAGAGTCATGTGAATTGATTCGTCTGATTGTATTTTCTTTTCTGAACCAGCATTGCAAATTTTAACAATGTGAAGTTTAACGAACTTTGTCTCCCCCGTCACGCTGGTACAAGCTGGGCACCCTTGTCAGATTTTCAATACCCGGAAACGGGGAGTAGAAAGACCTGTCACAAGAAGAGGTAAACTCAGACAGTACGATAGAGATAAAAATGTCAGCCATGAAAAGTTTGCCAATCACGGGAAATTCGCCAAATTGGTGAAAAGCCTAATTTACATCAAATTGTGTAAATGGGTAACGAATATTGATCCAGTTATGATTTTTTTTTTTAATACGCTTTTATTAGCTTCACCTGTATGTTTGTATGTAACTGACTCGTTGGGCTCGATTTTAGGACTGATGGCGCCATCTACTGGCAACTTCAGTAATATCCGCGATCGAATTGCGCTCTTCCTATTGGCCGAAAATTTCGGTGGCTAAAAAGAGGCGGATCTCAAAGGCATAGGAGTGCGATCATGTCGAATTGCGCTCTTCCTATTGGGCGAAAATTTCGGTAGGTAAAAAGTATGTAAACTTAGCGGATAACCCGCCAAGTGGAAAACAAACTGAAAAATAAATTATAGTTTAAAAAAACTAAAAAAAAATACGCTTTTAGAGTTAATCAAACTAAAAAGTAAAAAATAAATTAATAGTTTAAAAAAACTAAAAAATACGCTTTTAGAGTTAATCAATCTAAAAAGTAAAAAATAATTGTTAACATAAGAATAAAACGACTGACGAGAAAATGAATGTCACTGTTCTAAAAGCGTGGGGTACTCGATATCAATCGTTATAATTTTTCACTTGTTTCATTCCGAAATGCAGAGTTAGTTTAAAAATGTCATACAAAGCACCCCACGCTTTTAGAACAGTGACATTCATTTTCTCGTCAGTCGTTTTATTCTTATGTTAACAATTATTTTCTACTTTTTAGATTGATTAACTCTAAAAGCGTATTTTTTAGTTTTTTAAACTATTAATTATTATTATTTTTTTTTTTTTTTTGCTTCATGTAGGCTTTATATTACAAATATCTCTGCCAATTTTGGGGAAATTTGAATGTAGTTGATGCAATACATAAGTGGATACACACGCAAACTTTGATATATATATATATATATATGTACTTACAATAAGATGTCTAAGTATAGAAAAGCCAAGTATATACTACTGTGCCCAAAAAATAAGACCAATTGTTTTTTTTAAAACACTCTTTATTTATTCTTCCAAATTTATTTCATCGCCTTCAAAGTAATCACCTCCGGATACAATGTACTTATGCCAACTTTTTTTCCAATCCTCAATGCATGCTAAATGCCATTGCCAGGGATAGCCTTCAAAGCACGCGGGGATTCACGTTTAATCTCTACAAGTAACTCGAAATGGTGTCCTTGATGTGGTCTTTTAAGTTTGGCGAATAGCCAGAAGTAGCACGGTGTGAATACGGTGGTTGTGAAACGATATGGGTTTCATTTTTGGTGAAAAAGTCACGAAGGATCAATGCAGTGTGAGCTGGCGCATTCAGTGTTTTCGGTACCAATCGAGATTTGGCGCATTTGAGGCCCAAAATGGAATTGATCATTCTTTTTGAAATTCCATCACTATCAACAAGGTCTCTAATTGTAAATCGATGGTTTGCAACATTGTATACGTTTCCGCAAACAAAATTGAATGCAAGTTCTTTGCTCAATTAATTCAGACATTTCAAAAATCGCCGTAATCAGTTATAGCGTCTCACAAAGCTAAGCGTAACTCAAACACTAATGAATATTTTGGTGCCACATTTCACGCAGATGTCAGGCACAGTAACAGCAACCTAAAAAAGAAAAAAAATTGAACTTCCATAAGCCCCGGGAATTTTAAATTGAAAATTGGTCTTACTTTGTAGACACAGTAGTATATCAATGTTTTATATACATGTCTGTATATTCTTTTTTGTTTCTTTTTTTCTCTTCCTCTGAAGTTTTCAACTCACATTTTGATTATTGTGGTGCCTAATGAATTTTAGTTTTGTTGTTGGGACCTATTTGCACTTTGAATCTTAAGTAAATTAATTTTCTCTTTTTGGTAATCTAGAAAGTAAATTTATTTTTAATGAATATTATTACTGCTTTATCATACCATTTGATAGAGTACGGTAAATATAAATACGAAAATATACGACTAGATACCATTACCATTTAATAGTGGATATGTGCCATTGATCATCGTTCTCATACCATTTGATAATGTAGGACAAATATACGACTTTTCAGAAAAAAGTCGTATATTTTCTTTTATATATATTTTTTCTTTGTCTGGAGACTTATTACAGTCTACGATAGTTGCATTTGATATTAATTTTTTCACATTAAGTATACCTTCAGTATAAACATTTCATACATACGCTAAATAATTTAAAAATAAACATTATTTCGTTTTAATCTTTAGTGTTGGCAGACAGTTTATTTCGAATTATTATTAGCAATCAAATTAATATTAAAAAATAAAACATTTTTAATTTTGAACACAACATTTCACAGCTTTAAAACCTAAATTTTTATACGGTACTTTCCATGATATCTCTCGATTCGTTATTATTTTTATGTTTGGCATCCCAAAGAGAAATAAAAAGTTTTTCAAGATGGTAAGAAAAAAAATCAGATACAAACATGACCAAAGTCTACAGAATTTTTTACGTGAATTTTCCTTTTTCTTAGTCTACTACAGTATTGTAATCAATACCGTTACGAGTTATTACATATTCCATAAACCAATCCAGAGTCTCATAAATATGTAACTGTATTCATGGCTTTTTTTCCTTTCAGCTTATGTGTTTTGGTTACATATTTTCAAAGCTACTTAAGTACAAATAATCAATTACTGTGATGCTGTGGGTTATTTCTGTAATATATAATCATTATGGTTAGGATAAAAAAAATTGTTTTATGGAATGTAATATTGGGGGTGAAATAAAAATTAATTTTCTGTTCAACGAAATTTTTCCTTTGGAATAGATAGGCAGCAATATATATATTTTTTTTGTTACTTCTAAAGCATAAATAAACATTATAATATAAAATGAAATTATCAATAAACATCATAATATAAAATAAAAATATCGATAAATATGATAATATAAAATACAATTATCGATAAATATGATAATATAAAATACAATTATCGATAAATATGATAATATAAAATACGATTATCGATAAATATGATAATATAAAATTAAATTATCGATAAGTAGGGGGAACTGCTTTTTCAACTCAATTTATTCGAAAAAAAGAAGATTTTTTAGATATATTGTATTGAGTTATTGTATATTGAAAATAATTTAACTATAATTATAAATTTTTGTAATTGCAAAATATTTATTTTCACTCTCTCTTTACAATTTCTGTTACTCTAATTTATAGCTAATTATTTGTACATGTTGAAATATGTCAAATTGTTTTAAAAGAATAATTGGAGCAAGACATTTTGATTATTAGAGAGACATTAAACTAATATTTATATCTATCTATATCTATCTATATCTATCTATCTATCTATCTATCTATCTATATATATATATATATATATATATACACTATCTGGAAGAAAGTGACGGGACACCCTTCGAAAAGTAGAAAAATCGACAATACAGCTGACACATGCGCAATAATAGGTATCACGTGTCAGTCATATCCTATAAATACTCTGTGGAGTCGACTAGAGTTGTTTTTTGTAAAGATGC
Source organism: Caerostris darwini (assembly GCA_021605075.1). NCBI lineage: Eukaryota > Metazoa > Arthropoda > Arachnida > Araneae > Araneidae > Caerostris > Caerostris darwini. Next base: position 407,436 of record BPLQ01000599.1, on the reverse strand, counting down.
CGCCCCGGGAAGAGTTGTCTGAGTTGGAGAAAGGTGTGTTGGTTGGATTGCACCTTGCCAAGGTGTCAATTAGGGAGATATCCCGTCTCCGCAACTGCTCAAAATCAACTGTAGCACGTGTTGTGTGTCGCTACAAGACTGAGGGAAACTGTCAGAACAAACCCCGAAGTGGACGACCTACAGTTCTCACCAGCAGGGACCGACGGGTGCTCGGCAGGGAGATTCGAAGTAACCGTCAAACATCCATGGATAACATCGCTAATGAGCTTAGACAAGCCACAGGTGTGGCCGTTTCGACCAAGACTCTTCGTATCGAGGCCCATAAAGTAGGTTACACTGGACGTTCGGCGGCCCATAAGCCTTCGATTACGAAACCCAACAAGAAAGCGCACCTTCGATGGGCCAAAGACCACCGTACTTGGACTTCGGATGACTGGAAACGCGTCCTTTGGAGTGACGTGTCACGATTTACCCTTTTCTGTTCCGATGGACGTGTTTGGGTAGGGCATTAACCAGGAGAACGCCTTTTGCCCGAGTGTGTCGTCCCAAATGTTAAGTTTGGTGGAGGAGGATTGATGGTATGGGCCTGTTTCTCCTGGTATGGGGCTGGCCCATCGGTGAAGGTTGATAGTGCGATGAATGCCGATAGATACTGTGATATTCTCGACAATCATGCCCTTTCTACCTTGTGAGAAACGTAAGGTATGGATGATTGCTCGTATCAAGACGACAACGCAACATGCCATGTTGCAAGGAGGACTCTTGATTGGTATGTGAACAACAACGTTAAACGCATGGAGTGGCCGGCGCAGAGCCCTGATCTTAACCCAATTGAACATCTCTGGGACGAATTGGACCGTCGGTTGAGGGCCTGCACCCCACTCCCCAACAGCAAGCCTGAACTATGGGACTTCCTATTAAACATTTGGAAGGAAATTCCTCTTGCCACTATGGCTAATTTAGTGGAAAGCATGTCCAGAAGGGTTGCAGCTGTGATCGCAGTCAAAGGAGGCCCTACCTCCTATTAATTTTAATAAATATGGGTTTATGTCGTTATAGTGTCGTGTCCCGTCACTTTCTTCCACATAGTGTATATATATATATATATATATATATATATATATATATATAAAATATAATATATATATAATTAGTTTTTTTAAATCATCATATAATATAACGTTCTCATTATGCTACTAAAGGTTCTGATATTAATGTTTTGTAAGTCCTCTGAAAGTGTTTTTAAATTATGGTTGTGTTGAGGAGTAACATTGACCCATCAAAGTAATGCTCTTTTATAACAGGATGTAACCGTGCTTCCTCCTTCGCACTGCAAAAGCGTTTTGAGGCATTTAGGAGAAATGATCAGTAAGCATCGAGATTCTAACCCGAGAGGATGCACGATGCAATCGGCATTGCCGTTAATTACTATCTCTCATCCGAGAAAAACCGTACTCAGACCTAGCTGCAAACACTGCCGACAACACTACAATGGCTAATAAGAATAGCAAGCTTACGGAATTAATGTAAAGACGCATAAGAATTGCGTAGTGAACAGCATTAAGAAAAATGTTTTGCTTTGCAAAAAGAAGTATTTTTATTACTAACAGTAATTATTAATAACACAGATTACTAGAATATTTTTAATGGACATTCTATAAGTGTAATTTATTGTTAAAGCATTCGATTGTATGACTAGTTTCTCAATAATAATGTCATCATATAGCTTGCAAAACGGCTCAAATTCAAATCTGTTAGTGACTTCCTAGCTACACATACAACTGTGCCCAAAAAGTAAGACCAATTTTTTTTTTTCAAAAACTGTTTATTTATTCTTCCAAATTTATTTCATCGCCTTCAAAGTAATCCCATCCGGACACAACGCACTTATGCCAACTTTTTTTCCAAACCTCAATGCATGTTAAAAAATCCTTGGCCGGGATGGCCTTCAAAGTTCGCGGCGATTAACGTTGAATCTCTTCAATAGACACAAAACGGTGTCCCAGGAATGGTCTTTTGAGTTTAGGGAATATCCAGAAGTCGCAAGGTGTGTTTGCGGTGGTTGTGGAATGATATGGGTTTCATTTTCGGCGAAAAAGTCACGAAGAACCAATGCAATGTGAACTGACACATTCAGTGTTTTCGGTACCAATCGAGATTTGACGCGTTTGAGGCCCAAAATAGAAGTGACCAATCGTTTTGAAATTCCAACATCATCAGCAAAGTCTCTAATTGTAAATCGACTATTTATAAGCACCAAATCTTTAATTTTTTGGACTTGAGCTTCATCGGTTGAGGTTGAGGTTGATGGTCGACCAGAGGGTTGTTCGTCTTCAATGCGTTCTCTGTCTTCTTTGAACTGTTTATACCACTTGTAAACATTTCTTTCCGATTTAGGAATGCTCACCGAATGCCTTATGCTACATTCTGTACGTTTCCACAAACCAAATTGAATGACATTTCAGACATTTCAAAAATCGCCGGAATCAGTTTTAGCGTCTCATAAAACCAAGCGTAACTCGAACACTAATGAATATTTTGACGTGAAATTTCACACAGATGTCAAGGACAGTGCCAGCAACCTAAAAAATAAACAAATAAATTGAAATTCCATAAGCCCCGGGAATTTTAAATTGAAAATTGGTCTTACTTTTCGGACACAGTAGTACTATCACGAATATAAATAGGGGACAGAAAATTATTTATTCTTATATTATCATTTTAGTTTATATTTAATTCCAATTTTCTTTTTTATTCCTTTATTTTAATCTGCTTAGTAGTCCCAAATTCTTCAACCTCGATATTCATTTCAAAGTCAAACAACGGCTTTTCAAGCCGTCTGTCTTGCATTTAGGTATCATCTGAATAAAAATCTAGAATATTCTCTTATGGCATCATAAGCCAATTCAAAATATTTTACAACAATCGATAACAAATGTAGGCATTTATTTAATCGGCGACTATAAAGTAAGCCACCTGCAGGATTCGAATTAAAATCAACTCGCCTTCCTAGCTAAGCATACTACAAATTTGAATGGTGGACAAAAAATCATTTATTCTTATATTATCATGCTAACTGCTAAGTCTATATTCAATTCCAACTGTCATTCTTTCATTTCGTTTCATTCTTTTATTTTAATATTCTTAGTAGTCCGAAATTCTTCCTCACCAACGTTATTCCAAAGTCAAACAATGGTTTTCCAGGCTGTCTGTCTAGCATTTAGACAGCGTCTGAATGAAAACCTAGAAGAACCTTTTTTCTTAAGACAGCATAAGTCAATTCAAGATATTTTACTACAATTCTTAACAAATCTAGCCATTTATTTAATCTGTGACTATAAAGTAGAGTCAAATTAAGATAAAATTCGCTTTCTAGTTACGTATACTACCACAAATCTGAATGGCAAATAGAAAAGCATTTATTCTTATATTATCCTGTTATCCTCTCAGTCTATATTCTATTCCAATTTTTTTATTCATTTCTTTATTTTAATCTGCTTAGTAGCCTCAAACCCTTCCGCCCCAATATTCTTTCCAAAGTCAAACAAACGACAGCTACCATCCCTTCCCCCGCAGTGCACCCCGTCAATCTGTGCCAATCTCTGGCGAAAGAACCCTTCCCACCAGGGCACCATGTTCCGAAAGGTCAAGAGCTCTTTATGCAACATTTAACACTTCTTGATGCACCTCTGGACGGTTGCCAAGATCGGAAGAAAACAATTGCCCTCATCAATCACTCAGTAGGTGTGGTCTTGTTACGGTTGAAGTTAGCAGAGAGAGTTATCTTAGAATTACGCTCCATGTCCCCAGAGGCAAATGCAGGAATAAAAATCCAACCCTGCACTTACTCGCTGTCGCTTTGTAAATTTAAATACTTTCCGGACTATAAATTTTCGGTCTAAGTGGCCCGACTGTTTCGCGATACGCAATAAATTGTGAAAAGATCTTTTATGGTGGCAATTATTTGATCAGTATGTTTTAGTTCCATTATTAGCTTTGTTTATGTTTTATGTTTTAATTCCACTATTCCATTATTATCTATTCGCTCAAAAGTCGTTTAGTCTACTCATCTTTTGTGATATTGTTAAAGGAAGTTTATAATTACTTTATCATGAGATATTTTTAATATTTTTAAATGTAAATTATTGAATAATACGAGTATACTACCTAAAAATTGAACCAATAATTTCAATCATGGTTTAAAACTGGTTAAATATGCAATACTTATATAAATATTTTTGCATAATATTAAAATACATATGACTTATAGTTTGTCATGATGTGTATACAGTCCACAAAAAGTAATATCTTTGATGTATAAACAAATTTAAAGCTAAAAAGTAACATATGAATAAGAAATAATTGATATACTTATTTCTATATAATCCTTATAATATTAATAATATAAAATATACTACTAATATACTTAATATACAGGGTGATTATAATTAAAGTTCAAATCCAAAATGCTGTAAAAAAAAGAACCACTCTTCACAATGAGTTCAAATTTGAACTGAAGATACTTGAAGAAGGGGGAAACGGTACGGCATCAAAAAAGGTTCCAAAGTGTATACCTATATGACGCTGTAAGAGACATAAAAAAAGTGAATTTGGCTGTCAGTGAATCTAAATTGCAACGTATTTGACAGGAGTTGCACATTAAACTAACTGTAGTGTTCAATGTGCTTGAGTTTTTCGGTTTTTTGACGGAATAAATGACTTCCAAGTCATTTAATAGTTGTGACAGTGTTAGTGGAAAGCCCATCCACCACGGCAAGGTCATATCAAATTGGATAGGAAAAATCGGTGGAATTTTTTTTAGGAACTTTTTTTTATGCTATACCGTTCCCCCCTTCTTCAAGTATCTTCAGTTCAAATTTGAACTCATTGTGAACGAGTGTTTCTTTTTTTTTTTTTACAGCATTTTGAAAATGGGACTTTAGTTATAATCCCCCTATAGATTATTGAATAGTACCAGTAACTACCTGAAAATTGTAGTCGTAATTTCATGATTTAAAACAGGTTAAATATGCAATATTTTTAAATGTATCTCTACTGTACATATGGCTTATAGTTTGTCATAATATGTATATAGTCCGCAAAAAGTTATGTATTTGATGTACAAACGAAGTTAAAGCTAAAAATAATGAATATGAAATTATTGTATATAATAAATATCATTAAGGAAATCATTTCATTTTTTAAAGACTATAAAAACATATCAATTAAACTTTACTAAACATGTCAATATTTACTATAATAATACACAAATACTATACAATGCACTACCAACCACATACAATACAATACTATACTATAGAATACACTACCTGAAAATTTAAGTCATGTCAATCATGATTTAAATCTGATTAAATATTCATCATTTTTGTAGATATTCCTACATAATATTAAAATACATATTGCATATAATTTGTATACAGTCCCCAAAAAATAATGTCTTTGATGTAGAAACAAATTTAAAGCTAAATATAACGTATGGATATGAAATGATTGTAAATAATAAACATCATTAAGGAAATCGGTTCATTGTTTAAAGAATATAAAAACGTGTCATATAAACTTTAGTAAACATGTCAATATTTACTATAATAAGCTGTGGCTTTAATTTTTTTCTGTTTTACTTGAACATAAATAATGTAATGAAAGCCAGAGGATTAATTGAAAATGTCAGTAAGATGTTTAATTCGATCACTAATTTGTATCAAAACTTAAATAACTTTGTTTAAAATGTCAAATCATAGCAAAGTTTTGCTATCTACAATCCTTACGTATTCGTCTGAAATTAAATGTAGTCTTGGTGGCATTTGTTTTGTAAATAAATAGTTTCTTCTATGGAAGAAACAATTTCAGATAATTATTTATAGATTTCAATAATTGATTATTGATTTCAATGATTATTTATTGATTTCAATAATTATTTCAGAAATAGTTTCTTATATGGAAGAAATTATTTCTGATTAACACATTTAAATTTTAGGTATTTCTGTAAACTATTAATAAAAATATAAATGTTTGACTTTTTTTATTTTAGTTATTTTTAGATATTAATATTGGAAGAAAATTGATAAAAGTTGCATCATAAATTTTTTAAAAAAAAAACTAAGAATACTACTCTTTATTTGATTTTTAAATGTGGAATTATAGCCAGTATAATTTCTCAGTGAAATACGAGTAATATGGTGACACGCTACTTTTATCCTGTGGCCATTTTCCAACCGTGGTGGTCTTTCAATGCTTAGTTAAAGGTTTTTCATTGCTTAGTTAGAATGTTTAAACTTAATGAGAGAGGATAAAAGTTCAATATACCCAATGATGTACATCAGGTGTCTTGTTTAGAAACAATTGGCTTATTTCCTTGTACATTTTTTGATACTTGAGTTCTACACTCAAGAGCCAAAACATTATGACCACCCCTACATTTTGCAATGAACTCGCCTGGATGACGTGGAAGGCACGTGATCAGGTGGAAGTGGTATTTAACTGCTGCTGGAGAGCCTGAAGAATCATTCTTTCACTTACTTCTATGTGTGATGGGAAAGGCTGCAGATCTAAGCGACTTTGATAGAGGGCAGATTGTAATGCCTCGAAGGCTCGGAACAAGTATTTCCGAAACTGCACGACTCGTGGGTTGCTCGCGATCTACAGTTGTTAGTACTTATGCAAAGGGGATGAATGGCGGTGAAACCAGCAGTAGACGTCATGGTGTTGGACGTTCACACGCTATCAAAGAGAAAGGTCGTCGGACCATCTACCAAGGACTTGTGGCATCCATGCCAAGGCGGTTTGAAACTGTGTTGCGCGCCAAAGGTGGGCCAACTCGTTATTGACAGGTGGTCATAATGTTTTGGCTCTTGAGTGTATGATAAACTCACCAACAGGAGAAAAAAATGTATATCGCCTTACAAAAGAACTTATAATAACGAGAATATAAAGGACTTATAATAACCTCATATTGGAAATTTATATCTCCAATATGAGGAGATATAAATTTCTTCATCATTTGGATGTCGTACAGAAGAAACTTCTGTAATAGCCTGTTAACCTAACTTTATATTGAAGACACTTAATACAAGCTATCACAATTACCAGCGGATCTTCTCGTTTCTGAAAACAATGATTTTAACAGAGGATTTCAAAGCATTCATGTTTAAACCTTTCTAAGCTATTGCTGCTCATGTTACTACTAGCCATGAATCGGACAGTCGACAGACTCTATGGGAAATTGATTCATACAACCTCTGAAAGTCCTTTTAAAAGATATATTATCCTTCTCCTCGACAAAATCCTCTTTGGCTACTTCAAATGTGCGTATTAATCGTTATTATTATTATTATTATTATTATTATTATTATTTTTATAATGCATCTGTTGGTCTCGTATTATACTAATGAATGTCATGGACAATCCATCACCACATGATGAACGGAATGCATAGTCTTCCGGGTGGACTTTAGGAGTAATGGCTCCGAATTTTTGTGCCGTATGGGATAAGATGCATAATAGCTACCATTTAGCTTGGCTGCTAATGCGAGGCGATTATATATGTTACCTGAATCCACACTGAGTCTTTAAGGTCCAAGTGGATTTTAAATTGATTTCTTCTTCACCACAGCACGCAATTTACTTTCTTACTAATTGAAACTGCCATTTTTTCTCTTCACCGTGATTTGCCTTTCTGGAAAAATTATACAACTACTACTGAGCCACACCACACCACTTCACGGTGCCTAGATCTCGAACCTCTATGGTACAGAGCACTAGAGAGCTAGTCACTCGGCCATCAAGTTCTGGAAAATTATAGGAAGACTTTCCTTCATGAAAATATTAATTTGTCCAAAACTGAAATAGGCATGGAAACCTTTGATTAAGGGTGAAAAGTAGCAGGCTAATGGTGCACCTTGGGTAACGTAAAATCTATTACTGTTGTCGCCTATATCTATCTTCCTATGCTCCTGGAACACGCTGAGGCTCCCGCACGCTTCCGCATTACAACCGACCATTACTACCTGCAGGCACACCTCCACCGCATTGGTTTGGCTTCGGATGGGATCTGCTCATTATGTCGGCTCGCCAATACGGACGGCGATCACCTATGGAACTCCACTGAATTTATCAATGTGCCTGATAATATTAAAACAGGGCCTGATGGCCGAGTGGCTAGCGCTCTGGCTTTCAGTACCACAGGTTCCGGGTTCGAATCCCGGTGGTGCCATGGATGTTTGTAGTGGTTCGGAATCCATTTTAAGCCGTAGATACCAGTCTTATATGACTGTAGAGCATCACAGAGCCCAATCAGACTTCTTCTCACATCATTCCCAAACCGTAAAAGGGAAACTCAGCTCTATGCACAGTGATGTGGTGTGGTGTAGTAGTAGATGACATTACAGCCCGCTACTGGAGGATTCGGCGTCATATGTCTCAACAACCACAGACGGATATAGGATAATAAATAAATATATAAATAACCTTCGATTCAATTCTCATTTTGAATTATAAACTGAACTTTCTCAGTTCAGAAACCCTATACACGAAACCCCATACCACACACAACCTCAAACAAAGGATAATTAATTTAATGAGTTATTCCTACATATTAATCTCCAACACTTTCTGTGAAATACTTTAGAAAGCAATAAATTAAATTAATAGCTTACTCCACATTTCTCTCGGCTACTGTAAAGAGACAGTTAATTACAATTTTAAAAAAAAAATGTGTTTTGGGAATAAGATCTCTTTAAGTTTTTCAAAGATTAATCTCAAAGACCATTACCATAAAAGGCCATTATTTAATAGTTGTGTTTCAATTTGAATAAAATTTCTGAACGTGTGCACTAATTCATTTGAACATAAATCTTTACATTTCATGAAATTAATAAATAATGGCCTGTCATAGCATGTTAAAATTGATAAAAGATTATTTTACGTCATGATTGATTAATTATATAATATTTAATTTTTTTGTATTAATTCTGTGGTAATATTCATTTAGGAATAATTATATTTATTCAATTAAATTAGATTTTGCTCTTTATTTTAACATTTTTTTTTCTATTTCTTACGTAATCAAATATTTTTTTCGCAGTTATTTCAAAAGTCAAAATTTCATTACACAAGCTTTTTTAATCTGCAATTTTTAGTGATTAATTGAACTTTTTTTCTATCTTTAATTCAATTTAAATAGTGGAAATATTTTCAAATCGATTTTACATTACCCACAAGTTCGCTTTATATAATTAAGTAAAATATAATTATTAAATTTGTTTTAATTTTATGTGCATTTTTAATAAAATTTTGTAATTAATTTTTAATGTTGAATAGATGGATAAATTATTTGTATATTAATTTAACTCAAAACTTTCGAATAATTTTAAAGGGAAAAAATATCTCAAGTAAAAATATGGTTTAAATTTTTTTAAAACCACTTTTTTATATTTCCCACTCACATTTGTATATTAATTTTTAATCCATTAAAGTTATAGAATGAGATGGAAAATAGTTTTAGTTATAAAAATTTAATTCAACTTTCGGGTGACAAAATTGTAACAATAAATTGTTAATATTGTATGTTAAAAATAATTTAATTATTATAATCGCTTCATAATTTTTTTTACGTTTTTGTAATTACAAACTTATGAAAACAATTGTTATTAAACATGAATGGAAAAACACGAAAATTATATTATTGTAATTGTGCTGCGTCCTACTCACTGTCAAGAGTGCATCACTTTGGCGTTCAAGAGAAATGGTCACTAGGCCTCAAGACTCTCATCTGAGAAGAAGTTACAGAGCAAACCATGCGCTTCTGCTGAGAAATGTTTAGTTGGTCTACAATTTCTCACCCCGAGAGGAAATTTATTTAGAACAACCCTGTGTATTAATTGGTCTATAGATTCTCGCTCAGAGAAGAAAGGAAGGATATTTCCCACCTCCTGCGCGTAGTCGAGTTTCGAGTTTTTGGCTTAGAAATAGAATTCTTCCCCGAATCTATAATTATCCACCTTTAAATGTGTTAAATATTGTGTGTCTCTGATGGTATGTAGTTGTGTGTGTGTGTGTGTAAATTAATCTGTGAGTTCTGCTATCTTTACCTCAAGTATCTCAATCCAACCACACCCACTTACAATCTGGTAGCCCAACACTAACTATACTATGACTAAACTATATACTATGTTAAACTATATAACGTAACACTATATTATGTATATTTTAGTGATTAATACATGTGTTTCGCAGTACATATTTTTAAATTTTCAGATATGACTAATATATTGTTTTTCTTTTTTATAGGTAAGAATGCAACTTTCTTCAAAATTGGAAGTTTCTAAACTAATTAAAGGTAAACTATGACTTGAAAATTTATATTCGCATTTTTATACAAATAAATATTCTAAATATATTCTTTTACAAAATAAAGTATTCATATTAAAAGAAATTAAAGAAAACTCACTTACATATATTTATTTTTAAAACTAGATTTTCTGGAGAACCATTTAAAAGTATTTTTCCTTAAAGTGCTTAAGATAAAATAAAATAATTAGATATTTCGGAATTTTGTTGTGCCTTAGAATTTAAAAAAAAGTCTTTGAAAAACAAAATTTTTCATTTACGTGGGATAAAATTTTTCATAATTACTTTAAAAAAATTTCTACTTGTATTTTGCATATATTTATTCAAACCGATTGTAAGAATCGTCTGAATTTTTATTGTTGCCATTTTTTTTTTTAGTTTCTTGCCTAAGCAATGAATAAAATTTATTTATTAGGTAAATCCTTAAACTAACTGCCAAAGCCATTTTGTTTTTATTTTAGTTTCTTCCGTTCGTAAAAGATTCTGGGATTCCTTTTCATTTATTCAATGCTAAAATCAATTATTTATATTTGTTAATTAAGGTCTTGAATTTTTATTTATTTTGCTTTGTAAATCTTGAGGATTCTCAAATTGTCGCAAATAAATTAAGATTTGGCACCAACACATATTTTTAAAACGTCTTTCTGTTAAAAGAGTAAAAAGGTTTTGGATTATTTTAGCTTTATTCAGATCCTCTTAATCTACTGAAATTGGTAAAAAGGTCTTTAATTTTTTTTTCTAAATATTTCTGAATTATTGCTTTACTCGATTGCATTCATTAAATATTTTATTTCTTTTATTTTCAAAAAGCATTTGTATAAAGAATTAGAAATATTTGCTATATAATAGTGGATAAGAATTAAAGGCATTTGAGTTTTGAAAGAATATTGGGAATGTTTTTTATATTTTCAAACAAAAAATTTTCCCGTGAGGTTTTTATAATAAATAATTTAATGTTTAATGTTACTTACATATTTAAAAATCAATTTTGTAACTATACTTAATCCATTAAAAAAATTTCTAATCTTTTCTATATCCACTTTCTAAAATTCCATTTTTTCTTCTGCCTTCTAAATCCACCTACTTCTACCAGAAAATCATGAAACGCAAATTGGAAGTTCACCACACAAACATTTACTACTCATTTTCAATACTTACAGAATCTTGGTGTGTAGTGATTCGGAATCTACTTTAAGCCGTAGGTCCCGGTCTAATATGACAGTAGAGATTTGTGCGTAAGGCTGATAATACTACCTTGTTAAAAGCAGTTCAAGAAGTATATCCATTCACTAAGATGAAAAGTTGGGCCTGATGTCCTAGTGAATAAAGCTCGGGTGCTTGTTGACACAGATTTCGGCTTCGAGTCCCGTTGGTGCCGTGGATGTTTGTAGTGGTTAGGAATCCATTTTAAGTCGTAGGTTCCGGTCTAATATGGCTGTAGAGCTTTGGGCGTAAGGGTGACAATCCTGTGAAAAGATTATCTTTCCTGTTTCGGTATCTGCCAGTACACAGACGGCCTTGGCCCACCATGGGGGCTGTTGTGCCAATGGTAATGATGATGATGATGAAAAGCAGTACAAAAGAAAACAAATTTATTCAAGAGTAAAATGCCTTCTCGGAATAAACTAAGAAATATATTATTTATCTCTTGATTCTATATAGTCTATTTTGTACATCAGTAAACTATGTGCCTCACAATTTCATTTATTTAAGCATATTTATTTTTTTTTGTACATTAGTGGACCATGTGTCCCAAAATTTTATCTATTTAAGGATATTTAATTTTTTTGTACATCAGTGGCCATGGGTTCACCAATTTTGTAAATGTAAATGTACAAAAATTTAATCTCTTTATGAGGTATTAATTAAAGTTTAATTACAGCTTCGAAAAGGTATTGCGCATTTAATTTTTACATAATGCAATCATTTATGTCATAAGTTTATTAAACAGTCAATGTAGTAATTATATCATTACAATTGTTCACAAAAAATAGTTTGATAACTAGCGTTAAGAAAAAAAAATTATATAATTGTATAAAATCAAAAATTTAATCAATTAACGTATCCAAACTCAGACATAAAATGATCAAACTTTACTTGCATCTTAATGATTAATGAGCACAAATCCAAAAACAATCAATACTCATGAATATCGAACACCAAACAACACATGACAAATCCACCTACTTCTTCGAGAAAATCATGAATCACAAATTGGAAATTTGCCGACCAACGAAATCCCACTCATGTTCAATCGGCGACATATGGCCAAGGAAGAAGCTGTACCTGCCGCGTTGCAAGGAAGGATTGAACAGTCCTAACGATATGAGAGCGGGCATTGTCCTGTTGAAATACAGCGCCTGGCAAGCTTTGAACTAAGGGAACAGCTTGGGGCTGTAGAACTTCACTGATGTTCCGGTTACTGTTCAGATTGCCCACAATTCTTAGTAATTGAGATCGCCCATGATATGCTATGGCACCCCAGACCATAACTTCGGGTGTTCGTCCACTGTGGCGTTCGATAATGCACTCCGGAAGGTGGCGTTCACCGGCATAGCGTCTGACACGAATGCGGCCATCATGGTACCACAAATTAAAGCGGGATTCGTCAGAAAACACGACATTCAGCGCTCCAGTCTCTATGCTGAGCGGCCCATTGTAGCCACAGACGGCGATGGTTTAGCGTGAGAGGGATCCTGTATAAAGGAGTCCTTGCGCGCAGTCCACGCTGCAGCAGACGTCTACGAATTGATGAAGCACACAATGAAACACCTGTAACTATTGACCACTGTGCTGCCAATTGTCTAAAGGAAATTGTACGGTCCGTCAGCGCCATGCAGACCAGGTTTCTATCATCACGAGCTGACGTCACATTTTGGGGTCCACTCCCGGATTTCCGAGTTGTCCGACACTCGTCCGTCCACTGCTTCCAAAGACGCATCACTGTGCTGCTGTTGCGCTGCACACGAGCGGCTACTGCACGATAAGACAATCCAGCTTTACGAAGGCCGATGATTCTCCCCCGTTTAAACTCTGTAAGTTGTTCTAATCTCGCCCACTTTCGTCGAAGAGGCATAAGTAACGATTGAACTAACGTTTACCACTAGCAGGTAACCACCGATAACCATACACGCCTCGCTACAGCCATCTATTTATTCGGATCCATCCGCCGTTGATAGGGCGCTGCTCAGCATATGCATACGCTACGGATTTGAAATTCTAATCATTTGCATATCAAGCGCTAATTTGCATTTCCTGAAAATTTCAGCTCACTCGCGTAAGTCCTTCATGGTGTTGCAATTTTCACAAACATGAGTATATTAAAGCATATTTATTCTTTTGTACATCAGTGGACCATTTGTTCCACAATTTGATCTATTTAAACATAGTGAATTACGAAATCAATTGTGAATGCATGTAAATTAATCTCTTTATGAGCTGTTAATTAAAAATTAATAACAGCTTTGAAAAGGTATTAACAATTAAATTTTACATACTACAATGAATTATTTCATAAGTTTATTAAACAGTTAATGTAAAGTGATTATAACATTATAATTGTTATTATTATAATCACTTTAATTTACAATCAATTGTTATAATCACTTTTTATTGTTGTAATCACTTTAATTAAAAATGTAATCAATTATTGCATCAAAACTCAGATATGAAATGATCAAATCTGCACTTTCTACTAAATTATAAATATGCACAAATTTAAAACAATCCATAGTTACAAATATCAAACACCAAACAACGCATGACAAATCCCACCTACTTCTTCCAGAAAACCTTCTTAACCAGAAAATCATAAAGCACAAATTGGAAATTCACCACACAAACATTTCCTACCCAATTCCAATGTTTACAGAATCTCCCTTTACATAAAAAATCATTACGAGCGAAATCATGCTCGTGGCGTGTCTGTCTAAAAGAAACACAACACACACAAAATCCATAAAATGGTAACTTAAATCTGAAGGAGTCACTGGGGCAGGGCTCTTCCAGACTTGATACCACGACTACGCCCTTCGCGTGCAAAAGCTGAAGAAGAGGGTTTGATCGATGTATTACCTTAAACACCAGGGCTATAATCTAGAGAGGGTAGTCTGATGGAAGTTTTAGAGTTTTACATGAAGAATCTCTTCCCCCTTGAAGCGTATTGTAACTTTTTATTTTCCCGCGTGGCTCCGGAAATTGGAAACATGGCGACAAAATGGCTAGTGTAGGATGTCTACCATAAACATTTTTTACAGGAGGAAACATAGATTGGGTAAATGGATATAGAAAAGATTAATGAAGGAGCCCTTTTTTATATTGATTATATATTTAGTGAAGTATAGGAAATTCTACTGTGTCCAAAAAGTAGGACCAATTTAAAATTCATATGTAATTCTTACGGAATTTAAATTTTTTTTCCTCGTTTAGGTTGCTGGCACTGTACTTGGCATCTGTGTGAAATTTGACGTCGAAATATTCATTAGCGTTCGAGATACGCTTGGCTTTGCGAGACGCTAAAACTGATTACGGCGATTTTTGAAATGTCTGAATTCATTGAGCAAAGAACTTGCATTAAATTTTGTTTGCGGAAACGTATAGAATGTTGCAAAAGGCATTCGGTGAGCATTCCTATATCGGAAAGAAATGCTTACAAGTGGTATAAACAGTTCGAAGAAGGCTGAGAACTCGGTGAAGACGAAGAGCACTCTGGTCGACCCTCAACCTCAACCGAAGAAGCTCCCGTCCAAAAAATTAAACATTTGGTGCTTGCAAACCGTCGTTTTATAATTAGAGACCTTGCTGATGTGTGAATAGGTGGATTTGTAGTTCAAGCATAGGGGGTTCCTATGCTTGAGTTTTGATGCACAATTTGATTAAATTTTTGATTTTATATAATTTTATTTCTTGACATTAGTAATCAAACCATATTTCTGGATCAATTGTAATGTTATAATAACTTACTTCATAAATGATAGTATTATGTAAAATTTAATTGCACAATACCTTTGATTACATTTACAATTTACATTTAATAATGCTGTAATTAATTTTTAATTAATTACTCATAAACAGATTAATTTTTATACGTTTACAATTGGTTTCGTAAACAATATGCTTAAATAGATAAAATTGTGGAACATATGGTCCACTTAAGTACAAAAAATATGCTTAAATAGATAAAATTGTGGAACACATGGTCCACTGATGTATAAAAAAATTTAATATGATTAAATAAATATTGTGGAACATATGGTACACAGATGTACAAAAAAATAAATAGGCTTAAATAGATAAAAATGTGGAACACATGGTATACTGACGTACAAAAAAAACTGTGTATAATCAAGTGCTAAATAATATATTTCTTTATTTATTCTGAGGTGACATTTTACTCTTGAATAAATTTGTTTTCTTTTGAACTGCTCTTCATCTTCATCATGAACATCATTGACGCAACAGCCCCATGGTTGGCCAAGACCGTTTGCCTACTGGAAGATTTCGTGACAGGAAAGGTCAGCCTTACACCCAATGCTCTACAGTTATGTTAAGCCGGGAACTACTGATTAAAGCGGATTCTGAACCATTACAAGCATCCGTGCCACCGCCGGAACTCGAACCCGAAACTTGTGGCACCGAGCGCCAGAGCTCTATTCACTCTGCCATCAGGCCCCATTTTTCATCTTAGCGGATGGATATACTTCTTGAACTGCTTTAGTCTATCCACAAATTACATGCTTCTAATGAATGCTTAATAATAATCATAATTATATTCCAGAGCAAATGTTCACTAAAATTTAAAAATCATTTTAATATTTTTTCTTCCTTTTTTACTCTTTGTTCATTATGACTATAAGAAATTCCCATTCTTTAGTGATGTATCTCTATATGCTAATTCAATTCCGCATTTGAATTGAACGATGACGTTTATTCATTTAATAAAGTGGTTGTTTGCATCCCCCTGCGGTGACGTTGATGACGATGCAATATCTTTAAAATTTAGGACTGTTAACGAAATGGCCAATAAAGTCCTGATGATAATGATGATGAAGTGACAGATAATGAAGAGTTATAAATTGGAGTACTCAAGTACTGCACATATAATCGAAACTAATTTCGAGCAACTCTTGATCACTCATTATGAACCATTAATGCATTTAAAACCATAATCCTTAAGTTAAAGTACTAAATTTAATAAAAACTTTTATGTAGTACCTCTTCATTTTAAATTATAAAAAATATGTACCTAATTTAAATGAGACACTTAATATATTTTATTATTATTTATCGACTTTTCAAATATCTTTAAGTTAGAGTTTTGAATTATATGTTTCCTTATAATAATAAGGGAAAAATATGTTATATTTTAATGAAGAAATCAAATTATAGTTATTGGCTTTTTCAGACAAATAGCATTTTGAACACTTCCTTTCTGTAGTTATACAATAATAATCAAGAGTTTGTGGTTTTGTTGCATTTATTCCAAAATCATTTTAAAGATCTTGATCATTACCAGATATTATTTTTATTATTATTATATCATTATTTTATTTTATTATTTTTATTATTATTTATTATTCTTTATTAATTAAATGAGTTTATCACAATATTATTAAACAAGTCTTTACGAAAAGATTAAAATGAATTGTATATACAAAAGTCAATAAATATGAAATTAATTTTAAATATTTCGCATGAAAATTGGCCTGTTTTTTCTTTAATAGATCAGGCTTCAAATGATAAAGTAAAGTTAAATACCCGCTCGTACTTGTGCACCATCTATAGAAATATGTACGAAATATTAAATATTACTTTTAAGTTAACTTGAGAATAGTTTCGATAAAATTCTTTTCAGTTGATTTAAGTACAATACAATCGATTAAACATGGCTATGTGACTTTGACAATAAATTTCAATACGATTTTGACATTTTTTTAAATTAAATATGACGATAATTATGTTCCCACTTAACTATTTTGATGTCCTCACATTTTTTTTTTTTTTTCAATAAAGAAAATTTTTATATATATTTAATTAAGGTATTTGATTTACAAAAAGTTTTACTTACTTGCAAATTAATATTTAATCCTCGAACAATACAATCAAAATAAGAATCATATTAAATATAATACAATCGATTAAGCATGGCGAAGTATCAGAGGATAAATAAATTTATATTATAATTTTTTCGATAAATTTTAATACAATTCTAACGATTTTTTAAAATTAAATATGACGATAATTTTTTTCTACTTAACAATTCTTAAAGTCAGCAAATTTATTTTCTATAAAGAAATATATCTTAAATAAATGTGTACAAAAATTAGTTAAAAAATAATTTTACTTATTTGTAAATAAATATTTAATCCTCGAATAGTACAATCAAAAGAAGAATCGTTTTAAATGTAATACAATTGATTAAGCACGGCGATGTTTCAGATAAATAAATTTTTATGCTAATTTGATGATAAATTTTAATATGATTTTGACCATTTTTAAATTAAATATGACGATAATTATTTTTTCACTTAATTTTCATGACATTTTTAATTCTATGGCCTTATTTTTCTATAAAGAAAACTATCTGAAATAAATGTGTATAAAAATCGGTTTACAAAAATTAATACTTAAAATTAATATATACTTTAATAGTAAATAATATTTAATCTTGGAATTATTATTGATAAATAATAACAATAATTGCTGTTTTAAATCATCATATAACAGTTTTATTATTCTTTATTAATAATAATTCAAGGATTAAATATTAATAAATAATATAAATAATTAAAATAATATAAATAATATAATTAAATATTAAATATTAATAAAATAACAATTATTATTTATTTAATAAAATAAATTGAAATATTATTAATAAACAATAATAATAATTGATATTTTAAACGGTCAATAGCAATTATTATTATTGTTTATTAATAATAATTCAAGATTAAATATTAATAAATAATATAATTAAATATTAATAAAATAGCAATTTTTGTTTATTTATTAAAATAAAAGCAATTATTGTTAATTTTTTAGCAATCTAAAGAAGTTCTTATAATACTTTATTTTAAATATATTAATCAACAAAATTGTAGCAAAGAATAATTTTCTACTCAGTAAAAAAAGTATGCTTTGTTTATTCCCGTATAGAATTTCTTAATGATTATAATTAATAGATTTTAATACATTAATTTAATTTGTATGAACAGATTAAAATTGCTCTTAATAATATTACATTATGTTAAAGTCCATTATGATAAAAAATATTTTATAATACCTATGTGAATTGTGACTATAAAAAAATTATCTATCGTATGGCGAAATAGTGATTTACTTAAAAAAAATTAAGTGCTTTTAAAATATTTCCCCCCATCCCCCTCAAAAAAAATGATAGTTTTATTTTTTTCAATTCCTTCTATTAGCTCACACTCTCCCTATATATATATCTTGTTCAAATATTTAATCGTTAATAAAATACTTTTTTTCGTCCACTCTAGTTCCAATACATTTTTTTTGAAGTTGTAGTGGATGACACTGGATGTTAATATATTTTTTTTTTAATATTAATACAGTAATTAATTTTAGGTTTTTTTTACATTTAAGTTGCATATATCTACCAATCGATGGCGCCAGCTAAATTTAAAAAAATGAATGGAAATTTTTTATAAAGGACTTTCTGCAATATAGTGAAAAATAAGTAGGAATTGACTTTAAATTTTTTCTTTTAAGCTTTAAGCTATGTCCTTTTAAAAGTCCTATGTCCTTTGTAAAGTCCTTATAAGCTATGTGTACAATCTTCAGACTCCCAGAGTTGAAAAAATTATTCTCAACTCTACCGTAACAGCATTAACTCGTTACTGTACTCTGCTTAACATCCAGCATCACAGCTTTTTGAAAGACAGAAATAGAAACTTAACAACCTTACAACCAGCGAAATCTGAAGTAAACAATAAAAAAAAACACTCGAAAAATATCGTACAAAATTAGGGAAAGAATCTCAAAATAATGTTATCTGCACTTAGCAGAATTGGTTGCTTTTTGGAGTACTAAAGTAAGGTTTTACCAGATTTTTCACTCTACAACTGAAATTGAAACGGGTTTATTTTTTTTTTTTTTTTTTTTTCATAAAATTCTCTAAGGGATTCCTAGATTTATATAATTTACAATAATTTTATTTTAGATAATTATTATTTATTATTTATTAAAGTAATTATTTAAAATATATTTATATAAAAGTAGATAGATATTTATAGATATAATATATATATACTAGTATATATGACAATTTTTACCACAAATTTTAAAACGATTTTGAAGAGTTTTTTAATTAAATAGGACAATAATTATTTTTCCACTTAACAATTTTAATTTCATTCTATTTTTTTTCTATAAAGAAAAATACCCTAAATAAATATGAATAAAAATCGGTTTACAAAAATTAATATGTATTACAATTGTAAATTAATATTTAATCCTCGTACAATGCATTCTAAAGAAGTCATTATATGCTTTATTTTAAATATAATAATAATAATTCTAAAAAATTCTTCCAAAAAATAATTTTCTACTCAATTAAAAAAATATACGCTGTTTACTTCCATATAGAATTTCCTAATGATTCTAATTAATAAATATAAATAAAATTAGTACGCATAGATTAAAGTTGCTTTTAATAATAAATGCATTATGTTATCATTATGTTAAAATCATTATGTTATCATTATGTTAAAATCATTGTTATCATTATGTTAAAATCATTATGTTATCATTATGTTAAAATCATTATGTTATCATTATGTTAAAGTTGCTTATGTTACATTATGTTAAAAACCATTATGACAAAAAAAAATATATTATAATACCTATGTGAATTGGGACTATAAAAAAAACTATCTATTACATGGTGAAATAGTGAATTAGCTAAAAAAATTAAGTACTTTTAAAAGAATCCAAAAAATGATAGTTCTATTTTTTAGATAACTTAAACAGACTGAAATTACAGCCAGTTATGTATACAATCTTAAGAATCCCTGAGGGTAAAAATTATTCTCAACTCTACCATAAACCACGTTAACTCGTTACTGTACTCTGGCATCACAGCCTTTTCAAAGAGAGAAATAGGAACTTAATAACATTACAACCAGCGAAATCTGAAGTAAACAATAAAAAAAAAAACACTGGGAAAAATATTGTGCAAAATCAGGGAAAGAATCTCAAAATAATGGGATCTGCACTTAGCAGAATTGGTTGCTTTTTGGAGTACTACAGTATGGTTTTACCAGATTTTTCCCTCTACGATTGAAATTGAAACGGGTTTTTTTTTTCTTCCATAAAATTCTCTAAGGGATTCCTTAGATTTGGCTGTTTTTTTTTACATCGATTCACTTTTTTATTACTTTGATATTTGCTTTCCTTTTTTTATTTAGAGTTAATTTTGATTTTACTTTTGCCATTGCAAAGTGTAATGTTAAAGTGAAAAAAATATTGTTGAGCTTTAACAGTTTGTTTTCATTGTCTTTTCTGTGTGCTTTTTAATTTGAGCTATACACCTGGTCTGTTTGTGTAGTAATTTCCCTAAAGTATTCATTAATGGGTAATAGAATTAAAATAGTGTTTTATCAGGATAAAAAGGGTGCTATTTGAGGCTTTTAAACTAATTGTTTTGTGTGATCAGCCCTTTTTTTTGTCAGTAATTTGAGTTTCAAGATAATTGTCATGATTATCTATGTATATTTAATTGGGATTAAGCGAAATTTGTTAATTGTTTTAAATAACTGCATTGGTTAAATAAGGATATCGTATTATAAATAATATTCATAAAAGTATTTAAGTGATTTAAATCGGTTTACAAAAATTAATATATACTATAATTGTAATTTAATCTTTAATCCTCGAACAATGCGATCTAAAGAAATCCTTATATGCTTTATTTTAAATATAATAATAATTATTCTAAAAAATTCTACCAAAGAGTAATTTTCTATTCAGTAAAAAAAAAAAAAATAAAGCTGTTTATGTCCATATAGAATTTCTTAATGGTTATAATTAAATGTTAAAACAATTTGTACCAACAGATTAAAATTGCTTTTAATAATAATACATTGTTAAAATCCGTTATGATAAAAAATATTTTATAATACCTATGTGAATTGGGATTATAAAAAAACTATCTATCATATGGTGAAACAATGATTTACCTAAAGAAATTAAGTACTTTTAACAGAATCCAAAAAAAATTATAGTTCTATTTTTTAGATAGCTTAAAAAGACTAAAATTACAGCCAGTTATGTGTACAATCTTCAGACTTTCTGAGGGCTAAAAATTATTCTCAACTCTACCATAACCGCAGTAATTTGCTACTGTATTCTGGCATCACAGGTTTTTGAAAGAGAGAAATAGAAACTTAACAGCATTACAACCAGAGAAATCTGAAGTAAACAATAAAAAAAAAACACTCGGAAAAATATTGTACAAAATCTGGGAAAGAATCTCAAAATAATGGGATCTGCACTTAGCAGAATTTGATGTTTTTTGAAATACTACAGTAAGGTTTTACCAGATTTTTCACTGTAGGATTGAAATTGAAACGGGCTTTTTTTTCTTTCATTAAATTCTCTTAGAGAATCCTAGATTTGCCTGTCAATTAGTCTAAAAAATTCTAACAAAGAATAATTTCCTACTTAGTAAAAAAAGCATGCGTTGTTTACTTCCATATAGAATTACTTAATGATTATAATTAATAGATTTTTATACAATTTGTACCAACAGATTAAAATTGCTTTAATATATTGTATTAAAATCCATTACGATAAAAAAGATTTTATAAAACCTATGTGAATTGGGACTATAAAAAGAAACTATCTATGATATGGTGAAATAATAATTTACGTAAAATAAATTAAGTACTTTTAAAAAAATAAAAAATAAATGATATTTTTGTTTTTTCGATAGCTTAAAACGAGTGAAATTACAGCTAGTTATGTGTACAATCTTAAGAATTCCTGAGGGGAAAAATTATTCTCAACTCTACCATAACTGCATTAACTTGTTATGTACTCTGGGATCACAGCTTCTTTAAAGTGAGAAACAGAAACTAAACATCGTTACAATCATCGAAATCTAAAGTAAACAATACAAAAAAAACACTCAGAAAAATATTGTACAAAATCAGGGAGAGAATCTCAAAATAATGGGATCTGCACTTAGCAGAATTGGTTGCTTTTTGGAGTACTACAGTACGGTTTTAACAGATTTTTCACTCTACGATTGAAATTGAAACGGGTTCTTTTATTCCTTTCATAAAATTCTCTAAGGGATTCCTTAGATTTGCCTGATTTTTTTAACAGCGATTCACTTTTTTTTAATACTTCGATATTTGCTTTCCTGTTTTATTTAGCGTTAATTTTGATTTTACTCTTACCATTGCAAAGTGTATTGTTCCTAGAGTGAAAAAAAAATTGTTGAACTTTTAAGTTAGCTTTTACATTTTGTTTTCATTGTCTTTTCTGTGTGCTTTTTAATTTGGCTATACACCTGGCCTGTTTGTACAGTAATTTCCCAAAAGTATTCATTAATGGACAATAGAATTAAAATAGTGTTTGATCAGGGCAAAAAGGGTGCTATTTGAGGCTTTTAAACTAATTGTTTTGTGTGATCGGTCCTTTTTTTAATCAGTAATTTAAATTTTACGATAATTGTCATCATTATATATGTACATTTAATGGGGATTAAACGAAATTCGATAAATATTTTAAATAACTGTAATAGTTGAATAAGAATATCGGATTATAAATAATATCTATTAAAATAAGTGATTTAAGTCTTTCTATTTTCTAAAAACAAACGGACAGCCTCTTAAAAATTATCTACTATATATTTATCATGTATTAAATATATAGTAGATTAGGCATTTTAGTCAGTATGTTCATTTTTTATTGTAACTATGTAATATTTTGCAATTTAGTAAGACAAAAATTTAAAAGTGAGTAATACAAATGCTAATTGAATAAAAATAAAGTTTATAACTTTAATATTATAGTGTTTAATTTTGCTAACAGCATCTGCATCGTATATAATTATGCGAAAACAATTACTGCGTACATAAATTACGTGGAAAATAAGTAGCGTGCCAAAGGTAAATTCTTTGCAATTGCTTATTGTTTTAATTGCGTGAAAAATTATGAACTTGCAAATGTTAAAGTTAGAACTTTAATTGTTTAATTTTTACTGCGATTAATTTTCCTCAATATTTAATTCAATTCTTAATTCCTAATTTTTAATTAATCTATTTTTTTATTAAAAAATCTGTTTTTATTCTAATTATCATAACTTTTTTCTTTTATGAAGATAAATGTTAGTTTTAAATATATGCTATTTGGAAGTTTTTTCAGATGTATATTAGCTAGATATTCACATAAATATTTTTACATAAATTGGCTTATATTAACTTCTATTGAAAAACTGTAATTCTAATTCAAATTATATCGTGCACAAAATTATTTGATCTAATATAATTTCATAAACCAGGTGTTTTCAACGATATCTGGTAAATGATCAACGCTTTTTATCCATGTTTATATATATATAATCTCTTTCTTCTTGAATGGTGCAACAACCCCTTGGTGGGCCAAGGAGGTCTGCCTTTCAGCAGATTCCGAAACATAAGATGTTTTCTTTTTACATCTCATGGTAGTATTATATGGGTAGTGTTATGGATAGTGGGTAGTGTTATATGATTTTAAACTGATATATGATAAAAATACAAAAGATTATATTGTAACTTTTGCAAAAAATAAATAAATAAAGAGAGATTTAGAATCGTTAACAACATTTTTATTATGAACAAGCAAATTTATACACAATTAATCACAACACAAGGTATACAGACAATAAAATTGCATAATAATGAATGTAACTTAAAAATTGATAAAAATTATTTTTTACAAATAAATGACAATATATAATAACATGGACACAGACATGTGCAGAAATATAGTTAAAATAAATTTACGGATTACTTATTATAATCCGTAGCAATTAATATAATACATCCAAAGAAATGAAATCTGTAAATAAATGGAAATAGTAGATTGATAATTCAATCGATCATTCGATATTTCTTTGAATTGCTAAGATTTCACGTTAATTATTAGATCATCTTACCCAGTAGTTGCACAACATATTTGCCATACCATCTCTTTTCCAAAAGAAAATTACTCACTGCTTCCTTGGAAATCTACCTTCTTCAAGCAAACAAGAAATTTGTGATCTAATAAATCAATTTGTGTATCTATATATCTACTTGCAACACAATAAATAAAGGATACAACAGTACAAAGTTGTAAACAAAACACCTTGAAGCTTAAGTTATTTATTAAAACAAGAAAATTGCTATCAGCACGGAGATCAATTGTATTTATTACTTGAGATTAATTATGATTGCTACTTTGGTGAATTGTCTGATGATAATTTATTTAACGAATAGTTGTTGAGTACCATAAATTAATACAATTTGTATATAACATGTAAATAAAAACGGTTGTATTGGATGCATCATTTGCATTATAAAGGATGTTACATTTGGTAATTTGTATGACAAAATTTATTTAATGAACAGCTGTTGAGGACCCAAATTAATACAATTTGTATATAATATGTAAATAAAAGTGGTTGTATTGGATATTAATATTTGGATGATAAAGGATATTACATTTACAATACGTACTTTCAACAAGTTATTACGAGCACATAGTTTTCTTGATGTCTCTAACAATATGAAATATCCTCGCCTATTAGTAAGTACTTGCCTGTTAAGTTCTGCCGGTGGAGTAGATCATCGATCTGTTGTAGCGTGATTTTTTGTTTTTACAACAAGCAATGAAAAACAATGTTATACAATAAGTGAACATGTTTTCTAAATTTTCTTCCCTTCTCTTCCTTCTAAGTGATTTCATAATTGCTTTTTGAAATCTACCAGTAGGTAGTTAGCCATGGCCCACCATGGGGCTGTTGCTCTAATGAAGAAAAAGAAAGTAGTTAAAACACTCTTTTAGTCCAAATGCTTTTAGACGTGTGGATTCCAGTCCGCGATTAGTGAGTAGGAAAATACAGGTTCTAATCCGTAGCGGTATGCATCACATTCACAGTTTTCAGGCACGACGAGGTGCGATGACGATTGTAAAGAGTGTCGCAAACTTCTCGCAGTAAATGTTTGATGCCTGATGGGAATTGTAAGATTTTTCTCTAATACAGTACTCCAATACTGGACAATTATCCCTAAAATCTACTTGTGTTTGTAAATATAAAGTATAATGTTCCAACGTTCCTAAAAATGGAACACTTCAGTAATAGTTCTAGTATAGATAGAGACGTTATGGTTTTTTCTCATACAATAACAATAACATTAACAATTTTCCAACATTGTCCATCGTTGAATTGTTTGTGTCATACATAATGAAACATGATTTCTCCTGATTTGAAAGAAAAAATATCTCTTTAATACTTTAAATATGTGAAATTATTTAAAAGGCATCTCAGGTTTTGTTATTAAAAATGAGTTCAAAGAACTTAATTCGGTAAATCTAACTAACACATAGGCAAAGAACAGGCCATCAATAAAATTCCTGTTTTTTCCACTCGAAGATTTTAATCGATGGAAACTCTCTTGTAAAAGATTATTTCAAGATGAGAGAACATTAAGCACCATTAAGTGTATTATTTCAGCCCAGAGCGGAACATGTTTGGAGGATTCAATAGAAATCTTTCGAATTCCCTTTGTTTATGACAGCCATTTTTCCCTCCTTTTCTTGGAAAGGAGCGATGTGATGGATCGCATTCGATAACGATTCATCATTGTCTTCCATCGAATTAATCGTTCCGGCCCCCAGACGAGGAAGGCGTATGGCAAGAAATGATGGAGAATGTTTGTTCCCCAACAATTCTCTTCTTATTTTCGTGACATTTGTTTCCGACAGGGAATACTTATTCAAAGCGAGAAAATATATTTATCAGCAAGCTGTTGATTGCAACGCTAATCACAGGAAAAAAATAAGTAATGGCGGATTTTTGTGTGGAATTCTTCTTTTATTAATTTCTGAATAAAGCTAACAAGGCATAGGATATTTATGTGCAAAAGAATTTGCTTTATTTGAATGTATTTGTAGTGTATTATATATTGTCTTTTTAAATATATTTATGGTTTAATTTGTGGGGCCTGAATGGCGGAGGGGCTGCGCTCTGATGCTCGGTACCACAGGTTTCGGGTTCGAGTCCCGGTGGTGCACATGTAAGTGACACGTGTATTCTTTATACGGGTTAGGGATGTCAACTCTGCTTCCAACGCCCTGCTGTCATATTAGACCAGGACATACCGTTTAAAATGGATCCCGAGCCACTAAAAAATCCATGGAACATCCAGGACTCGAACCCGAAATGTGTGGCAGCCAACCTCACTCACTTGTGTCTACTCACTCGACCATTAGACTCCATTGTTTAGGTTACATTGATTTTTAAAGATATAATTAAAAAAAATTTCTCCATTCACGTTAAAGATAGTAAAAATGCAGTACATAAGAGAAATTTAAATTAAAATTCAGATTCTGATAAAAATTAAAATTGAGATCCATGAAAATTCATTTCATATAAAGGTTATTTTGGGCCCTTCTTTTTTACTACTGAAAATAATATCTATATTTGAGTAGATTTATGAATAAATTAAATAAAATAAAATAAAATACTAAAGTCTTTAAGAAAATTGCCGTTTAAGTAAACACTATATTTTTCCCCAAAACCCAGTGGTCTTACTTCGAGCAATCCCATCTCTTAGCCTGGAGGCGAAAGAGTGGTGGTTCAATCGTCCCCAACTGATCTTCGAACTAAAATCAGATATTTAATTCAAAAGTATTTCTCCGGAATGAAATTCCAACAAGAGAAGCCGCACTTAACTGCAACTGTGGAACCAAAACTTATCCGTGGGTCATCAAAGGGAACAAAGAAAAAAACAAGAAGAGAGTAGCTGGTCAATTCACTAAGGAAAAGAGAGGAAGAAAAAAAGAAAATGATTTTTACCACCTTTCTTTTTTTTTTCTTTCTTTTCATGACTAACTCCGTTCGAATCCCACTTATTTAGATATCCCTTTCCACCCGCTGGTCTTCCTTTTTTTATTGGGCAATGTCGAGGGAGAGTAAAAATTGCCCGCCAGGCCTCTTTTGGGGAGACTGCCGGTCGTATTTGTTTCAAGTGTTATGAAAAAGCGCTCTGTTATGAATAAAAGATTGCAAGCACCTCCTGCCAATGAATAAATGCATGCGGAAAATATGGACCGTCGGGTACTGTCTACGAAAAGAAAAAATAAATAAATAAAAGAAAAAAGAAGAGTTCTTCTCCATATTCGCCCTCAAGGTATTCCTCGGCCGAAAACAAGCGCAGCAATCCGCAGTCAAGTTTCATCTTGTAGGCATTTGATTCGATACAGGTGGCAGGACACTTCCTACGGTTGGTGATCTTGGAGGTGCCTTTCGAATGGAGACTCTAGACGAAAAAGAAGAAGCTCCTCTTTGTTTTGTAAATCAAACTAAACATTTTAAAAAATAATAAAAACAAATCTAACAAATAATAAAGAAAAAAATAATGAATATGCAGCATTTTGCATATTTACACATAATGATCAGACAGTAGGGGCCTGAACAACCTGAATGGTCGAGTGGCTAGCGGTCTGGCGCTAGGTATTACATGTTTCGGCATTGCTGCTTGCCGGTGCCATGGATGTTTGTAGTGGTACGGAATCCACTTTAAACCGTAGGTTCCGATCTAACGTGATCGTAGAGCGGTGCGGGGGGATTGTCGCGACCGTAGCTATCTTCAAGTTACACGCGTCGCCTGGGTAGTGCCAATTGAGAAAAGTCGGTGCAGCGCTTGCCTTAATGCATCGAAGACAATTGTCTAACTGTTTGCCAGATGCATTAGAACAAAAAAAAAATGATCAAACAGTCGTTGATTTTCATTCTTTATAGAGTTTAGTTTTTTGAAAGGAGCAACAAGAAATATATTGATTATTAATATAGATCAGTGTAAAATTATCTATATGTTGTCAGTCCTACGCGCAACACTTACTCTACATTCATATTACACAGGGAACTATTGTTTAAATGAGATTATGAATCGCTAAAAACATCCATGACACCGCCGGGTCACAAAAACGAAACCTGTAGTAGCGAACATCGTTGTGCTAGTTATTCAGCCATCAGACACCATTGTTTAGGTTACATTAATTTTAAAAGACGTAATTAACAAATTTTTTGTCCATTCACATTAAAGTTTGTAAATGCTGTGACTAAGAGAAATTTAAAATAAAATTACAATTTTCTTTCTCAGATCAAGATACTTTGTGCTCTTCTTATTACTAATGAAAATACTTTTTGTATTTCAACAGTAGATTTGTGAATAAATAAAATAAAATAAAATATCAGGTCTTTAAGAAAATTGCCTTTTAAGAAAACACTATCTTTTTCCCCAAAACCCAGTGGTCTTACTTCGAGCAATCCCATCTCTTAGCCTGGGGGCGAAATAATGGGTGGTTCAATCGTCCGTAACTGATCTTCGAACTAAAGTCAGATTGTTAATTCAAAAGTATTTCTCCGGAACGAAATTCGAACGAGAGAAGCCGCACTTAACTGCAACTGTAGAACCCGAACTCATCCGTGGGCCATCAAAGGGAACAAAGAAAATAAAGAGAGTAGCTGCTCAATTCACTAAGGGAAAGAGAGGAAGAGAAAAAGAAAATGATCTCTACCACCTTTCTTTTTTTTTTTTTTTCGTTACTAACTCCGTTCGAATCCCACTTATTTAGATATCCCTTTCCATCCAGTCTTTTTTTTTATTGGGCAATGTCGAGGGAGAGTAAAAATTGCCCGCCATGCCTCTTTGGGGAGACTGGTGGTCGTATTTGTTTCCCGTGTTATGAAAAAGCGCGCTGTTATGAATAAAAGATTGCAAGCACCTCCTGCCAATGAATAAATGCATACGAAAAATATGGACCGTCGGGTACTGTCTGCGAAAAGATAAAAAAATAAATAAATAAAAAGAAGAAGAGTTCTTCTCCGTATTCGCCCTGAAGGTATTCCTCGGCCGAAAATAAGTGCAACAATCCGCGAGTCGAGTTTCACCTTGTAGGCATTTGATTCGATAGAGGTGGCAGGACACTTTCTACGGTCAGTGATCTTGGAGGTGCCTTTCGAAGGGAGACTCTAGACGGAAAAGAAGAAAAGAGAAACATCTTTGTTTTGTAATGCAAACTAAATTTACTTTTATTTAAAAATTTAAAAAAAACATTCGAAAAGAAATAAGAAATATGCAACATTTTGCATCGTTCGTCTGCATTTTTTTCAGTTTGGTTTGTCGCTCTACGGTCATTCTGTGCACACTTTAGGCCAATTGGATTTTAACCTACAGTTTAATAAGTATTCTGAACAACTCACAAACATGCTTGCCATCGCCAGGATTCGAACTTGAAGCCTTTAGTTCCAAAGGCAAGAGCTCTAGCCAATTGGCAATCAGGCTGCACATTTTTTTCAGAGCTCAATGTTTTGAAAGAAGTAAAAAGAATTACGTTGATTATTCATATATTCGTGTAAAATTAACTATGGTTTATAGAAACAAAAAATGTATTTACATGAATTTGTTTCCTGTACTTCATAAATTATAACATTGTTGAGTCTTTTTTTCCATCCGCATCTGTCATTTATTTTATCTGAGACATAGTGAAGAATTTAAAAATGATTATAATAAGATCTTTTAATGAAATAGGGGGCCTAATGGCCGAGTGGCTAGCTCTCTGGAGTCACCATGGATGTTTGCAGTGGTTCGGAATCCATTTTAAACATTAGCCATTTGATTTGATAGAGTCACCTTGTAAGCATTGGTTTCGATAGAGGTGGCAAGACACTTTCTGCGGTCGGCGATCTGGAGTGGCCTTTTGAATGGAGACTCGAGGCGAAATATAGAGAAAAAGAAACTGTTTGTCTTCTAATACAAATTAAATTTACTTTTATTAAAAAAGAAAAAAAATTATAGTAAATATGCAGCTTTTGCATGTTTACGTTTAATGAGCAAAGAATCGTTCGTTTTCATTCTTTTCAGAGCTCAGTATTTTGTAAAAAATAATTATATTTATTATTACTATATTAGTGTAAAAATATATCTACCTTTACGCAGATTGCCTTGGCCTACCATGGGACTGATGCACCAATGAAGATAGGTTTTATTTGTCGCTCTACTGAAATCTACATCAAAACTTAACGATTTCCCATCTTCGACCATCTGTGGATTGCTTGTGTCATACAGAATGAAACCGGAATTCTTCTGATTTGCAAGAAGATAGGCCTTTAGATTAACTTTAAATACAGCATGCGAAATTATTTAAATGAATACTTTCTCATTAAAAGTGAGTTCAAATATCTTAATTTTGGTAAATCTAAATACCACACAGACCATCAATGCGATTCCTGCTCTTTCCACTCGAAGAATTTAATCGATTTAAGTGAAAGATTATTTCAAGATGCGAGGACATTAAGCACCATTAAGTGTATTATTTCAGCCCATAGCAGCCTGTTTGGAGGATTCAATAGAAATCTTTCGAATTCACCTTTGTTTATGACAGCCATTTTTCCCTCCTTTTCTTGGAAAGGAGCGATTTGATGGATCACATTCGATAACGATTCATCATTGTCTTCCATCGGATTAATCGTTCCGGCCCCTGGATGAGGAAGGCGTATGGCAAGGAATGATGGAGAATGTTTGTTCCCCAACAATTCTCTTCTTATTTTCGTGACATTTGTTTCCGACAGGGAATACTTATTCAAAGCGCTGAAAATATATTTATCAGTAAGCTGTTGATTGCAACGCTAATCACAGGAAAAAAAAAGTAATGGCGGATTTTTGTATGGAATTCTTTTATTAATGTCTGGACAAAGCTAACAAGGCGTAGGATATTTATGTGCAATAGAATTTGCTTTATTTGAATGTATTTGTAGTGTATTATATTGTCTTTTTATGTATAGTTTAATTTATGGGGCATGCATGGCCTAGAGCTGGCGCTCTAACACTCGGTACCACAGGTTTCGGGTTTGAGTCCCGGTGGAGCCAAGAAAGGCAGTCTGCCTACTGGCAGATATCGAGAGAAATGTATTCTTTATAAGGATTATGGTTGTGAATAGTCATATTACTACAGTCACTTTACAGTCATATTAGACCAGGACTAACGGTTTAAAATGGATTCCGAACCACTAAAAAATCCTTGGTACCTCCAGGACTCAAACCAGAAATGTGTGCCAGCCAACTTCCCTCACTTGTGTCTAGTCCCTCGGCCATTACACTCCATTTTTTAGGTTACATTATTTTTCAAAAATATAATTAAAAAAATTTTATCCATCCACATTAAAGATCGAAATTTAAATTTAAAGTCAGATTCTGATCAAAATTAAAATTCAGATAAATGAAAATTCATTTCAGATCAAGATAATTTCGCGTCCTTCTTTTTTACTAAGGAAAATACTTTATGTATATCAAGAGTAGATTTGTGATTAAATAAAATTAAATAAAATATCTAAATCTTTAAGAAAATTGGCTTTTAAGTAAACACTATCTTTTCCCCCAAAAGCCAGTGGTCTTACTTCGAGCAATCCCATCTCTTTGCCTGGAGGCGAAAGAATGGGCGGTTCAATCCTCCGAAACTGATCTTCGAACTAAAATTAGATATTGAATTCAAAAGTATTTCCTTGGAATGAAATTTCATCGAGAGAAGCCGCACTTAATTGCAACTGTGGAACCCAAACTCCTCCGTGGGCCATGAAAGGGAACAAAGAAAAAATCACAAAAGAAAACGAAAAAAGAGAGTAGCTGCTCAATTCACTGAGAAAAAGAGAGGAAGAGAAAAAGAAAATGATGTCTACCACCTTTCTTTTTTCCTCTTTCATTACTAACTCCGCTCGAATCCCACTTATTTAGATATCCCTTTCTACCCTGTAGTCTTTTTTTTTATTGGGCAATGTCGAGGGAGAGTAAAAATTGCCCGCCAGGCCTCTTTTGGGTAGACTGCCGGTCGTATTTGTTTCCCGTGTTATGAAAAAGCGCGCTGTTATGAATAAAAGATTGCAAGCACCTCCTGCCAATGAATAAATGCATACGGAGAATATGGACCATCGGGTACTGTCTGCAAAAAGATAAAAAAAGAATAAATAAATAAATAAAAGAAGAGTTCTCAATATTCGCCCTGAAGG
Source organism: Caerostris darwini (assembly GCA_021605075.1). Classification (NCBI taxonomy): domain Eukaryota; kingdom Metazoa; phylum Arthropoda; class Arachnida; order Araneae; family Araneidae; genus Caerostris; species Caerostris darwini. The sequence goes on along the minus strand of BPLQ01000599.1, from coordinate 374,786 downwards.
TATTCCTCGCCCGAAAATAAGTGCAACAATGCGCAAGTCAAGTTTCACCTCGTAGGCATTTGATTCGATAGAGGTGGCAGGACACTTTCTGCGGTCGGCGATCTGGAGGTGCCTTTCGAATGGAGACTTTAGTCGAAATGGTTGGAATGGTCTATTGAAAAAAGAGAAGAAAAAAAAAACACTTGAAAGAAATAATAAATATGCACCTTTTTGCATGTTTACATTGAATGACCAAGGAATCATTTGTCTTCATTCTTTTTCAGATCTCAATTTTTTAAAAGAAACAAAAAGAATTATATTGAATGTTGTATTATATATCATCGTAAAATATTTATTATATTATAATATATGTATTATTGTTGTTCTAATTGTAGTTAATTATTATACCATGGTTAGGGCTGCATACCTGTTACTCATTTAGCACTACCCAGGGGGTACGTGTAGCTTGAGGATATGCTACGGAAGCGAGTAATACTACATACTACCCGCACAACGCTCTACGATGTTATTAAGACCGGGACTTAAGATATAAAGTGGATTCCGTACCCCTATAAACATCCAAGTCATCGTCGTGACTCGAACCCAAAACCTGTGACTGCGAGCATCAGAGAGCTAGTTACTCGACCATCACAGAGTTTAGTTTACGTTGTTTTTAAAGAAATAATTCAAAAAAATTTGTCCATTCACATTAAAGATAGTAAACGTAATGAATAAGATAAATTTAAAATGAAATTACAATTTTCTTTTTCACAATCAAGGTAATTTCGCGTCTTTCTTTTTAATAATGAAAATATCTTCCGCATTTCTAGAGTAGATTTGCGAATAACTGAAGTAAAATAAAATATCAAAGTCTTTAAGAAAATTGCCTTTTAAGTAAACACTATCTTTTCCCCAAAACCCAGTGGTCTTACTTCGAGCAATCTCTTTTCAATTGCCAGGAGGCGAAAGAATGGTGGTTCAATCGTCCGCAAGTGATCTTCGAAGTAAAATCAGATATTTAATTCAAAAGTATTTCCTTGGAATGAAATTCCAACGAGAGAAGCCACACTTAACTGCAACTGTGGAACCCAAACTCATCCGTGGGCAATGAAAGGGAACTAAGAAAAAAAAACAAGAAAGAAAAAAAAAAGAGAGTAGCTGCTCAATTCACTAAGGGAAAGAGAGGAAGAGAAAAAGAAAATGATCTCTACCACCTTTCTCTCTCTCTTTTTTTTCATTACTAACTCCGTTTGAATCCCACTTATTTAGATATCCCTTTCCACCCTCTAGTCTTCTTTTTTTTTATTCGGCAATGTCGAGGGAGAGTAAAAATTGCCCGCCAGGCCTCTTTTGGGGAAACTGGAGGTCGTATTTGTTTCCTGTGTTATAAAAAAGCGCGCTGTTATGAATAAAAGATTGCAAGCACCTCCTGCCAATGAATAAATGCATACGGAAAATATGAACCGTCGGGTACTGTCTGCGAAAAGATAGAAAAAAATAAATAAATAAAAGAAGAAGAAGAGTTCTCCATATTCGCCCTGAAGGTATTCTTCGGCCGAAAATAAGTGCAAAAATCCGCGAGTCGAGTTTCACCTCGTAGGCATTTGATTCGATAGAGCTGGCGAAACACTTTCTGCGATCGGTGATCTTGGAGGTGCCTTTCGAATGGAGACTCTGGACGAAAATGAGAGAAAAGAAACTCTTTGTTTCGTAATGCAAACTAAATTTACTTTTATTGATAAAAGAGAAAAATAAAACACGTGAAATAAATAATAAATATGCAAATTTTTGCATGTTTACATTGAATGACCAAAGAATCATTTGTCTTCATTCTTTTTCAGATCTCAATTTTTTAAAAGAAGCAAAAAGAATTATATTGAATGTTGCATTATATATCAGCGTAAAATATTTATTATATTATAATATATGTATTATTGTTGTTCTAATTGTGGTTAATTATTATACCATGGTTACGGCTGCATACCTGTTACTCATTTAGCAGTACCCAGGGGTTATGTGTAGCTTGAGGATATGATACGGAAGCGAGTAACACTACCCGCGCAACGCTCTACGATGTTATTAAGGCCGGGACATAAGGTATAAAGTGGATTCCGAACCTCTATAAACATCCAAGTCATCGTCGTGACTCGAACCCAAACCCTGTGACTGCGAGCATAAGAGAGCTAGTTACTCGACCATCACAGAGTTTAGTTTACGTTGTTTTTTAAAGAAATAATTCAAAAAAATTTGTCCATTCACATTAAAGATAGTAAACGTAATGAATAAGATAAATTAAAAATAAAATTACAATTTTCTTTTTCCCAATCAAGGTAATTTCGTGTCTTTCTTTTTTATAATGAAAGTATTTTCCATATTTCTAGAGTAGATTTGCGAATAAATAAAGTAAAATAAAATATCGAAACCTTTAAGAAAATTGCCTTTTAAGTAAACACTATCTTTTCCCCCAAAACCCAGTAGTCTTACTTCGAGCAATCCCATTTCTTTGCCTGGAGGCGAAATAATAGTGGTTCAATCGTCCGTAACTGATCTTCGAACTAAAATCAGATATTTAATTCAAAAGTATTTCCTTGGAATGAAATTCCAACGAGAGAAGCCGCACTTAACTGCAACTGTGGAACCCAAACTCATACGTGGGTCATCAAAGGGAACAAAGAAAAAAAAACAAGAAAGAAAAGAAAAAAAAGAGAGTAGCTGCTCAATTCACTAAGGGAAAGAGAGGAAAGAGAAAAAGAAGATCTCTACCACCTTTTTTTTTTTCTTTTTCATTACTAACTCCGTTCGAATCCCACTTATTTAGATATCCCTTTCCACCCGCTAGTCTTTTTTTTTTTATTATTCAGCAATGTCAAGGGAGAGTAAAAATTGCCCGCCAGGCCTCTTTTGGGGAAACTGCCGGTTGTATTTGTTTCCCGTGTTATGAAAAAGCGCACTGTTATGAATAAAAGATTGCAAGCACTTCCTGCCAATGAATAAATGCAGACAGAAAATATGGACTGTCGGGTACTGCATGTGAAAAGATAAAAAAAAATAAATAAAAGAAGAGTTCTCCATATTCGCCCTGAAGGTATTCCTCGTCCGAAAATAAGTGCAACAATCCGCGAGTCAAGTTTCACCTAGTAGGCATTGGATTCGATAGAGGTGACGAAACACTTTCTGCGGTCGCTGATCTGGAGGTGCCTTTCGAATGGAGACTCTAGAGCAGGGGTCTCCACACTTTTCAGCCTTAGGCCATACTGTTTAAGTAACAAGAGCCAAAACCGTTTTAATTTTTCTGCCATTATCTATAATTTCTAGGCTAATCGCCGAATGCGCGCTCTGAACTAGCATACGCTTGCTAAATTCGCTGGTTTAATTACTGCAATCTCTTTTAATAATTGGTACCAGTAAAACTGATCCACAACTACAAACTTTTGTCAGTGAAAAATCACAATTACATAAATCTCATTAGTATTTTTTTACAATTGTATACCCCACGGTTTCATTCGCGTTCATTTAGCTTTTCTGTTCCTGAGGGATTTTATAGATAAAAATCATATGTTTGATTCAGGATATATACATTTCAAACATTGATATTCATATATATGTGATACTCTTTACCCCAACATAAATACCGAGGCTAACCGCGGGATGTTCACTAGTTTATAATGTTAATGAGATTTATTCAGTTTTTGTTAGTAGTTATGCTTAAGTTAAATTTTCTGCATATTATGATTGTCATTAAGCTTTATCTAGCAATTAAACAAAACCGAGTTATTATCATTCTGTGTTTTTTTATCCAACTTATTACAGCAACAATAAGCTATTCGCTGTCACGGGCCGGATTTATGACACTGGCGGGCCGTAGCAGGAGACCCCTGCTCTAGACGAAAAGGAGAGCAAAAGAAACTGTTTGTTTTATAATGCAAACTAAATTGACTTTTATTGAAAAAAGAGAAAAAATTACGCAAAAAAAAAATAATAATAATAGTAAATATGCAGTTTTTTGCATGTTCACTTTCAATGACCAAAGAATCATTTGTTTTCATTCCTTTCAGAGCTCAATATTTTGCAAAAAATAATTATATATATTATTACTATATTAGTGTAAAAATATATATACCAGAACGGAGACTATCGTGGCCTACCATTGGGCTAATGCACCAATGAAGATTGGTTTGGTTGGTCGCTCTACGGTCATCTTGTGCCAACAAGGGCCAAACAGACCGGGACCTACAGTTTAAAATGGATTCCGAACCACTACAAATATCCATGACACCACCAGGTGTCGAACACGAAACCTATGGTAGCGAGCTTCTGAATGCTAATTACTCGGCCATCACACAACATTGTTTAGGTTAAATTTTTTTTAAAGGTATAATTTAAAAAATTTTGTCCATTCACATTAAAGATAGTAAAAATGCAGTTAATAAGAGAAATTTAAAAAAAAATTAAAATTTTCTTTTTTCAGATGGAGGTAATGCCGTGCAATTCTTTTTACTACTAAAAATACTTTATATATTTTAAGAATAGATTTGTGAATAAAAAAAAATTAAATCAATAAAATAAAATCAGCACAGTCATATCTAAGTATTTAAGAAAATTGCCTTGTAAGTAAACACTATCTTTTCCCCAAAACCCAGTTTCCTTACTTCGAGCAATCCCATTTCTCTTTGCTTGGAGTCGAAAGATTGGTGGTTCAATCGTCCATAACCAATCTTCGAACTAAAATCGGATATTTAATTCAAAAGTATTTCTCCGGAATGACATTCCAACGAGAGAAGCCACACTTAACTGTAACTGCGGAACCCAAACTCATCCGTGGGCCATCAAAGGGAACAAAGAAAATAATAAAGAAAAAAAAAAGACCGTAGCTGCTCAATTCACTAAGCAAAAGAGAGGAAGAAAAAAAAAATTATCTCTACCTCCTTTCTTTTTTTTTTTTTTTCATTACTAACTCCGTTCGAATCCCACTTATTTAGATATCCCTTTCCACCTGCTAGTCTCTTCGTTTTTATTCGGTAATGTCGAGGGAGAGTAAAAATTGCCCGCCGGGCCTCTTTTGGGGAAACTAGTAGGTCGTATTTGTTTCCTGTGTTATGAAAAAGCGCGCTGTTATGAATAAAAGATTACAAGCACCTCCTGCCAATGAATAAATGCATACGGAAAATATGGACCGTCGGGTACTGTCTGCAGAAAGATAAAAAAATAAATAAATAAAAGAAGAGTTCTCCATATTCGCCCTCAAGGTATTCCTCTGCCGAAAATAAGTGCAACAATCCGAGAGTCAAGTTTCACCTCGTAGGCATTTGATTCGATAGAGGTGGCGAGACACTTTCTACGGTCGGTGATCTTGGAGGTGCCTTTCGAATGGAGACTCTATATGAAAAAGGAGGAAAAAGAGACCTGTTTGTTTTGTGATGCAAACTAAATTTACTTTTATTAAAAAAGAGAAATAATAATAACAATAAAAAAAACACGGAAAAAAATAATAAATATGCAACATTTTGCATGTTTGCATTTAATCGCCAAAGAATCGTTTGTCTTCATTCCTTTCAGAACTCAACTTTTTGAAAGGAGCAAAACGAATTATATTGATTTTTATATTATATTATTATACATATTAGTGTAAAATATATCTTATATTATATTATTATATATATGTTTAAAATCATCTATGGTTTATAGAACAAAAAATTTACTTATGGGAATTTGTTTTCTATGCTTTATAAACTATTATAATTTTGAGAACATCTTCTTCCCTCTTTATCTATCATTTATTTTATTTGAGAAGAATAGAAATACATAGAAATTCTTACAAAAAAATCTTTTTAATGAAATTGGGGGCCCGATAGCTGAGTGATTAGTGTTCTGGCGCTCGGCATCTCAGGTTTTGAGGTGCGTGTCGAGGCGTTGCCATTCACCTTGTAGGCATTTGATTCGTTTTCCAGTTTGTAGTGGTTCGGAATCCATTTTAAACTGTACGTCCAGTTCTAATATAACTTTAGAATGCTGGACATAGGGTTGACAATACTACCTTGTAAAAAGGAAACAACTCTTGCCTTGAAATATACCAGTAGATAGACGGCCTTGGACCACCATGGAACTGTTGCACCAATGATGATGATGATGATGATTTCAAGTTATTTTATAAATAATTTTTAAAATCTTTAAATAAACCTTTCTAATACAAAATTCTATTCCAATGCATTTTATATAGGCCACTTGTATAAAAGTATATTTCTAAAAACAAATTAAAGTATAAATATAGTAAAAAAGACAAAATATAATACACTACAAATGCATTCAAATAAAGCAAATTCTATTGCACATAAATATCCTATGCCTTGTTAGCTTTGCCCAGAAATTAATAAAATAATTCCATACAAAAATCCGCCATTACTTATTTTTTTTTCCTGTGATTAGCGTTGCAATCAACAGCTTACTGATAAATATATTTTCAGCGCTTTGAATAAGTATTCCCTGTCGGAAACAAATGTCACGAAAATAAGAAGAAAATTGTTGGGGAACAAACATTCTCCATCATTCCTTGCCATACGCCTTCCTCGTCTGGGGGCCGGAACGATTAATTCGATGGAAGACAATGATGAATCGTTATCGAGCGCGATCCATCAAATCGCTCCTTTCCAAGAAAAGGAGGGAAAAATTGCTGTCATAAACAAAGGTGAATTCGTAAGATTTCTATTGAATCCTCCAAACAGGCTGCTATGGGCTGAAATAATACACTTAATGGTGCTTATTGTCCTCGCATCTTGAAATAATCTTTCACGAGAGAGTTACCATCGATTAAATTCTTCGAGTGGAAAGAACAGGAATCTTATTGGTGTAATTTTCTTTGCTTATGTGGTATTTAGATTTACTCAATTAAGATCTTTGAACTAACTTTTAATAAGAACACTTATACTTTTAAATAATTTTATATACAATATTTAAAGTTAATCTAAAGGCCTTTTTTTTTCTTGCAAATCAGGAGAATTCCTGTTTCATTCTATATGATACAAACAATCCAACGATGGTCGAAGATGGGAAATTGGTAATTTCTGCAGTAGAATTTAGTAGAGTGGCTAATCAAACCAATCATTATTGGTGCATTGACACCATGGTAGGCCAATTCAATCTGCGTGCTGGTAGATACATTTTTACACTAATATAGTAATAATGAATATAATTGTTTATTTGAAAATTTTAAGTTATAAAAGAATGAAAACAAATTATTCTTTGGTTATTCAATATAAACATGCAAAATGCGGCATATTTATTATTTTTTTTGCGTGATTTTTTTTTTCCTTTTGAATAAAAGTAAATTTAGTTTATATTACAAAACAAACAGGGGTTTCTTTTTTCTTCTTTTTCGTCTAGAGTCTCCATTCGAAAATCCCCTCCAAGATAAGCGACCGCAGAAAGTGTCTCGCCACCTCTATCGAATCAAATGCCTACGAGGTGAAACTTGACTCGCGGATTGTTGCACTTATTTTCTGGCCGAGGAATACCTTGAGGGCGAATATGGAGAAGAACTCTCCTTCTTCTTTCATTTATTTATTTTTTTTTATCTTTTTGCAGACAGTACCCGACGGTCCATATTTTCCGTGTGCATTTATTCATTGGCAGGAGGTGCTTGCAATCTGTTATTCATAACCAGGCGCTTTTTCATAACACAGGAAACAAATACGACCACCCCAAAAGAGGCCTGGCGGGCAATTTTTACTCTTCCTCGACATTGCCGAATAAAAAAAGAAGAGACTAGCGGGTGGAAAGGGATATCTAAATAAGTGGGATTCGAACGGAGTTAGTCCTGAAAGAGAAAAGAAAAAGAAACGTGGTAGAGATCATTTTCTTTTTTTCTTCCTCTCTGTTGCTTAGTGAATTGAGCAGCTACTCTCTTTTCTCTTTCTTTCCTTTTTTTTTTCTTTGTTTCCTTTCATGGCCCACGGACGACTTTGGGTTCTGCAGTTGCAGTTAAGTGCGGCTTGTCTCGTTGGAATTTCTTTCCGGATAAATACTTTTGAATTAAATATCTGATTTCAGTTCGAAGATCAGTTGCGGACTGTTAAACCGCCATTCTTTCCACCTCCAGGCAAAGAGATGGATTGCTCGAAGTAAGACCGCTGGGTTTTGAGGAAAAGATAGTGTTTACTTAAGAGGCAATTTTCTTAAAGACTTAGATATTTTATTTATTCACAAATTTACTCTTGAAATACAGAAGGTCTTTTCATTAGTAAAAAGGAAGGCATGAAATTGCCTTGATGTGAAAAAGAAAATTGTAATTTTATTTTAAATTTCTCTTATTTACTGCATTTACTATCCTTAATGTGAAAGGAACAAAAAAGTTTGTAATTATACCTTTAAAAAAACAATGCAATCTAGAGAATGGTGTCTGATGGCCGAGTAACTAGCGCTCTGAAGCTCACTGGCACCTGTTTAGGGTTCGAGGCCAGGCGGTGCCATGGTGTCAAGTAGTGGTTCTTAATCGACATTAAACCATAGGTATCGATCTAATATGACTACTACTACACCACACCACATCACTGTTCCCCATTAATAGTTTGGGAATAATGTGGGTGAGAAGTCTCATTAGGCTCTAAGACTCTTCTTGGACGAAATTCTGCCATTTTAAATTTCTCTTATTTACTATATTTAATGTGAGTAGCGAAATTTTTTAAATAATATCTTAAAAAAACAATATAACCTAAACAATGGTGTAGATAGCATTTGATGCTCGGTGCCACAAGTTTCGGGTTTTAATCCCGGTGGGGATATAAATATTTATAGTGGTTCGGAATCCACTTTAAATAGTTGGTCCCTGTCAGTTTGACCCCCATTTTTATGTGCACAAAATGACCGTAGAGAACAAACCAAACCAATTTTCCCTGTTGCATCAGCCCCATGTTAGTCTAAGGCAATCTGAGTACTGGTCGATGTATTTTAACACTAATATAGTAATTATTTTTTGTAAAAAAATGAGATCTGAAATAATGCAAACAAATGATTCTTTGGTCATTCAATATAAACATGCAAAATTAGGCATTTTTTTTCTATTTTTTTCGTAATTTTTTCTTTCTTTTTTAATAAAAGTAAATCTAGTTTGTGTTTCAAAAACAAAAGGTTTCTTTTTCGTCTAGAGTCTCCATTCAAAGGCACCTCCAGATCACCGACGTAGAAAGTGTCCCGCCACCTCTATCGAATCAAATGCCTACAAGGTGAAACTTGACTCGCGGATTGTTGCATTTATTTTCGGCCGTGGAATACCTTGAGGGCGAATATGGAGAAGAACTCTTCTTCTTTTATTTATTTACTTCTTCTTCTTCTTTTTTTTTTTTTTTTTCGCAGACAGTATCCGACGGTCCATATTTTCCGTATGCATTTATTCATTGGCAGTAGGTGCTTGCAATCTTTTATTCATAACAGCGCGCTTTTTCATAACACGGGAAACAAATACGACCACCAGTCTCCCCAAAAGAGGCCTGGCGGGCAATTTTTACTCTCCCTCGACATTGCCCAATAAAAAACACAGAAACTACTAGGTGGAAAGGGATATCTAAATAAGTGGGATTCGAACGGAGTTAGTAATGAAAAAAAAAGGTGGTAGATTTCGTTTTATTTTTCTCTTCCTCTCTTTCCCTTAGTGAATTGAGCAGCTACTCTCTCTCTCTTTTTTTCTTTCTTGTTTTTTCTTTGTTCCCTTTGATGGTCCCACGGATGAGTTTGGTTTCTACAGCTGCAGTTAAGTTTGGCTTCTCTGGTTGGAATTTAATTCCGGAGAAATACTTTTGAATTAAATATCTGATTTCAGTCCGAAGATCAGTTTCGGACGATTAAACCGCCATTCTTTCCACCTCCAGGCAAAGAGATGGGATTGCTCGAAGTAAGACCGCTGGGGTTTGGGGGGAAAAGATTGTGTTTATTTAAAAGGCAATTTTCTTAAAGACTTAGATATTTTATTTTAATTTACTTATTCACAAATCTACTCTTGAAATACAGAAAGTATTTCTATTAGTAAATAAAAAGGGCACGAAATTATCTTGATCTGAAAAAAGAAAATACTAATTTCATTTTAAATTTCACTTAATCATTAATTTAATATGAATGGACCAAATGTTTTAATCATATCTTTAAAGAACAATGTAAGCTAAACAACGGTGTTTGATGGCCTATTACCTAGCATTCAGAAACTCGCCATTACTGATTTCGGGTTCGAGACATGGTGTAGCCCTTTATCCTCGTAGTGGTTCGGAATCCACTTTAAAATGTAGGTCCCGGTCTGTTTAGCTCTCGTGTGCCTGATGATCGTAGGTCGACAAAACAAACCAATCTTCATTGGTGCATTATCCCCATGGTCGGCCAATGCAATCAACGTACTGATGGATGTATTTTTACACCAATATAGTAATAATAAATATAATTATTTATTGCAAAAATTTAACTCTAAAAAAATGACAAAGAAAACAAACGATTATTTGGTCATTTATTGTAAATATGCAAAATGCTGCATATTTGTTGTTTTTCGCGAGGTATAATTTTCTTTTTTTATAAAAGTATTTTTAGTTTGTATTACAAAACAAAGAGGGTTTCTTTTTTCTCCTTTTTCGTGTAGAGTCTCCATTTGAAAGGCACTTCAAAGATCACCGACCGTAGAAAGTGTCCTGCCACCTCTATCGAATCAAATGCCTACGATTGGAAACTTGACTCTCGGATTGTTGCACTTATTTTGGGCCGAAGAATACCTTGAGGGCGAATATGGAGAACTCTTCTTCCTTTTATTTATTTTTATTTTTTTTATCTTTTCGCAGACAGTACCCGACGGTCCATATTTTCCGTGTGCATTTATTCATTTGCATTAGGTGCTTGCAATCTTTTATTTATAACAGCGCGTTTTTCATAACACGGGAAACAAATACGGCCCGCAGTCTCCCCAAAATAGGCCTGGCGGGAAATTTTTATATTCTCTCCACATTGCCCAATAAAAAAAAGCCCTACTGGTTGGGAAGGGATATCTAAATAAGTGGGATTCGAACGGAGTTAGTAATGAAAAAGAAAAAAAAATGCAGAGGTAGTAGAGATCGTTTTCTTTTTCTCTTCCCCTCTTTCCCTTGGTGAATTGAGCAGCTATTCTCTCTCTCTTTTTTCTTTTTCTTGTTGAGGATGAGTTTGGGTTCTACAGTTGCAGTTAAGTGCGGCTTCTCTCGTTGGAATTTCATTCCGGAGAAATTCTTTTGAATTAAATATCTGATTTTAGTTCGAAGATCAGTTACGGACGATTGAACCACCATTCTTTCGCCTCCAGGTACAGAAATGGGATTGCTCGAATTAAGACCACTGGGTTTTGGGGAAAAGATAGTGTTTACTTAGAAGGCAATTTTCTTAATGACTTTGATATGACTTTGGTGGTTTTATTTCCTTTTATTTTTATTCACAAATCTACTCTTGAAATACAGAACGTATTTTCATTAGTAAAAAGAAGGGCACGAAATTACCTCGATACGAAAAAAGAAATTGTAATTTCATTTTAAATTTCTCTTATTTATTGTATTTACTATCTTTAATATGAATGCACAAAATTATTTTTAATTACATCTTTAAAAAACAATGTAACCTATACAATGGTGTGTTATGACAGAGTAACTAGCGCTCTGAAGCTCGTAGCCACAAGTTTCGAGTTCGAGTCAAGGCAGTGAAATGGTACCAAGTAGTGGTTCGGAATCGACTTTAAACCATAGGTACCTATCAAATATGGCTACTACTACTATACCACACCACACCACATCACTGTGCCTGGAGCTAAGTAGCCCCTTTACAGTTTGGGAATGATGTGGGTGAGAATTCTGATTGGGCCCTGTGATGCTCAACGGTCATAAAAGACCAGAAGCTACAGCTTAAAGTGGATTCCGAACTACTACAAACATCAATGGAACCGCTGGGATTCGAACCCCAAACTTGTGGTACCGAGCGGAAGAATGTCAACAAAACTCGGCCACCAGGCCCTTATTTTTGGGGAAGTATTATTTTTCTATAAGCCATAGATAATTTTACATTAATATATAATAATATAATATAATTTATATTTTATACTATATAATATTGTAATCAATATAATTCTTTTCGCTCCTTTCAAAAAATTGAGCTCTCTAAAGCATGAGGTTTGGTTTGTCAATCTACGGACATTTTGCCCGCACTTACCTACAGTTTAACGTGGATTACGAACCACTCACAAACATCCATGTCGCCACCAGGATTCCAAACTGAAGCCTGTGGCACCAACGGCAGAGCCATGGCCAATAGGCCATCCGGCCACTCTGAAAAGAATAAAAGCAAATGAATCTTTGGCGGCCATTTATTGTAAGCATGCAAAATGGTGGATATTTATTATTTCTTTTTTAATAAAAGTAAATTGAGTTTGCATCACAAAACAAACAGGTCTATTTTTCCTCCTTTTTCGTCTAGAGTCTCCATTCGAAAATCACCTCCAGATCACCGACCGTTGAAAGTGTCCCGCCACCTCTATCGAATCAAATGTCTACGAGGTGAAACTTGACTCGCGGATTGTTGCTTTTCGCGTGTCTTTTTACTTTCATTTTCGGCAGAGGAATACCTCAAATGCCTACAAGGTGAAACAGGGCAAATATGGAGAACTCTTCTTCTTTTTTTATTTATTTTTATTTGTTTTTTTAATCTTTTTGCAGACAGTATCCTACATATTTTCCGTATGCATTTATTCATTGGCAGGAGCTGCTTGCAATCTTTTATTCATAACAGCGCACTTTTTCATAACACGGGAAACAAATACGACCACCAGTTTCCCCAAAAGAGGCCTGGTGGGCAATTTTTACTCTCCCTCGACATTGCCGATTAAAAAAAGAAAAGACTAGCGAGTGAAAAGGGATATCTAAATAAGTGGGATTCGAACGGAGTTAGTAATAAAGAAGAAAAAAAAAGAAAGGTGGTAGAGATCATTTTCTTTTTCTCTTCCTCCTTTTTCTCTTCCTCTCTTCCTCCTTTCTCTCTTTTTCCCTTAGTGAATTGAGCAGCTACTCTCTTTTTTCTTGTTTTTTTTTTTGTTCCCTTTGATGGTCCACGGATGAGTTTGGGTTCCACAGTTGCAGTTAAGTGCGGCTTCTCTCGTTGGAATTTCATTCCGGAGAAATACTTTTGAATTAAATATCTGATTTTAGTTCGAAGATCAGTTGCGGACGATTGAACCACCACTCTTTCCACCTCCAGGCAAAGAGATGGATTGCTCGAAGTAAGATCGGTGGATATTGGGGAAAAGATAGTGTTTACTTAAAAGGCAATTTTCTTAAAGACTTAGATATGACTTTGGTGGTTGTATTTTATTTTATTTATTCAGAAATATACTCTTGAAATACTAAAGGTATTTTCATTAATATAAAGAAGGACACGAAATTACCTTGTTATGAAAAATAAAATTGTAATTTTATTTTAAATTTCTTTTATTCACTGCATTTAATATCCTTAATGGGAATGGATTTTTTTTTGTTATTATATCTTCAAAAACCAATGTACCCTAAACAATGGTGTTTGATGGCCGAGTAATTAGCATTCAGAAGCTCGCCACCACAGGTTTCGGGTTCGAGTCGCGGTGATGCTATGAATTTTGTAGTGGTTCGATGTCTAAATTAAACCTTAGGTCCCGTTCTTATATGATTGTAGAACGTTGGGTGTAAAATTGACGACCCTACCCCGTAAAATGAAACGTCTTCTGTTTCGGAATCTACCAGTAGGCAGACGTTGATTGTCCACCATGGGGCTGTTGCCCGAATTAAGTAGAAGAACTAAGCATTGAAAATAATTTAATTAAGCTCCTTTAACTAAGAATTGAAAATCCCCCGCAGTTGAAAATAATCAGATGATAACACTAGTGTGTCACCATATTATTCCATAAAGAAGTTATGGTGATTAAAATTCAACAATATAATCGATGTTTATAGGGATTCGGAATCTACTTTAAACCGTAGTTCCTAGTCTTATATAACTATAGAGCATTGGGCGTAGGACTGACAACTCTACTCTGAAAGAGAAAAGTTCTGCGACGGGTCGACCAGAAATATTCTTTTTTTCTCTGAGGTAACTGAACAGACCAGAGATTCCATTTGTTTACAAAGTGAGCCCCTTGTGGTTTCGTGTTTCACGCCATGTGATAATTATGATTTTCCGCAGAGCTAGTGAAATAGATTCGTCGTAGACCTCAGAACTCTGAAAAATAAATAATTAATTAAATTATAATTAATCTTTGTAAATAATTAATAAGTATAATTCTACATACATAATAATGCTTGTAAATAAAAATAAAATGTTTCCTGGAACCTGAAAGTATTCGTCGTCTTGGTGATGTTATAGATCTAGTATAGGCCGAGATGTTACACTATGCATAAATCAAAAATAAGCTTCGTAATTGTACCTTCTATAATGGCAAGTACTTTGAACTTATTGTTTCATAAGCCAGCATTAAATTTTCTTCAATTCTGTCTCATTCATGTATTGTGTTTTCAACTAATGATTTCAAATTCTCAATGAGCCACTCTCTATCTATGAATCAATAAAAGAATCTCATAAAAATATTTACAAGGAGTTCCACATCACATCACCAAGCATCTTGAAATCTATTTCTGAATAAAGTGATTCCACGATGTCAATTGAGAGAAATGATAGTAGAAGAAGAAAAAAAAAGAAGTCAACGAAGAGCTCCTTTTACGTGTTTTATGATCGCGGCACGAACAAAGATGAGAACGAAATACAAAACGTTAAAAAGCTCGCGAGCAGTATTTCTCGAATATCGCTGGAAATTGGCAGATGCACTTTGCTTAAATTCACTATTACGGAGCGAGTTTGAAAGGCCGTGAATGTCAGATAAAATGGAGATAAGCTATTCTTTCAGCTTAAAAAAGCAATTTCCGAAGCTGTGTGTAGTATCTGGATCACGGCTGCTCTGAAAGCCATTGAAATATCAAAAGCTCTCTGATCGAAGTGATATTCCTTTTCATGCTGAAATAAATTGAAAGCCAACAAAGGGGAAAATGGTGTCATAGTTTCCGTGTTAGGTAAATGTTTGTAAAAGTGTGGGTGGTTTTCAATATAAAGTGATAGACGGATAATAAATTTATGCAATGAATGAGTTGTATTATGTGTATTAAGAAAAGAGTAATTTTAATTTTCTTTAACAAAAAAATCATAAGAAAATATAATTTAATTAATTTAAACTAATTAAAATTAAATAGTAATTTTAATTAATCTTTAACAAAAATAATTATAAGCAAATGTAGTAAAATTTAATTAATTATAAGCAAAGGCAGTAAAATTTAATTAATCATAAGCAAATGTGGTATTATGCGAAATAAAAAATAAATCGTAATTTTAATTATTCTTTAATAAAAAGAATTATAAGTAAATGTAGTAAAATTTAATTAATCATAAGTAAATATAGTTAAGTTTAATTAATCATAAGCAAAGGTAGTAAAATTTAATTAATTATAAGCAAATGTAGTGTTATGTGAAATAAAAAATTCGTATTTTTAATTATTCTTTAACAAAAAAAATCATAAGAAAATATAGTAAAATTTAATTAATCATAAGCAAATATAGAAAAGTTTAATTAATTATAAGTAAATATAGAAAAATTTAATTAATAATAAGCAAATGTAGTATTATACGTCATTTTAATTATTCTTTATCGTCTTTTATATTTATCGTCATTTTAATTTTTCTTTAGCAAAAAAAAAAAAAAATCTTAAGAAAATGTAGGTTGTGTGGTTGGGTTGAGACTTGAAACACAGGTTTGAGTACTCACAGCTTTATTTACACATGCAAAAATACGAAATACATCCAGGAAATACATACACAATACTCAGGACTGCGCGGCATGTGCGGAATATACTTCCTGTCCGGATGAGAGTCTGTATGCCAACTATTAAGCAGGGTTGCGTTGAATATATTTCCTTTCAGGGTGAGAGATTAAAAACTAAGAGTTCTCAGCGGTAATGCCGGTTACGCTGTACTTCCTCTCGGTTAAGAGTCTCGAATCCTACTGACCATTTCTCATAAACGCTACAGGAGGCTCTCTTGCAGTGCGTAGGAGGAAGCACGGTTACATTAATAAGGGATAACATGGCTTTCCCTTTGATTAAATATAGATAAAAAATATGAGCTGAATTAAAAATAAAGTTTTCTGTAATATACGAATACTATGCTTAATATTCATAGATAGTAAACCGTAAACTTACGATCAAAGCCCAGTTTGAAATAAATTTTTAAAATTGCATATATCATTTTAAAATAAATAACACGATGTAAAATGTATCTCTTTTCAGAAAATTTCAATATTTTAAAGTAAATATATTAAGAATGCAAGTACAACTCGTCGTGTATTTATATTAACAGACATCTCTGTATTACTTTTAATATTTCGCAATATTAGTATCAAACTATGGATAATATATTTTTATGAATTTGGAATCATATTAAATTCCTTCTTATTAATTTCAAAAATATATACTAAGTCCTTTTTTAATCGCATTCTTATAGTACAATAAAGAAAAAGAAAAAAGAAACACTGTGTATATTAAAAATCTGTTTCTTATTAAAATATATTTTACTCGCTATATATTTAACTTTAGTTTTAATTATCAGCAGCATTCATCACCTTGAAAATTATTTTTCCATGTATTTTCACTAACTTGTAGCTTATTTAATTTGTATGATAAGTGTTTGTTGTTTTTTAAAATTGATATCAAATGAAAAATTCATTTTCAAAAATTCTATGTCATATATGGTCCTCTTTGTGAATATGCTATGATTGTTGATTTATATGTGAAATCCATATTTTCAAAATTCTACTTTCTTTGAATTATGAATTATTTATAAACTTTTAAACTATTACCTGCTACCTATTTTTCAATAACTTGTAGCATATTTAATTTGTGTTATAATGTTTATATTGTTTTTTTAAACAGGCATATCTGTATTATTTTCAATATTTCACAATATGTTAGTATCAAAGTATGGATAATATAGCAGTTTATCAGTTTGGAATCCTATTAATTTTAAAAACATGCATTAAGTCCTTTTTTAATCGCATTTTTATAGTACAATTAAGAAAAAGTTTATCATCATCACTTTGAAAAATAGTTTTACAAGTATTTTCTCTAACTAGTAGCATATTTAATTTGTATAATAAGTGTTTGTTGTTTTTTTAAAAAGGATATCAAATAAAAAATTCATTTTCGAAAATTCTATGTCATATATGGTCCTCTTTGTGAATATGCTATGACTGTTGATTTATATATGAAATCCATATTTCCAAATTCTACTTACTTTGAATTATGAAACGAATTTGAATTATAAACCATTTGCACTACTATCTATATCTATTTACTACCTATTTTTCACTAACTTGTAGCATATTTAATTTGTATAATAACGTCCATATGGTTTATTTTTTAAACAGGCATATCTGTATTACTTTCAATATTTCACAATATGTTAGTATCAATGTATGGGTAATATGACAGTTTATCAATTCGGAATCACATTAATTTCAAAAATATTCTTTAAGTCCTTTTTTAATCGCATTCTTATAGTACAATTAGGAAAAAAAAACCCTGTAGATATTAAAAGTCTGTTTCTTATTAAAATATATTTTACTCGCTTACTTTAGTTTTTATCAAAATCACTTTGAAAATTATTTTTACATGTATTTTCCCTAACATGTAGCATATTTAATTTGTATAATAAGTATTAATGTTTTTTAAATGAATATCAAATAAATTCATTTTCGAAAAAGAATTTTTCCTGTCCGTATTTTGTTTTTCCTCTTTGTGAATATGCTATGAGTGTTGATTTATATATGAAATTCATATTTTCAAAATTCTACTCTCTTTGAATAACGTAACAATTTATAAATAAAAAGATTTTCAAAAATTATTTTTCATAATTTAAACGCAATAAAACTATTCAAATATGTTTTTATGAATAAAAGCGAATTTATTCAACTGAAATTAATTGTATTTCAATTATCGAATTCACTGTTGCGTTAAATTTTAATCTCTAATAATGTTATTCAAATGATTTTTTAATTTGTTCTGTTTTGATAAATTCATGTTTTAAACTCCTTTCGAATTCATTTTATTTCTAAAATTTATCTTTAATATTTTACTAGTACTATTACTATTATAATTTTATTAATACTGCTACAGATAGTTATTATAATAGTTATAAAAACCTTCTACATAACAAGGTTTGTGTTATGCCTAACAAAGACTAACTAAGAGAAAAACTGAAAAGCTATAAAACAAAAAAAAAGTATTTTAAAAATTCTAAAATAAATACATAAATTAGAACCATAAAGGATCTTGAACAGTGATGCTGAAATTATTCACCCTTAAACCTCCCACCTGAAAAATAAAAGAGCTGTTACCATATTCATTAACATTATTCATCATTAAATATCGTCGTTATGTATCCAATTTATTTTTTTAACAAAAAATAAATACCCCGTTTTATTTTTAAATCAAAATTGAGTATATTGTAAGAGAATAATTGTAAAGATATTATTTTTAATTTCGATTGATCAATTTTATTCAAATGGATCCAATTTATTCTTTCAGAAACAAAAAATAACATTGTTTATTTTTTAATCAAAATTGAGTATATTGTAAGAGAATATATATCAATGAAATTGATCAATGAAAATTAAAAATAATATCTCTACAGATATTATTTTTAATTTTCATTGATCATTTTTATTTAGATGTATCCAATTTAGTTTTTCAGCAAAAAAATAAATAACCTTGTTTTTTTTTTTAAATCAAAATGGAGTATAGTGTAAGAGAATATATAATTGTAGAGATATTATTTGTAATTTTGTTCGATCAATTTTGTTGAAATGTAACAAAATAATTGTGGATATTTTATTTCTTGATTAAAAAAATTATCAAAAACTTTAATTCCGTTAAATAATGTTATAGATAAAAATTATAAATAATTTTAATCTATAAAATTATTCTATTCTGAAATCATTTTCTTATTTTTTAATAAATTAAATAAAAATTCTATTAATAATGTAATAACTTTTTTTAAAAAATTTAATAAAACCGCATATATTTGTTTTATGAAAACTGTTATTGAATTTTTAGCCCATTATTATATAGTTTCTCCACATTCTAATTAATTAATTTTATTGAAATTTTACAAAGTAAGTGGGGGTAATTTATTTCTTGATGAAAAAATTATCAAATATTTTAATGATAGTGATCATCGATAGCATTATTTTATATTTCTATTCTGAAATTTTTCTTTACATTTTTTAATAAATAAAATACAAAATTAATAATAGAATAGAATTTTTCTGAAATTTAATAAAACGGCATGTGTTTGTTTTATGAAAACTGTTATTGAATTTTTGGCTCAATATTATATTGTTTCTCCACATTTAAGCTGCCTGAGGGCCAATTAACTAGAGCTCTGGCCAATGATATCACAGGTTTCAGGTTCCAATCCTGGTTGTGGCATGGGTGTTTGTTAATGGTTCAGTTTGGTTTGTCGATCTACGGTCATTTTGTACACAGTTTAGGCTAATTAGACCCTGATCTACAGTTTAGTGGGGATTCAACCCACCACCAAACATCCATGCCACTTCCAGTATTCCAACCTGAAGCCTATTGAACCAAAGTTCAGAGAGCTAGCCAATTGGCCATTATGCCGCAAATGTAACGCAACAAGTAATTTTCAAACTTCTCTAAGCTGCAGAGGCCAATTGCTAGTGCTGTGGCCGTCGATACTACAGGCTTCAGGTTCGAATCCTGGCGGTGATGTTGGTGGTTCGGAATCCACGTTAAACTGTAGGTCCCATTCTAATTAGCCCAAAATGTGCAAAAAATGGTCGTAGGGAGACAAACCAAATCAAAAAGCCTCCATATTTAAATAAATAATTACATAAATATTGATAAGAAGATAGTATTTTTTATAATTACTTTATAAAAATTTCATTAAAAACCAACTAAATAAAGTCCAAAATCAGAATTTCTCACTTAAGTCCAAAAATTCATAAAACATTTGATTAAAAAAAATCCTTTGAACTTTTTTATATCAAAACTTATTTATAAAAGAAAATTAAAACCAGTACTTAGCACGTTATTGAGATCTGCGATAATTTTTAAATTAATTCTCTTTTTTTAACGCATCTTAATTTTTATTGAATTAGCCTAATATTATATTGTTTCGCCATTTTTAAATAAATACGTATAAAAAAGTTTACAAGAAAATAGCATTTTTTATTACTTGATTTACTTATTTTATTGAAAATTTCATTATTAAAACCAACTGAATAAAGTCCAAAATCAGAAATTCCATGAAAGTCCAAAAATTCAGCAAAATAAATTAGTTACATTTGATTAAAAAAACTCCTTTGAACTTTTTTTATATCCGAACTTAATTTATAAAAGAAAATTAAAACCAGTACTTAGCACGTTATTGACATCTCAGATAATTTTTAAATTAATTCTCTTTCTTTTTTTTAACACATCTTGATTTTTTTTTGCACCTGAAACTGACATTTTGATTAACTTCCCAAACATAAAGAGTAATTTGAGAGGGCTGGATAAAAAAAAAGGAGATGATTAGGTCGTTATATTATCGATATAGTCTGTCTTTTCAAAAGATTTTTATATTCTCGCATCAAAATTTGTTTTGTTATTTTTTTAATAATTTAAAGATGTCATTAATTCTAATGTCTAAACTTCTGTCTTATAAGAAAAACTTTTTTTGTTTAATCATCATTATCGTAATTTCCTTTAAAATTTCGTATGTAAATTGTTTGGAAAAATTATTTTGGTTACGATTCATTTATGTGTTTATTGTAATATTAGATATATATTTGTATTTATTGTAAGTGTGTCAGTACATGTGTTTATTACAACCTGTGCCAGTATATGTGTTTATTATAACATGTATGTCTGTACATGTGTTTATTGTAATATAGTATTCAGAAAAATATTAAAGGTTTTTTAAGATTTGTCATTAATTGAAATGTTTACGCTTCTGTCCTATAACAAATGCATTTTTTTATTTAGTCATCATTAACATAATTTCTTTTAAAATTTTACCCTGCATATTTTTTTTTAAATATATCTTAGTTGTGATACAGCACAGCCAACAGACCTGTATTTCTTTGGTACAGTCATCTAGTAAAAATCTTATGAAACTTAAGTCAGTAATTATCAATTTTTTTTCTAGATTTCTTCTTAAGTTTCAAAAATGTCTTTAAAAAATAATTATAGCCAGCAAAGCCGTAACTAGAGATTTGGTAGCCCCGGGCAATAGGGCCTCCTATATAATATTTCTCCCGAACTTAGTATCTTTTTTAAGGGTCGATTATTATCTTATTAATTAAAGTAGCGGTATTTTTTTTTCTTGCCCCACTTGGTAGACAGCAAACTCTAGACCAAGTCCAACAACCCATGTGATATCATGGAAGGAGGGAAAGGGGGGGGGCAGCTTCTGTTGTAATGGAGAACCTGTAGGTAGGAGTCTGACTTGGCTCCGTGTCGCTGAAGAAGGAGGGCAGTGCCTTCCGAAGGAGTGATTGTATCTCGCATACAAAGTCAGGTTACTTAAAGACCGAATTCCAATTTTTCTCCTATAAGACATGCAAATGGAGCAGATACGCATAAAAGTCCATCCTTTTGTTGATAGGCTTTTTATGGTATGTATAGTAAAATATGAAATGTACAAAGAATGTCTGTATGTGTGTCTAATCATCAGTGTCCTGCATAGCGGGACGGATATCCCATGAGTAAACTGCTCATGGAGGGGCCTGAATGGCCCAGTGGCTAGCGCTCTGGCTCTCGGTACCACAGGTTTCGGGTTCGAGCCCCGGCGGTGCCATGGATGTTTGTAGTGGTTCGAAATCCACTTTAAGCTGTAGGTCACGGTCTCCTATGACTATTGAGCGTTGGGCGTAGAGCTGACAACCCTACCCTGTAATAAGAAAAATATCTCTCGTCTCGAAATCTACCAGTAGGTAGACGGCCTTGGCCCACACTGGGCTGTTGCGTCAATGATGATGATGAAACTACTCGTGGGTGAGGGTAAAGGGGGCTTCTACTGTGACGGCGCACCCGTAGGTAGAAGTCTGACTTGGCTACGAGTCGCTGAAGAAGGAGGGCAGTGCCTTCTACGGAGTGACTTTTAGAGGGAACCGCATTTGCGTATTGAATAGAAGAAAACCCGGAAAAATTCCACCAAGTAGTCCGACTAATGAGGCAAAATGCTTAACATTCAAAACGTTATCGAGTCTCTTGGTGTCTACAATAAAGCAGCCAGCGGATG
Source organism: Caerostris darwini (assembly GCA_021605075.1). NCBI lineage: Eukaryota > Metazoa > Arthropoda > Arachnida > Araneae > Araneidae > Caerostris > Caerostris darwini. The sequence continues at coordinate 352,454 of BPLQ01000599.1, read as the reverse complement.
GAATCTCTACAGTAATGCTCATCAGAGGTGCTGGTTGCCACGAGTCGGGCAAAGTAGCGTTATACTTTAATCGACTGAAAAATTTATCTATGAATGCCTCTTGGATATGTGTTATAATATATTCTTTTTAATTTCTGTTTAATCCTGTATAGCGGTGTTATCTGCTAACAGGGTTAAGTTGATCGATATATTCCCCTATACCATTTTTATTATTTAGAAATACTTTTTTTTTCTAATCAGATAAATAATTTGACTTGAAAATTAAAAATATATATGTCAGCGAATTTTCATGTTTCTGATTTGATATTTGATGTTTTTTTAAAAATAAAACTTTTATTAAAAATAACATATGTTTGCCTGCTGGCAAATTGGCTAGCATTCTGGGTTTTGGTTCCACAGGTATGAAATGCCATATGTCGCTTTTGATTCCATAGGTACAATGCATGCAACTGCCAGTATTCAGCATCGAATACTTTGATATAGTGGTTCTGTATCCTCGTTAAACTGTAGGTATCGGTCTAATTAGCTCAAATTGTGCATAAAACGACTATAGCGCGGCCTACCAAACCAAACCAAACCCGGGCCTATAACTGCCCCAGTAATAGTTACGACCTAGATAAACAGTTAGATTCCTATGACGTTCAACTGTCATAAGAACCTAATTTCTTTCTTTTTTAAACCTAATTAAATTCTTTCTTGCTTAAACCTTCATTCATTTTGTGATCTTTATATTGAAACGTCTATATCCCTTTGATGAGCATTCATACCATTCGGAAAGATTCCAGGCATTCTTAGCTAGAGTAAAAAAAAGGTGTCATTCCTTTAGAGAAGTGGTCCAAATTAATTCTCAACTTGCAGGCAGGGATCGTGACCGCCATGTAATAGGACGGATGTCGGTCCATCAAGACATTCCTCGTCGTGTTTCCTCGGAGCACTCAACTTTCATGTCGGCGTTAAGTGAAAGGGCGGGTGGACATCACGTGATCGCCGGGGGGATCGTTTTATAAGACCCTTCGCATATCCGTCGCTCCAGGGGCTTCCTTCGCTGAGGAGTGAGAAATGGATTGGAATTGTTGCGTCTCTTCAAGTTTAGCAGGAGGAATCTTTTGTGGAGATTATGATCTGTCGAGCAGCTATTTTCATTCTGAAATAATATCGCGACGCTATTAAAACTTTTGTAAAGGTAGTTCTTTTTCACTGAATAATTAACAAATTTTAATATTCTGAAAAATATTGTTTCATGCATTCATCCCAATAGTATTTAAATGTATTTATGAGAAATGACTGAATTTGAAATATCTTTAAAGAAGAATTTTTTCTCATTACAAAGAAACTATGCAATGTTTATGTTTCTGTATTGGCCCCACATCGGCTAAATGCATCATTAGCCTCTTTGAAATAGGAATATCTCCATTGTCCACACAAACTTAGACCATCTACCTCAATAAATGATATGTTGATTTTTTTCTAACCCTTTTTTTTAATTCACTGAAAATTATTTTACGACCATCATCAGACTCATCATGCTCATCCACGATATGCGACTTGACAGCTAATTGTCTAGCACTCTGGTGTTTAGTACCACAGGCTTCAGGTTCGAATCCTGGCGGTAGCATGGATGCTTGTGAGAGGTTTAGAATCCCATTACACTGTAGGTCCCGGTCTAATTAGCCCAAAGTGTGCATAAAATGGCTGAAGAATGACACACCAAATCAAGGCAGTTGCCGATATTACTGTCGCGGTATTAGTTGCGTCCTAGATAAATAGTTAGGTTCTTATGATGTTCAACGTCACAAGAACCTAAATTATTTCATTTCTTTCTTTTTTGTAGACCTAATTAAATTCTTTCTTTTCTAAACCTTCATTCTTTTGTCAATCTTTATGCTCGAATGTCTATATCTCATTGATGAGCATTCAATGCAATTCGGAAGGATTCCAAGCATTCTAAGCCAGGGGAAAAAAAGGTGTCATCCCTTTAGAGAGATGTCACAAATTAATTCGAGCTCAACTCAACTTGCAGGCGGGGGATCGTGACCGCCATGTAATAGGACGGATGTCAGTCCATCAAGACGTTCCTTATCGTGTTTCCTTGGGGCACTCGACTTTCATGTCGGCGTTAAGTGAAAGGGGCGGGGGTGGTCTCACGTGATCGGGGGAGGCAGATCGTTTTATAAAGCCCTTCGCATATCCGTCGCTCTGGGGACATCCTCCTTCGATGCAGAGTGAGAAAAGGGGATTGGAATTGTTGCGCCTCTTCGAGTTTTATGAGGTGGAATCTTTCGTGGAGATTATGATCTGTTGAGCAGCTATTTTCATTCTGGAATATCATCGCCAAGATGTTAGAACTTTTGTAATGGTAGTTGGTTTTCATTGAATATGTAACGAATTTTAATGTTATTTCATGCTTTCGTCTCATAGTGTTCAAGGGTGTTTATTAGAAATGAATGAATTTTAAATATTTTTATAGAAGAGGGTTTTTTTTTTTCATTTCAGAGGAACTATGCAATATTTAAGTTTTTGAGCGTTTCGTTCCACATCTACTAAATTTGTTAGTAGCAACTTTAACATAAGAACATATCCTTTGTATACAGCAACTTAGAACATGTATGGAAAATTATTTTCCGACCCATCAGCAGACTCTCCATGTTCATCCACGATGTGCGGCCTGATGGCTAATTTGGTAGCACTCTGGCCTTTGGTACCATAGGCTTTGTGAGAGATTCGGAATCCATGTTCAACAGTATATCCTAGTCTAATTAGCTCAAAGTGAGCATAAAATGACTGCAGAACGACAAACAAACAAACCAAGTGCCTGATATCTCTGCCCCGAAAATAAATACAACTTAGATAAATAGCTAGGTTATTATGACTTCTGTCGTAAGAAATTAAATTCTTTCTTTTTTTAAACCTGATTAAATTCTTTTTTTTTTTAAACCTGAAAACCTTTAAATTTCTTGCTTAAACCTTCATTTTTTCTGTGATCTTTATGCTCGAATGTCTATATCTCATTGATGAGCCTTCATGCCATTCGGAAAGATTCCAGGCATTCTAAGCTATAATAAAAAAAAAGGTGTCGTCCCTTTAGAGATGTGGCCCAAATTAATTCTCAACTTGCAGGCGATGGATCGTGACCGCCATGTAATAGGACGGATGTCGGTCCATCAAGTGGCGAGACGTCCCTCGTCGTGTTTCCTCGGAGCACTCAACTTTCATGTCGGCGTTAAGTGGAAGGGGGCGGGGACCTCACGTGATATACGGGGAGGTGGGGGGGAGATCGTTTTATAAGGCCCTTCGCATATCCGTCGCTCTGGGGGCATCCTCCGCTGCGGAGTGAGAAAAGGGATTGGAATTGTTGCGTCTCTTCGAGTTTTAAGGAGGTGAAATCTTTTGTGGAGATTAGGATCTGTTGAGCAGCTCTTTCCATTCTGGAATTGTATCGCAACGCCATTAGAGATTATATCATGTTAGTTGTTTTTCACTGAATATAGAATGAATTTTAATATTCGGGAAAGTTTTGTTTCATGCATTCATCCCGATAGTTTTTAAATGCTTTTATTAGAAATAATTGAATTTAAAATAGTTTTATAAAAGAATTTTTCTATAAAAAGGAATTATGCAATGTTTATATTTCTATGTTTTACCCCACATCTGCTAAACGTGTTATTAGACACTTTAAAATAACAACATGTATCAACTCCTTTTCCACTGCAACTTAGAACATGTATCTCAATAGTGGCCTGATGAGCAATCGGCTGGCGCTCTGGGCCTAGGTATCATATCCTTCAGGTTCAAATCCTGTTGGTAGCATGGATGCTTGTGAGTGGTTCAAAATCCACGATAAACTGTAGATCTTAGTCAAATTAGCCTAAAATGTGCACACAAAAAATGGCCGTAGAGCGACAAACCAAATCCAAACTTTTAGACGTCTGAAATATTTTTCAAGTATTTTTTCAGTTGGAATATGGGAAATGTTTATAGTTAATAATAATTATAGCCTAATATTATCGATTACTTTTATCGATATACTTTTAATGTTTTGTTTCGTAATCATTTCTTCCTCAATATCTCTTCTAATATTTAACTTTAATTTTAGCTGTTTATTAACTTAAATCACAGCTAATTTAATTTCTGTAGAATAGTTAAGATGTTCTATACACAATTATAATAAAAAAACCAAGGAAATTATCAGAATCAAGAAAGAATTACGAAAAAAATATCATTACCAAGAAACATTACGAAAAATATATCATTACCAAGAAACATTACCAATAAAATTATTATAAGATTATCATTTCCAAGAATTTTTATAAGATTATCATTGCCAAGATATTATTATATGATTATCATTACCAAGAAATTTTGTATGATTAAGATTTTCTTATATCTTTTAAAAGAGTAGATCGTACAAAAAAATTAATTATACTATCCCAATTAATGCATACAATTACTGGCAGACAAAATGATTAACTAAATACGCTTCTCACATCATTATTTAACAATTATTTCATTGCATATTTATTGCAATGAAAAATAACATTAAAAAAATATACTATAATAAAATTTTGTATTATTTCAGTTTAAAAATTTATAGCTTTTCAAAAACAGGCAATAAAAATGCTGTAAAACGTATTTTAATTACTAATATATGAAATGTATCTTAAAAATTTATAAATTTCTAACAATTTTTAGTGTACTGCGTTTTATAAGAAAAGTAAAAATATATATTCTTATAGAAAGCAATGAGTAAAAGCCATAAACTGATAAGTGCTTTCTCCTGCTAATTGATTTTAAATTTTGCAATATTTTCTTTTTGATATCCGTAAAAAATTACGTTAGGATTACTTTTTCTTTAATAGAATTAACGAAAAAATTAATTTTGCTGTTTTTACATGACTAATTACATAACTCACTTATAAAAATGCATTCCTTGCATACTTCATTTGCAAAAAAAAAATATTTTTCATTTATTTTGCTACGATTTTTCTAAACATAAAAATTCTAACAAAAAGAAATACTCTGATCAAATTTAAACTTAGAAAATTAAATTAACTTAGCTCGCAACACTTAGTTTTTTACGAAATTTATCATTTCTTTCGATAAATATCGAGGTATTCCACCATGTTTTTTTTTTTAATTTAATAAAAAAAGTATCATCTATAAATAAAATTAACGCATTCGATCTTACAACTTTACCCACTAAACTCCAACTTAACTCAACTCAACATTCTTTCATCAATAAGCAAAGTAATGTTCGTAAAAAAATCGTCTGATTTTTCGCTACTTAATTCATCAACTAAGCGTATTGTTGCAAAAGACGAAAAAATAACTCTCGAACACAAATGAATATTGATGGTTTTGTTTAAAAAAAAAGTCATTTATATAAGTTTCTATCACTGTTAATACAACAGGCAATCGGTTTGATATATTCGCTGAAACAGAATAAAAAAATTGTCCATTCTGAAAGAATATCGGCTTGTACAGTAATGCCTGGCCCGCTATCAACTCATTAAAGAAGCTGCGTGGCAAAAAGCAAGCAAATAAAGAGACCCCAGTAAGAGACGTTGATGGAATTAACAGTGTCCCTTTTCTTTGTGCACTCGTCGTAATTAAATGTCCTTCCCGTTGGCTTCATAAATTATGTAAGAAGCAATGGCACAGGGGCTGCTTGTTAAAGTAAGGCTATTTACCGAAGAGAAGAAAACCATTTTGTTTGTCATTCGTTTCCTAGGAAAAGGGAAAGACATGTGAGAAGATTATCTGAGAGAAGACTGCCAGCTGGACTTGAGTACCTGGTGTCTTAGTGCCCGAAATTCATGTGAATGCTGTCACTCGCTGCGACCAATTATTGTTAGAGGTCTTCAATAATGGTACTATTCGACGCGACATGTGTTCGTGCCGTTCTCTCTTTGTTGAGAGTGCGTTGTGAATAATTATTAGCCGGAATTACAATTGTGTGTGTAGACGTTGAGGAAAGGATTGGTATGAATGTTTTTGTTCACCATTGAAATCTGTTGATAGAATGGCGAGCTGCATGGTACAATGCAGAATAAGTAAATTTTTATAGATCCAAAAGTGCTATTTATATAAGAACTGGGCTGTATAAAGAATCCTGTTTTTGTTTAATTTATGATTAGTTCGAAAATCAACAACCTAAATATATTATAAAAAATTATATATATATATTCTAACTGTTTTTAATGTACTACATTTTATATGAAAAAGTAAAAAAAAAATCTTCATATAGAAAACAATGAGTAAGAGCCTTAAATTGATAAATGCTTTCCTCCACTAACTGAGCTTAAATCTTAAAATATTTTTCTTCATATCCACAAAAAAATTACTTTAGGAATACTTTTTCTTTAATATAATTACTGAAAAAATTAATTTTGCTGTTTTTACATGAATTATTACATAACTCAATTATAAAAATGCATTTATTGCATACTTCATTTGCAAAAAAAAAAAATATTTTTTATTTATTATGCTGCGATTCTAAAATAATCCTATGAAATATGTGGGTGTTTTTTTTCTAATCGTAAAAATCCTTACAAAAAATACTCCGATCAGCTTTAAACTTAGAAAATTAAATTAACTCAGCTAGCATCACTTATTTTTTTACGAAATTTATCATTTCTTTCGAAAAATATCGAGATCCATTGTGGTTTTTTTAATTTAATAAAAAAAGGTATCATCTATAAATAAAGTTAACGTATCCGATCTTACAACTTTACCCACTCCACTCCAAACTCAACTCAACATTCTTTCAACAATAAACGAAGTAATATTCGTAAAAAAATCGTCTGATTTTTCACTTCAACTGAGCGTATTGATGCGAAGACAAAAAAATAACTCTCGAACACAAATGAATATTGATGGCTTTGTTAAAAAAAAGTCATTTATAGTATAAGTTTCTATCACTGTTAACAGAAAAGACAATCGGTTTGATATATTTGCTGAAAAATAATAGACAAAATTGTGCCTTCTAAAATAACATCGGCTTGTACAGTAATGCATGACCCGCTATCAACTCATTAAAGAAGCTGCGTTGCAAAAAGCAAGCAAATAAAGAGACCCCAGTAAGAGACGTTGATGGAATTAACAGTGTCCCTTTTCTTTGTGCACTCGTCGTAATTAAATGTCCTTCCCATTGGCTTCATAAATTTTGTAAGAAGCAATGGCACAGAGGCTGATTGTTAAAGTAATAGGGCTATTTACCAGAAAGAAGAAGACCATTTTGTTTGTCCTTCGTTTCTTAGGAAAAGGGGATGTCCTGTGTCATAGGGGGAAAGATTATCTGTGAGAAGATTGCCAGCTGGACTTGAATACCTGGCGTCTTGGTGCCCGAAATTCATGTGAATGCTGTCACTCGCTGCGACCAAATAATGTTAGAGGTCTTCAATAATGGAATTATTCGTCGCGACATCTGTCCGTGTTGGGCTCTCTTTGTTGGGAGTGCGTAGTGAATAACTATTAGCCGGAATTACAATTGAGTGAGTAGGCGTAAAGTAAAGAATGGTATGAATGTTTTTCTTCAACATTGTAATCTGTTGATAGAATGGCCTAGCTGCATGTTACAATGCAGAATAAGTAAATTTTTATAGATCCAGAAGTGCTCTTTATATAAGTAGTGGGCGGCTGTATAAAAACTCCTGTTTCTGTTTAATTTATGATTAGTTCGAAAATCAACAAGCTAAATATATTATAAAAATTAGAATACATATATATATATATATATATATAACTGTTTTTAAGTAAAAAAGTAGAAAAAAATCTTCATATAGAAAGCAATGAGTAACAGCCTTAAAATGATAAATGCTTTCCTCTACTAACATTATGATTTTCTTGATATCCATAAAAATTGCTTTACGAATGCTTTTTCTTTTGTATAATTAGGAAAAAATTAATTTTGCTTTTTTTACATGAATAATTCCGTCACTCACTTAATAAAATTGTATTCCTTACATACTTCAACTGCAAAAAAAAATATTTTTGATTTATTTTGCTGCGATTCTAAAATAATCTTATGAAATTCGTGGGTGGAAATGAAATAAAATTAATGATAATGAATGATAAAATGATAAAATTAATCTGAATGGAATGATAAAATTAATCTGAATGGAATGATAAAATTAATCTTATGAAATAATCTGATCAACTTTAAACTTAGAAAAATAAATTTACTTAGTTAACATCACATAGTTTTTTACGAAATTTATCATATCTTTCACTAAATATCCAAGTATTCCATCGTGTTTTTTTTTAATTTAATAAAAAAAAGTATCATCTATAAATAAAGTTAACGCATTCGATCTTACAACTTTACCCACTCCCTTCCAACTCAACTCAACATTCCTTCATCAATAAACGAAGTAATTTTCGAAAAAAAATCGTCTTATTTTTCGCTACTTAATTCATCAACTGAGCGTAGTGTTGCCAAGACGAAAAAAAAACTCAAGAACACAAATGAATATTGATGGTTTTGTGAAAAAACAGTCATTTATATAAGTTTCTATCACTGTTAACAAAACAGGCAATCGGTTTGATATATTTGCTGAAAAAGAATAAAAAGAATTCCCATTTTAAAAGAACATTGGCGAGTACAGTAATGCATGATCCGCTATCAACTGATTAAAGAAGCTGCGTGGCAAAAATCAAGTAAATAAAGAGGTCGAAAGACCCTAGTAAGAGACGTTGATGGAATTAACAGTGTCCCTTTTCTTTGTGCACTCGTCGTAATTAAATGTCCTTCCCGTTATCTTCATAAATTATGTAAGAAGCATGGCAGAGAGGTCTGCTTGTTAAAGGAGTAAGACTATTTACCAAGAAGAAGAAGACTATTTTGTTTGCCATTCGTTTCTTAGGAAAAGGGGATGTCCTGTGTCAGTGGGGAAAGGACATGTGAAAGCATTATCTGTGAGAAGACTGCCAGCTGGACTTGAATACCTGGCGTCTCGGTGCCGGAAATTCATGTGAGGCTGTCTCACTCGCTGCAACCAATTATTGTTAGAGGTCTTCAATAATGGAATTATTCGCCGCGACATCTGTTCGTGCGGGCTGCTTTTTTTGGGGGGGCGTTGTGAATAACTATTAAGCAGAATTAGAAGAGAGCGGGTAGGCGTAGAGGAAAGAATGGTATGAATGTTTTTCTTCAACATTGTAACTCTTGATAGAATGGCCTAGCTGCATGGCACAATGCAGAATAAGTAAATTTTTATAGATCCAGAAGTCATCTTTATATATGAACTGGGCTGTATAACGAATATTGTTTCTGTTTAATTTATGATTACTTCTAAAATCAACAAGCTAAATATATTATAAAAAATTACATATATATAAATTTCTAACTGTTTTTAATGTACTGAATTTTATATGAAAAAGAAAAAAAAATCCTTCATATAGAAAACAATGTGTAAAAGCCATAAGTTGATAAATGCTGTCTTTTACTAACGGAGCTTAAATCTTAAAATATTTCTTTCGATATCCACAAAAAATTACTTTCGGAATACTTTTTCTTTGGTATAATTAGGAAAAAATTAATTTTGTTTTTTTTACATGAATAATTTCATCACTCACTAATAAAAATGCATTCCTTACATACTACATTTGCAAAAAAAAAATATTTTTGAATTATTTTGCTACGATTGTAAAGCAATCCTACGAAATATGCGGGTTTTTTTTTCTAAACGTAAAATCCTTAACAAAATATAAAATACACTGATCAGCTTTAAACTTAGAAAATTAAATTAACTTAGCTGCATCACTTAAGTTTTTACGAAATTTATCATTTCTTTCAATAAATATCGAAGTAATCCATCGATTTTTTTTTTATTTAATTTAATAAAAAAAGGATCATCTATAAATAAAGTTAACGTATCCGATCTTACAACTTTATCCACTCCACTCAACTCAACTCAACTCAACTCAACATTCTTTCATCAATAAACGAAGTAACGTTCGTGAAAAATTCGTTTGATTTTTCGCTATTTAATTCATCAACTGAGCGTATTGTGGCCAAGGAGAAAAAATAACTTTCGAAAACAAATGAATATTGATGGTTTTGTTAAAAAGAAGTCATTTATATAAGTTTCTATCACTGTTAACAAAACAGGCAATTGGTTTGATTTATTTGTTGAAAAAGAATAGAAAAAATTGTCCATTCTAAAAGAACATCGGCTTGTACAGTAATGTATGACCCGCTATCAACTCATTAAAGAAGCTGCTTCTCAGAAAGTAAGTAAATAAAGAGGCCGAAAGACCCTAGTAAGAGACGTTGATGGAATTAACAGTGTCCCTTTTCTTTGTGCACTCGTCGTAATTAAATGTCCTTCCCATTGGCTTCATAAATTATGTAAGAAGCATGGCACAGGGGCTGCTTGTTAAAGTAAGGCTATTTACCAAAGAGAAGAAGATTATTTTGTTTGTCATTCGTTTCTTAGGAAAGGGGGACGTCCTGTGAAGGACATGTGTTGGGGAAGGACATGTGAAAGGATTATCTGTGAGAAGACTGATCGCTAGACTTGAATACCTGGCATCTTAGTGCCCGAAATTCATGTGATGTTGTCACTCGCTGCAACCAATTTTTGATAGAGGTCTTCAATAATGGAATTATTCGTCGCGACATCTGTTCGTGCCGGGCTCTCTTTGTTGGGAGTGCGTTGTGAATAACTATTAACCAGAATTAGAAGAGAGCGAGTAGGCGTAGAGGACAAAAAGGGTGTGAATGTTTTTCTTCAACATTGTAATCTATTTATTGAATGTCGAGCTTTTAATGGTATGGTACAGCAATAAATGAAGTGTTATAGATCTAGAAATGGCCTATGTACAAATACTGAGCTGTGTAAGGAATCCTGTTTCTGTTTAATTTCTGTTTGTTTCGAAAATCAACAAGCTAAATATATTATTCAAAATTACATATATATATATATATAAATTTATAAATTTCTGTTTTTAATGTAATGAATTTTATATAAAAAAGTTTTTAAAAAATCTTCGTATAAAAACCAATGTATATATGCCATAAATTGCTTTCCTCTACTAACTAAGCTTAAATTTTTCAAAGTGTTTTTCTTGGTATCCGTAAAAAATTATTTGAGGAACACTTTTCGTTAATAGAATTACTGAATAAATTAATTTTGCTATTTTTACATGAATAATTACGTCACTCACGCATAAAAATACATTTCTTACATACTTCATCTGCAAAAAAAAATATTTTTTTTATCTAATTTGCCACGATTGTAAAATAATCTTATGAAATATGTGGGCGGTTTTTTTCTAAACGTAAAAATCTTAAGAAAAAAAAAATACTGTGATCAACTTTAAACTTAGAAAATTAAATTAACTCAGCTGGCATCATTTCGTTTTTTTTACGAAATTTATCACTTCTTTCAATAAATATCCAGGTATCCATCCTGTTTTTTTTTTTTTAATTTAATAAAAAAAGTATCATCTATCAATAAAGTTAACGTATCCGATCTTCAACTCCACATTCTTTCATCAATAAACGAAGTAATGTTCGTAAAAAAACCGTCTGATTTTTCGCTACTTAATTCATCAACTGAGCGTATTGTTGCCAAGACTAAAAATAACTCTCGAAAACAAATGAATATGGATGGTTTTGTGAAAAGAAAGTCATTTATATAAGTTTCTATCCCTGTTAACAAAACAGGCAATCGGTTTGATATATTTGCTGAAAAGGAATAGAAAAAAATTGTCCATTCTAAAAGAACATCGGCTTGTACAGTAATGCATGACCCGCTATCAACTCATTAAAGAAGGCTGTGTGGCAAAAAGTAAGTAAGTACATAAAGAGACTGAAAGACCCTAGTAAAAGACGTTGATGGAATTAACAGTGTCCCTTTTCTTTGTGCACTCGTCGTAATTCAATGTCCTTTCCCGTTGGCTTCATAAATTATGTAAGAAGCAATGGCACAGGGGCTGCTTGTTAAAGTAAGGCTATTTACCAAAGAGAAGAAGACCGTTTTGTTTGTCATTCGTTTCTTAGAAATAAGGGATGTCCTGTGTCACTGGAGGAAGGATTATCTGTGAGAAGATTGCCAGCTGGTCTTGAATACCTGGCATCTTAGTGCCCGAAATTCATGTGAATGCTGCCACTTTGCTGAGACCAATTATTGTTAAAGGTCTTCAATAATGGAATTATTCGTCGCGACATCTGTTTGTGCCGGGCTGCTTTGTTGGGGTTGCGTTGAGAATAACTGTCAAACAGAATTAGAAGAGAGTGAATAGGCGTAGAGGAAAAAAGGGTGTGAAGGTTTTTTTTCAACATTGTAATCTCGTTGATTGAATAGCGCGCAGTATGGCACAACGTAGAATAAGTAAAGTTTTATAGATATAGAAGTTTTCTTTATATAAGTACTGGGCTATATAGCGAATCCTGTTTCTGTTTAACTTATGATTAGTTCGGAATTCAATCATAAAAAATTACAAACACACACACACATATATATATATATCCAAATTTATAAATTTAAGACTGTTTTTAATGTATGAGTATATAAAAGATTAAAAAAAAATCTTTATATAGAAAGCAATGAATAAAGCCATAAACTGATAAATTCTTTCCACTGGTAACTGATTTTAAATCATAACAATATGTTCTTTTTGATTTCGATAAAAAGTTACTTTAGGAATACTTTTTCTTTAGTAGAATTACCGAACAAATTAATTTTGCTTTTTTTACATGAATAATTACATAACTCACTATAAAAATGCATTCCTTACATACTTCATTTGCAAAAAAAAATATTTATTTATTTTGCTACGATTTTTTCTAAACATAAAAAGTCTAACAAAAAGAAATACTCAGATCAATTTTACTCTTAGAAAATTAAATTAACTCAGCTGGCATCACTTATTTTTTTACGAAATTTATCATTTCTTTCGATAAATATTGAGGTATTCCATCTTGAGTTTTTTTTTTTTTTTTTTTTAATTTAAGAAAAAAAGGTATCATCTATAAATAAAGTTAACGCATTCGATCTTACAACTTTACCCACTCCATTCCAACTCAACTCAACTCACTTTCATCAATAAACGAAGTAATGTTCTTAAAAAAAATTGTCTGATTTTTCGCTACTTAATTCATCAACTAAGCGTATTGTTGCCAAGAGAAAAAAATAACACTCGAACACGAATGAATATTGATGGTTTTGTTTAAAAAAAGTCATTTATATAAGTTTCTATCACTGTTAACAAAACAGGCAATCGGTTTGATATATTTACTGAATAAGAATAAAAAAATTTCCATTCTAAAAGAACATCGGCTTGTACAGTAATGCATGACCCGCTATCAACTCATTAAAGAAGCTGCGTGGCAAAAAGTAAGTAAATAAAGAGACCGAAAGACCGTAGTAAAAGACTTTGATGGAATTAACAGTGTCCCTTTTCTTTGTGCACTCGTCGTAATTAAATGTCCTTCCCGTTGGCTTCATAAATTATGTAAGAAGCATGGCACAGAGGTCTGCTTGTTAAAGAAGAAGACCATTTTGTTTGTCATTCGTTTCTTAGTAAAGAGGATGTCCTGTGTCACTGGGGGAAAGTATTATCTGTGAGAAGACTTCCAGCTGGACTTGAATACCTGGCGTCTTAGTGCCCGAAATTCGTGTGAGACTGTCACTCCTGCAACCAATTATTGTTAGAGGTCTACAATAATGGAATTATTCGTCGCGACATCTGTTCGTGCCGGGATGCTTTGTTGGGAGTGCGTTGTGAATACCTTTTAACCGGAATTAGAAGTCAGTGAGTAGGCATCCAGGAAAAAATGGTATGAATGTTTTTCCTCAACATTGTAATCTGTTTATTGAATGTCGAGCTGTTATTGGCATGGTACAGCAATAAATGAAGTGTTATAGATTTAGTAATGCTCTATGTACAAATACTGGGCTGTATAAGGAATCCTGTTTCTGTTTAATTTCTGTTTGGTTCGAAAATCAAGAAGCTAATTACGTTATAAAAATCTACATTGTTGCATATATATATACATATATATATATATATACATATATATATACGTACATATGCATACATATATATATATATATGTGTGTGTGTGTTTGTTTATTTATATATATAATGTGTGTATTTTCAGCATAACTTCTACATGAAAATTCCTTTTTTTTTAATCTGTATTTTTTATTGTTTTAATACTTCAATCCTATGCTATTTGGTATCGTGTTGATGCTTAATGCTGCCTTCATAACCTTCATTGATGATATTAAAATGTCAGCAGGCACATGTTTGGTTTTTAAATGATTATACTAGACTGACTATCTTTTTGATTGATGAAATATTATGTTTTATGTTAATATATGAGCAGTTTTACTGAGCTGTTTTCTTAATTAACTGAAGTAAGAAATATATCAATTCGTTAAAGATGAGCAACACTGGTTCAGGTCTGCAAATAGAAAATGAATAATCGAAATATTTTATTACATTTTGGTAAATAAGTACATTTTCATAAACTATCATGATTACATAATTTTATTGAATAGCCATTAGTGATAATTTATAACAATATTCAATAATTTAAAAACAAAAATTCAGACAAATTCAATTATTTTAACTTCATATATACCTCTAAAAGATTGGAAATCATTAAACGACAAACTTGATATTTTTATTATATAAATAATGTCTTCAAATTCCTCTCAATGAGGGTTGTTCTTGTACTGGCACTACAATTTTCTCTTTTTTCGTCAGAGTATCTTACAATTTTATTGATTACTGCTCCATTATCTTGAATGATAAACGACCGAAATTCATTCATCATTTAATTGAAGATCAAATGAATAATGAAGGGCGTGGCAGATTTTCATTAAAATATATCATAAGAAATGATAAAACGCAAATATTTTTTGAGCAAAGTTAAATTAACAATGTAGAATGATTGGGTTTAAGAATAATTTTTTTTGGAACAAATGTTATGAATGTAATTTAATTTAATTTTCTTATTGAATATATGAACATTCTTTTTTATATTTAAAAAAAAAATGTTTTGAATGGTTTCTTTATTATTAACTTTGAATTTGTAACGTTCGAAACAAATGTGAAAAATTCACAGAAAATTTTGTTGTTGTTATTTCTTATCCCACTTGATAGACAGCAACATCTAGACCAAGTTCAAAAACCCATGTGGTCGCATGGAAAGAGGGAAAGGGGGCAGCTTCTGTTGTGATGGAGCACCCGTCTGACATAGATCAGTGACACTGACATTTTACGGGGGTAGGGTTGTTAGCTCAACTCTCAACAGTCATATTAGACACGGGACATACTGTTTAAAGTGGACTCTGAAACCACTACAAGCATCCATTTCACTGCTAGAACTCGACCCCGAAACCTGTGGCATCAAAAGCCAGAGTGCTAGTTACTTTGCTATCAGGCTCCGTAAAAAATTAATTAACATTTTATAAATTTTTGCTTAAGTATTATACACCTTTTAAATTGAATGCAGAAGTTTAATATTCTCACAAACTCAATACTTTTAATAAAAAGTGATAATACTTTTTAAATTGTATAAATAATATAAACAATCAATTTTTTTCGAAAGACCTGCCCACGTCGATTGATAAAGGAATTAGAAAATATTTTTAATTTTTGTTTTAAAATAAACACCCTTTTACATTAAATTATTCTCAAGATTATACAAGCTATATCAGATTCTTTCAACTTGTAAAACAACAATTCAAAATCGATATTGCATTCAAGTTCATTCATATTATCGTGTTGCATTCATTAACTTAATGATTCAGAAGTACATTTACACTCATAAACTAGTTTAACGTTATAGGAAAGACTGAATCATTTGGAAAAGTCTGAAAATGACTAGCAACATAAATGAACACTCCAATCTGAAAGAAAATCAAGTACTTAAGAAGATTCTTCAAAGATGACAGTAATTCTTTAAAAGCCTCTCTAATGCATTCTTGCAATTCAGTGCGCAACAGAAGAACGCGCAGTCGTTTCCAAGCAATCCTTGATCTTCAGTGCTGATTATTCAAACCCTCTTCAGAAGCATTTGGAAATAAGTGATCTCCATTGTTACATTTTACCATTTTGACTGTTGTCTGCCTCGTTATCATCAAGAGAAAAGGCTCAGTTCAACTGTCTTTTTTTATTATTATGATGATACTCTAAGAAGCGAATGCAGTCAGGTTGGCAAAGTTCTGGCCATCATCCAAAACGATGAAGAAAAAGGTCTTCGGCTGTTATGACAGTCGGAAATGACTTTTGTTTTAGTGGTTTTTGTCCTGGGAGATTAGAATCGTCTGGAAGGGCATTAAGGTGTTTGTTTTCTTTTTTGGATGTCAGGAAATCTTGATTTTGCTCTGGGCAGTCCGCCTTTATCTGGTACCGTAGATAGGAGTATCGTTACGCAGAAGCATGTTCGGTGGCAAAATTGCAGCCAGCAAACATTTCCATTATGAATTGCAATGTAGCTATTTTGTTTCAATCAGTGAAATATTTATGGTACATAACTCAAGGGTAAAGCAGGACAGCTAAGACATCGTAAAAAGGAATTATGTAAAGCCAATTCCGTTTTAGGTACTGTATTTCATTTTGTTATGATAGCTGAAAGCGATATAATAAGTGCATTCAAATGATTAGTTCTTATGGCGTACGTACAAGAATTTATAAGAACATTTTATTACAGCAGATGTCTATAGCAGTATTATCGTTTGTTTTCGAAAATATATTGCATTGGAAAGACGATATGTACCTGACATATTAATTTTATATCCGGTTTAGTATGCTTCTTTATTTTCTGAAGAGTATTTTAAGATGTAAATAAATGGCTAGTAATTTGGTATGTAGTATTTATTTTGCTTATCAAAATTTTAAAAGCTGTTTGAAAATAAGCCTCAAGATAATGCATTACACAAAAGAAATGCTTTAGAGTTCATTTGCTCATGCAATATCCTTTTTGTGTAATAAATTATTCGTGAATGAACCAATTCAGATTTATTAAATTTCTTATAAAGCAGTATTTAAAGTATTTACTAAATGTTTTGTTCTAATGCAGCTGGCAATACAGAGACAGTTAATCTTTATGCCATAAGCAAGGGCTTCACCGCTATTACTTATTTAGCACTACACTGGGGACAATTGTGGCTTGACGATATGCTACGGACGCGAGTAACACTACCCCCATAACGCCGGGACCTACGTTTTAAGTCTATTTCGAACTACTACAACCACGCATGGCACAGCCGGGTCTAGAACACGAAACCTGTGGCACCAAACTCCAGAGTGCTAGTTACTCTGCCATCAGTCTCCGTTAAGAATTCATTGACGTATTATACGTTTTTGCTTAAGTATTACTAGTTTTATATTTAAATGTAGTAATTTGATATTCTTACCAACTCAATACTTTAGAAAAAAGTGGCATTTTTTAAAATTGTATAAAAAATATATACGATCCAATTTTTTCGACAGATTGTTGATATTGATTAGTAGATGAATTACGAAATAATTTAAATTTTTGTTCTAAAATAAATTCCCTGTTATCCTAACTTATACTCAAGATTATATAAGCTCTCTCAGAATAATTAAATTTTTACAGGATCAATATTACATTCAAGTTCGTTCATATTATCGTGTTGCATTCATTAACTTAATGATTCAGAAGCACATTCACGTTCATAAAGTAGTTCATTATCGCCATTACAGAAAAGACTGCATCATTTGGAAATGTCGGAAAATAACTAGTAGCATAAATGCAACACTCGAACCGAAAGAGAATCAAGTACTTAAGAAGATTCTTCACATACTACTTTAATTCTTTAGAAGCCTCTCTGATGAATTCTTGCAATTCAGTGCGCAACAGAGGCACGGGCAGTAGTCTCCAAGCAATCCTTGATCTTCAGTGCTGATTATTCAAACCCCCTTCAGACGCATTTGGAAATAAGTGCTCTTCATTGCAGCATTTTACCATTTTGACTGTTATCTGCCTCGTTATCATCAAGAGAAAATGCTCAGTTCTACTGTCTTTTTTTTATTATTATGGTGATGCTCCAAGAACCGGAGTGCAGTCAGGTTGGCAAAGTTCTGGCCATTATCCAAAACGATGAAGAAAAAGGTTTTTGGGCGTTATGACAGTCGGAAATGACTTTTGTTTTAGTGGTTTTTGTCCTGGGAGATTAGAATCATCTGGATGGGCATTAAGGTGTTTGTTTTCTGTTTCGGATGTCAGGAAATGAGGATTTTGCTCTGGGCAGTCCGCCTTTATCTGGTACTGTAGATAGGAGGATCGTTACGCAGAAGAAGCATGTTCGGTGGGAAAGGCTACCAGTAAACATTTCCATTATGAATTGCAATGGAGGTATTTTTTTCCACCCAGAGAAAAAAATTGTGGTCTATAACTCAACGGTAAGTCAGAAAAACTAAGAGATCATAAAAAGGAATTATGTAAAGCCAATACCTTTGTAGGTGCAGTATTTCATTTCGTTATGATAGCTAAAAGCGATATAATAAGTGCATTCAAATGATTAGTTTCTACGACTTATAAACAACACTTTATACTGAACTTATAACAACATTTTATTACATCAGAGGTTTTTGGCAATATTAGCATTTATTTTTGAAAATATACGACACTGCAAAGACGATACGTACCTGGCATAGTAATTTTCTATAATGTTTGGTATGCTGCTTTAGTTTCTGTAGAGTATTTTCAAATATTTAAATAAATGGGTATTAATTTGTTATGCGGTATTCATTTTATATATCAAAATTTCAAATTCAGTTTAAAATAAGCCACAAGCTAATACATTGCATAAATAAAGCTTTCGAATTTATTTGGTAAAGAAATGAACTTTTTCTGTGGTAAATTAGTCATAAATTTACTAATTCAGATTTATAAAATTTTATACATAACATTGTTAAAAGCATTTACTAAATGTAAGTAACAAAAGGTAAATAAAATAACGATAAATAAAATACTTATAAACAAAAATAATTTGATAAAAGAATATGAAAAAAAATTTCGTTTGGCCTGTCAACATCGATTGGTAGATGAATTGAAAACAACTTAAATTTTTGTTTTAAAATAAATTCTCTGTTATCCTAAATTATATTCAAGATTAGATAAACTCTCTCAGATTATTTAAATTTGTACATACGAAATTCAGAATGGACGTTACATTCAAATTCATTCATATTATAATGTTGCATTTATTAATTTAATGATTCAGAAGCACACTCGCATTCATAAACTAGTTCATTATAGAAAAGACTGCATCATTTTTAAAAGATATAAAATAACCAGAAGCATAATACATCACTCATAATCCGAAAGAGAATCAAGTACTTCAGAAGATTCTTCATAGACGACTTTAATTCTTTAGAAGCATCTCTAATGAATTCTGGCAAATTCAGTGCGCAACAGAAGCACGGGCAGTCGTCTCCAAGTAATCCTTGAGCTTCAGTGCTGATTATTCAAAACCCTCTTCAGAAACATTTGGAAATAAGTGCCCTCCATTGCATTTTACCATTTTGACTGTTATCTGCCTCGTTATCATCAAGAGAAAATGCTCCGTTCTACTGTCTTTTTTTTTATTGTTATGATGATACTTCAAGAAGCGAATGCAGTCAGGTTGGCACAGTTCTGGCAATCATCCAAAACGATGAAGAAAAAGGGTTTCGGCTGTTATGACAGTAGGAAATGACTTTTGTTTTAGTGGTTTTTGTCCTGGTAGATTAGAATCGTCTTGGCTGGGCATTAAGGTGTTTGTTTTCTGTTTCGGATGTCAGGAAATCGGGATTTTGCTCTGGGCAGTCCGCCTTTATCTGGTACTGCAGATAGGAGGATCGTTACGCAGGAGCATGTTCTGTGGGAAATGGTTGCCAGTAAATATTTCCATTATGAATTGCAATGAAGCCATTTTGTTCCACCCAGAGACAGATTTATGGTCTATAACTCAGGGGTAAATCAAACATCTAATGATCACAAAAAGAATTGTGCAAAGCCAATTCCATTGTAAGTAGAGTATTTCATTTTGTTATGATAGCTGAAAGCGATATGATAACAGCATTCAAATGATTTGTTCTTATGACGTATGTACAAGAATTTATATTGAAGTTATAACAACGTGCTATTACAGCAGACGTCTGTGGCGGGTATTATCATTTGGTTTTGAAATTAGCATATATGTTTCACAGCAAAGACGTTAAGTGCCTGGCATAGTAATTTTATATCCTGTTTAATATCCTTCTTTAGTTTCTGTAGAGCATTTTAAGATATAAATAAATGGTAAGAGTTAAATAATTCGGTATGCAGTATTTATTTTACGTATCAAAATTTCAAAAACTGTTTGAAAATAAGCCTCAAGCTAATACATTGCACAAAAAAAGGCTTTCGAGTTTATTTGCTCACGAAATAAACTTTTTATGTGTAAATTAATCATGAATGAATCAATTCATATTGATTAAGTTTCTTATATAGCATTATTTAAACATTTACTAAATGTTGTTCTAATGCAGCTGGCAATACAGAGCCAGTTAATCTTTATGCCCTTAGCAAGGGCTGCTCCGCTGTTAAACAATTAGCGCTATCCAGGGGGCACGTGTGGCTTGAAAATCTGCTACAAACATTAAAATCTACTTTAAAACGTAGATCCCTGTTTAATAGGATCACACAATGTTTTGCGATCCTATTAAACCGGATAAAGATATATTCATAACCACTACAAACATCCATAGTACCACCGGGACTCGAACCCGAAACCTGTGGTACTGAGAGCCAGTGAGCTAGTTACTCTGGCATCCGAATTTAAATTATCCGTTAAAAATTCATTAACGCATTACAAGTTTCTGCTTAAGTATTATTAGTATTTATAGTTGAATGTAACAATATGATATTATCACAAAATAAATACTTTTAATAAAAAGTGATATATTCTAAATTATATAAATAATATAAGCAACCCAAGTTTTTACGAAAGACGTGTCGAAATCGGTCGGTCAAAGAATGGAAATTAATCTAAACTTTTGTTTTAAACTAAACTTCTTGTTATCCAAAATTATACTTAAGATTATATAAGAACTCTCAGATTATTTTAATTTGTATAGAAGAAATTTAGAATCGATATTGCATTTCAGTTCATTTATATAATCTTGTTTCATTAATTAACTTAATAATTCAAAAAAGCATTCGCATTCATAAACTAGTTACTCATCGTCATTATAGAAAAGACTGCATCATTTGGAAAAGTCGGAAAATCACAAGTAGTATAAATGCAACACTCAATCCGAAAGAGAATCAAGTGCTTAAGAAGATTCTTCATAGAAGACTTTAATTCTTTAGAAGCCTCTCTAATGCATTCTTGAAATTTAGTGCGCAACAGAAGCACGGGCAGTCGTCTCCAAGCAATCCTTGAACTTCAGTGCTGATTATTCAAACCCTCTTCAGAAGCAATTGGAACAAAGTGCTCTCCATTGCAGCATTTTACCATTTTGAGTGTTATCTGCCTCGTTATCATCAAGAGAAAAGGCTCACTTCTGCTGTCTTTTTTTATTATGATGATAATACTCTAAGACGCGAATGCAGTCAGGTTGGCAGAGTTCTGGCCATCATCCAAAACGACGAAGAAAAAGGTTTTCGACTGTTATGACAGCCGGAAATGACTTTTGTTTCAGTGGTTTTTGTGCTGGGAGATTAGAATCATCTGGATGGGGCATTAAGGTGTTTGTTTTCTGTTTCCGATGTCAGGAAATGAGGATTTTGCTCTGGGCAGTCCGCCTTTATCTGGTACTGTAGATTGGAGGATCGTTACTCAGAAGAAGCCTGTTAGGTGGAAAATGGCTGCAAGTAAACATTTACATTATGAATTGCAATGGAATTATTTTGTTCCATCTAGAGAAATATTTATGGTCTATAACTCTAGGGTGAATCAGAACAGCTAAGAGATCATAAAAAGAATTATGTAAATCCAATTCCATTTTAATCTCAGTATTTCATTTTGTTATGATAGCTGAAAGCGATATAATAAGTACATTCAAATGATTAGTTCTTATGACATATGCACGAGAATTTTTATTGGAGTTATAACAACATTTTATTACATCAGATATATGTGGCAATATTATAATTTCTTTTTGAAACGTAACTGTCATAATAAATTTATATCCTGTTTAGCATGCTGCTTTAGTTTCTATAGAGTATTTCCAAATATGCCAACAAATTGTTATTAATTGGGTATGTGGTATTTATTTTTACATATCAAAATTTCTAAAGCGGTTTGAAAATAAGTCTGAAGCTAATACTTTGCATAAAGCTTTCGAAATAATTTTTTCAGGAAATAAAATTTTTATGTGATAAATTAGTCATGAATTTCCTAATTCAGATTTATTAAATGTTATACATATCATTATAAAAAATATTTACTAAATACAAGTAACAAACAAAAATAAAAACTTATACACGAAAAAAATTTGATAAAACAATCTACGCATTTTTTTCGATAGTCGTGCAACATCGATTGGTAAATTAATGGGACAACGATTAAAATTTTTATTTTAAAATAATATCTTGTTATCCTAAATTACATTCAAAGGGAAATAAGCTCTCTCAGATTATGTAAATTTGTACAAAAGAAACTCGGAATCGATATTATATTCAAGTTCATTCATATTATTATGCTGCATTCATTAACTTAATAATTCAGAAGAACATTCAAGTTCATAAATTAGCTACTCATCGCCATTATAGAAATGTCTGCATCATTTGGAAAAGTCGGCAAATAACTAGTAGCATAAATGCAACACTCCAATCTGAAAGAGGATCAAGTACTTAAGATGATTCTTCATACATGACTTTAATTACTTAGAAGCCTCTCTAATGCATTCTTGCAATTCAGTGCGCAACAGAAACACGGGTAGTCGTCTCCAAGCAATCCTTGATCTTCAGTGCTGATTATTCAAACCCTCTTCAGAAGCATTTGGAAATAAGTGCTCTCCATTGCATTTTACCATTTTGATTGTTATCTGCCTCGTTATTATCAAGAGAAAATACTCAGTGCTACAGTTCTTTTTTTTTTTATTATTATGATGATACTTCAAGAAGCGAATGCAGTCAGGTTGGCACAGTTCTGGCCATCATCCAAAACGATGAAGAAAAAGGTTTTCGGCTGTTATGACAGTCGGAAAGGACTTTTGTTTTAGTGGTTTTTGTCCTGGGAGATTAGAATCATCTGGATTGGCATTAAGGTGTTTGTTTTCTGTTTCGGATGTCAGAAAATCAAGGGATTTTGCTCTATGCAGTCCGCCTTTATCTCTTACTGTAAGATAGGAGGATCGTTTCGCTGAAGCATGTTCGGTGGGAAATGGTTTTCAGTAAATATTTCCATTATGAATTGCAATGGAGCTATTTTGTTCCACCTAGAGAAATATTTATGGTCAATAATAACTCAAGGGTAAATCAGAACAGCTAAGAGATCATAAAAAGAATTATATAAAGTCAATTCTCAATTCCATTATGGCCAGTATTTTATTTCGTTATGATACCTGAAAGCGATATAAGTACATTCAAATGATTAGTTCTTATGACGTATGTGCAATTTATATTGAAGTTATAACAATTTTATAGCAGTATTATATATTGCAAAAAGAAGAACTGCGAGACGATACGTACTTGACATAATGATTTTATATCCTTTTTGGTATGCTGTAGGGTATTTCCAAAGATATAAATAAATGACTATTAATTGAGTATGAGGTATTTATTTTACGTATCAAAATTTCAAATGCAGTTTGAAAATAAGCCTGAAGCTAATACATTGCACAAAGATTTCAAATTTATTTGTCCATGAAAAAAACTTTTTGTCTGATAAATTAGTCATGAATTTACTAAATCAGATTTATTAAATTCTATACACAGCATTATTAAAAGCATTTATTAAATGTAAGTAACAAGCAATAGTTCGATAATTAAAATACTCATAAACGAAAATAATTTGACAAAATCATATAAATAATTGTTTTCTATATACTTACTAACTACGATTTTTAGATGAATTAGAAAATAATTTAAATTTTTGTTCTAAAATAAATTTCCTGTTATCCTAACTTATACTAAATATTATATAAGATCTCTCAGAATACTTAAATTTATACAGCACCGATATTACATTCAAGTACGTTCATATTATCGTGTAGCTTTCGTTAACTTAATGATTCAGAAGCACATTCAGGTTCATAAAGTAGTACATCACAGTCATTATAGAAAAGACTGCATCATTTGGAAAATACCTTAAAATAACTAGTAGCATAAATGCAACACTCGAACCGAAAGAGAATCAAGTACTTAAGAAGATTATTTACATACGAGTTTAATTCTTTAGAAACCTCTCTAATGCATTTTTGCAATTCAGTGCCCAACAGAAGCAGTCGTCTGCAAGCAATCCTTGATCTTCAGTGCTGATTATTCAAACCCTCTTCAGAAGCATTTGGAAATAAGTGCTCTCCACTGCATTTTACCATTTTGACTGTTATCTGCCTCGTTATTATCAAGAGAAAATGCTCAGTTCTACTGTTGTCTTTTTTTTTTTACTATTATGATGATACTTCAAGAACCGAGTGCAGTGTCAGGTTGGCACAGTTCTGGTCATCATCCAAAACGACGAAGAAAAAGGTTTTCGGCGGTTATGATAGTCGGAAATGACTTTTGTTTTAGTGGTTTTGTGTCCTGGGAGATTAGAATCGTCTGGATGGGCATTAAGGTGTTTGTTTTCTGTTTCGGATGTCAGGAAATCGGGATTTTGCTCTGGGCAGTCCGCCTTTATCTGGTACTGTAATATAGGAGGATCGTTACGCAGAAACATGTTCGGCGGGAAATGGCTGCCAGTAAACATTTCCATTATGAATTGCAGTGGAGCTCTTTTATTCTGCCCAGTCAAATATTTATAGTCTATAATAACTCAAGGATAAATCAGAACAACTAAGAGATCATAAAAAAATTATGTAAAGCCAATTCCATTGCAGGTACAATATTTCATAGTGTTTCATTTTGTTATGATAGCTGAAATCGATATAATAAGTGCACTCAAATGATTAGTTCTTATGGCGTATGGTATGCACAAGAATTTATATTGAACTTGTAACAACATTTTATTACAGCAGATCTCTGTAGCAGTATTATGTATTGCAAAACAGAAATATATAGCTCTGCAAGATTATACATACCTGACACAATAATTTTATTTTCCTGTTGGTGTGCATTTTCGTTCAACGCTCTACAGTCATATTAGACCGGAAACTATGATTTAAAGGGGATTCCGAACCAATACAAACATCCAGGGCAACTCCAGGACTGAAACCCGAAAACTGTGGCATCAAGCGCCAGATTGCTAGTTACACTGCTATCAAGCCCCGTAAAGAATTAATTAACGTATGATAAAATTTTGATTAAGTATTAATAGTGTTTATATTTGAGTGTAACAATTTGATATTCTCACAAACTGAATACTTTTAATGAAAATATTATTTTTATAATGGTATAAATAATATAAACAATCCAATTTTTTTTCGAAGGACTTGTCGATATCAATTGGTAGATGAATTGGAAAGCAATTTAAATTTTTGTTTCAAAATAAATTCCTTGTTATCCTAAATTATAATCAAGATTATATAAGCACTCTCACATTATTTAAATTTGTACAGAATTGATATTGCATTTCAGTTCATTTATATAATCTTGTTTCATTCATTAACTTAATGATTCAGAAACATCTTCACTTTCATAAACTAGTTCATCATTATAGAAAAGATTGCACCATTTGGAAAAGTCAGAAAATAACTAGCAGCATAAATGCAACACTCACAATCCGAAAGAGAATCAAGTACTTAAGAAGATTCTTCATACACGACTTTAATTCTTTAGAAGCCTCTCTAATGCATTCTTACAATTCAGTGCGCAACAGAAGCAAAGGCAGTCGTCTCCAAGCAATCCTTGATCTTCAGTGTTGATTATTCAAACCCTCTTCAGAAACATTTGGAAATAAGTGCCCTCCATTGCATTTTACCATTTTGACTGTTATCTGCCTCGTTATCATCAAGAGAAAATGCTCAGTTCTACTGTCTTTTTTTTTTTTTATTGTTATGATGATACTCCCAAGAATCGTATGCAGTCAGGTTGGCAGAGTTCTGGCCATCATCCAAAACGATGAAGAAAAACGATTTTCGTCTGTTATGACAGTCGGAAATTACTTTTGTTTTAGTGGTTTTTGTCCTGGGAGATTAGAATCGTCTGAATGGGCATTGAGATGTTTGTTTTCTGTTTCGGATGTCAGAAAATCAAGGGATTTTGCTCTGGGCCGTCCGCCTTTATCTGGTACTGTAGGATAGGAGGATCGTTACGCTGAAGCATGTTCGGTGGGAAATGGTTTCCAGTAAACATTTCCATTATGAATTGCAATGGTGCTTTTTTGTTCCATCTAAAGAAATATTTATGGTCAATAATAACTCAAGGGAAAATCAGAACAGCTAAGAGATAGTAAAAAGAATTATGTAAAGCCAATTCCGTTGTAGGTAGAATATTTCATTTTGTTATGATAGCTGAAAGCGATATAATAAGTGCATTCAAATGATTATTTCTTATTTCTTATGTACAAGAATTTATATGGAAGTTATAACAACATTTTATTACAGCAGATGTCTGTAGCAGTATTATATATTGCAAAAAGAAGAACTGCAGGACGATACGTACTTGACATATTAATTTTATTATATGTCAAGTATAATAAAATGCTTTGCTTTTTATTATATAAATAAATTGGTAAGCTTCTTTTGTTTCTGTAGGGTATTTTCAAAAATGTAAATAAATTGCTATTAAATTGGTATGTGGTATTTATTTTGCATGTCAAAATTTCAAAAGCTATTTGAAAAGCCTCAAGCTAATATGTTGCATAAAAAAGCTTCCGAATTTATTTTTCATGAAAATGAACTTTTTATGATATAAATTATTCATGAATGGGCCAATTCAGATATTATTCATTTACTTAGTATATATGTGCAAACAAACATTCGATACATAAAATATTTATAAGCAAAAACTCTTTGATATCATATTTATTTTTAAGCATTCATAATGATGTTGTGTAAGGAAAAAACAATAACTTCTATGAATTTGACTTTCCTTTCTCATGGTTCAGTAGTAACGTGCGCTGTTGATGAGCATGAGAACTGAGTTCAATCCACTGGCGGATTAATTGTAGACACTGTTTCAAACACGAGTAGATTCGATGGTGTTTATTTATTTGGTGAGTGTTTTCAAATTTTTCTCCCGAAAGATACACAAATGCGTTTCCCCTTAAAATTCCTTCCGGAAGGCATTGCCAGCCTTCTTCAATGACACGGAGCCAAGTCACATCTTGACTCACCCACTCCCTATCACAACAGAAGTCCTCCCCCCCTTTCTTCCTCCTTCTTGGTACTTGGCTCCTTCTTATTCATGGGCTTGGTCTAAAATGTTACTGTCGACCCGGCCAAGTGGGATAAGAAAAAAATTTACCTTAAATCAAAAATCGGAAAGTTCAGAAGAGAAATAAGAGATTTATATGAATGCATAGAAAACGACAGCAAATTGCAATAGTTAATTAAAAATATATAAAATATTTTAATAAAATAATTTCAATAAATTACTTTCCACTTTTGCGGATTTTGGATAATTCATGCAAGAAATATAATTCTTAAATTTTTTTCCTCCTTTTCTAGCTTTTGAAGTTGATTATATCAGTTTTATATATCAAAAGTAATAAATTATGTCTCCAAAATATTTCGCATTTTTTTTTACGCTCAAATTATAAATATTGGATTTGTAAATTATAAATTTGTCCGTATGTGATTTAAAGATGAATTCAAACATAAATATTATCATATAATATCTAAATTCATATCATCATTAAGAAAAATTGCAAATTATCGTTTTCTCTTTTAATATTATATTTAGCAACTTCGATCTATCATACATCACATCCCTATAGATTTAATGGAAATCGATTCATTATATAAATAAAACTCAAAGACAGTCAAAAAACTATTTAATGATTAAATTTAAGATACTTTTTGTTTTTGTAGAGAACATTTGAGTAATTATTTTATGATAAATTATCTTAACAGTAACCAAAGATAAATCTATTTTTTTGTACAAATTATATCATTTTCAAAGAGAGTTAATTTTTTTTTCTTTTTGGCTTATTTTTATGCAACCATTTTCTGGAGAATGGGATATGATTGATGTTAAAATAAAATAGTAGAAACCACTATATACTAATTTATTTACATCACGTTGTTGTAAAATATATAAAATTTTATCTAACATAAGCAGTCCTACACTTAAAAGTATAATAAAATGTTTTTGTAAGTTAAAAATAGTGTTTAACAATTTCCTATCCCTTTCATTACATGGGACTCACGGATCTTAGATGAAAGTTTTAATTAGAAAGTTAGTAATTTTTTTTTCTGAAATGAAAATCGTAAAGGAATTTTACAATTCCATAGATTCTTAAAATTTAACAGAAAATTTACGTTCAATAAAAATGTTGAACTGCTTAAACATTTTAAATACTTCTATTAGTATCCATAATCTTTTTTTAATTTTAATTGATATAGATTCGAACTAATTTTTTAATAAATACACATTCCTTATATTATTTTAGCTGCTTCTTTGAAGAAATGCTATATTTTCGAATTTTATCTATTAAATCATAGCCAAATATTTTTCTAAATCCTGGTAATTGAGAAAGAATTTAAATAACTTATTTAAAAATATAATTTAATATAATAAATATAACAACAGACAATTTTAACTAAAGCATTTATATTAACATTTAGTAAAAATGTTTCTTTAAATATCATTATCCTGAATAGAATTTTACATCTTTCTTTAAATCGAGATTTGTGACTGATGATTTTAAAATTGATTTTAAGGTGCCAGTATACTTATATCAATACTTATCCATGAATACTTATATCAATACTTATCCATGAATACTTATATCACTACTTATCCAGGAATACTTATATCACATCCATGAATACTTATATCACTACTTATCCCTGAATACTTATATCACTACTTATCCAGGAATACTTATATCACTACTTATCCAGGAATACTTATATCACTACTTATCCAGGAATACTTATATCACTACTTATCCAGGAATACTTATATCACTACTTATCCAGGAATACTTATATCACTACTTATCCAGGAATACTAATATCAACACTTATCCATCATTTGAAACATATCACTACAGCAGATGGCATCCTTCTTCAAGCCATAAAATTTTTTCACCATGTTTAATAACTAAAGCAAATTCTTCTTTTTCTGAAATTCTTCTGTGGCTTTTATCCAGACCATTACGCAATTTCTATTTCTGAATGTATTTGCATTAATTAGAAAATATAACATAGCAAAAAAATCTTTTTTTTCATGTTTGTGTGCAAATTGAATTAAGTAAAAGTTTTACTTTCTTTACATTCAATGAAGAATATCTTACTTGCTATTCGGCTGTGATACTGGCTAATTGGATTATTCTGCGAACCACATGTTCCGTAACAATCTCTTAATTCCACTATAAGTTTTGTAACTGATAATCTTGGATTTTCATTTACTTTTCAAGTGATAATTCATTCCATTCCATGAGACGAATGTCCCTACGAATCTTTATTTGCAACTTATTCTAGAATGCTTTTTATTTTATCTGGCAATGTAGAAAAATATTGTTTTCCCTAATACAATTAATAAAAGGATTAATATTGTGATTTTTTTTAATCGTAAGACATTTTCCAAGAGCAAATTAATAGTTAATCTGTGAGTTTTTAACGAAGTATACATGTCTGAGCTTTAATTCTGAAGATATAATTGGATAAAGAAATTCTAAATCTATTCTAGATAAATATATATATAATATATATTCTATTATATCTATATAATATATATTCTAATAATATAAAAAATTATAATAAATTATAATTTGATAAGAAAATCTAAAATAAATTCAATAATATATTGTTTGCTTTGTATATTCAAGAAATATAATTTAATATACTAAGCAAACAATTTTAATTCATGTGTTCTAGGAAATATTTCTTAAAATACAATCGACAATTAGTGTTAAATAGAGAAATTTGATATTATGATAAATCACATACATTAGATTTAAATAAATCTAAAAATTATTTTTTTTTCTAATTTTTTTAAAAAAGTGCAAAATATTATACATAATAAACCATATTGTATTATTTGAACTAAGTTAGTTACTTTCATGCTACAATCATTTAAATTTTTTAATTATTTTTTCTTCTTTTCCTAAATTATAACAAGAATCCCATGTATGCAAAAACTTATATGAGACACTTAAAAAAAAAATAATTTTTTTTAAGTAATTAAACCTTATTTTTAAATAATTAAACCTATTTAAGTAATTAAACCTTATTTTTAAGTAATTAAACCTACTTAAGTAATTAAACCTTAGTAATTAAACCGAGGATAATTTACCACATTAATCAAATATAATTTATAACAAGAATAGATGGAATTATAACTAGAATAGGCAGAAATATAACAAGAACAACAGAATTATAACAAGAATTTCACATATGGAAAAGATATGAGACACATAAAGAAATTAATTAATAAATAAACCGAAAATAATTTACCCCATTAATTAAAGATATTATTTATATTAATGGTAAAAAATAATGTTTTTTTAAAAGAAATATTAGTAATATTAGTAATTAAAACAAAAATAATTTAATGCATTAATCGAAAATACCCTTTATAACAAGAATATACAGAATTATAGCAAGAATAACAGAATTATAATAAGAATCTCACATTTGTAGAAGTTGTGAGGCACATAAAGAAATATATAAACAGAAAATAATTTACCACATTGTAGATATCAATTACACCAAGAATATGTAGAATTATAACAAGAATGGCGGTATTAGCACAAGAATGTCAGAATTATAACAAGAATGACAGAATAACGACAAGAATGACAGAATAACAACAAGAATGACAGAATAACAACAACAATGACAGAATAACAACAAGAATGATAGAATAACAAAACAAGAATAACAGAATTATAACAAGAATGACAGAATAACAACAAGAATAACAGAATTATAACAAGAATGACAGAATAACAACAAGAATAACAGAATTATAGCAAAAATCTTATATATGCAAAAACATGTGAGATGCATAAAGAAATATAATATTAATTAATAAATAAACCGAAAATAATTTACCACATTAATTAAAGATATCGTTTATATTTAAGGTGAAACATAATATTTGTAAGAAAACAGATATTAAGTATATACCACACAATAGGACATCAGACAACATTTAATTAGTAAATCATGATTATTTTCTTCATCAATTTAAATATAAAACAAATATTTTTGAGGCAATTTATTTTTAATATGGCACTTTCATATTTCAAGTAATACTATTAAAGAATTTCATGTAATTTCTAACTGAATAGCGAAAAAGAAGATAAATATGTAAAAAGAAATTAATCGGTAAACAAAAAAAAGATTAATATTCTACAAAATTTTTAAAATGGATTAACGTTAACACGGAATTTTCAAGAACATGAATAAACATTAAAGAAAGAAAGCAGACGATAAAATAAAAGAAAACTTTAGGTTCATAATGTGGTGACAATAATGAAATTAAATGATTTAATGCCATGTCTTGAACATATATCTAGAATTTATGTAATGTTCAGCTTAAACTTTTTAACAGGGAAAAAAGGGATAATAAAGCAAGCAGTGTAGGGAAAACAAAATTTTATTTATTTCGAGCTTTAACATGCCATCCCTTAAAGAAAATTTCCTTTTTTTTTTCCTTTTTCCTAACTGCTAATGTACGCTTAAAAGCCTGAAAATAGGCCATTCATCAAAAGCTTAATGGAACTTTTTATGTGAGTTGAATTAATTTTTTAAAAAAATAATATTATCGCTTGCGTATTAAAGAAAGCTAAGGTTTCGAAATTCCAAGTGGCAATGGTTATTTTAGAAGGATAATTTTTGCGGCGCAAACGATAATAAATAGAAACTAGTGTTAACGGTATTTTGTAATGCGTTTTTTAATCGTGGAAATCTCTTTTAAATTTTTCCTTCTTTTTTTTTTTTTTTTTTATTTATTTATTTTTTTAAGGAATTAGGACGCTTCACGTTAGAAATTTTTAAAAAATGTCTGCTTTTCACGTTGTTTATTAAATGTCCACTTTTAAAAGTGTACTAAATGGAGAAATTATTCGAAGGTAATTAGGTTTGATATTGGTTTCTTATAATGAACTACGTAATTTTCTATCCCATTTATTTTTTAAGCTGATGTACTTTTTAATGAATGTTTCGAGTTTTAGTTGGCAATATTTTCCGTTTTTAAATTAATTATGGTAAGTATACGTTTATTTTTCTGTTTTTTTTTTATTCTCAATTTTCGTTGGAATGTTTAAGAAATAAAATAATATGGGTTTCTGCAATATTAATTCGAACTTATAATTTAATTTTTAGCTCTTAAACTAATAATTAAAGTGAATGAATTGAAAATATTTCTTTAGATAATTACGTTATCTCGATTTTATATTTATATTTGA
The DNA here is from genome assembly GCA_021605075.1 of Caerostris darwini. Classification (NCBI taxonomy): domain Eukaryota; kingdom Metazoa; phylum Arthropoda; class Arachnida; order Araneae; family Araneidae; genus Caerostris; species Caerostris darwini. The sequence continues at coordinate 319,818 of BPLQ01000599.1, read as the reverse complement.
TGTTTTATCAGTGAGTTAAAATAGTTCATAATTGGGTTTAGTTATGCTTTTCAGAATAAAAATTAAGCGGTAAATTAATTCGAACTTTTAATTTAACATGCTTTGTTTAAATTAGTACTAAAAATGAATACATTAATTCGAATTATTTTTTATCATAACAATAAAATCTCGGCATTCGTATTAAGTATTTTATTATTAATACATTATTCTAAATTTATTTTAAAGCAATTAGAACTATGCAGTGAATTGTGCAATATTTTTAAAATAAAAATATATATTACGAATTGGTGGATAATGATTGATTGTGGGACACAAATACACAAAGTGAACTTTCAAAAAATAAATGGTTTTATAATTCAATTGCATTATAAGCTGTTATTAAAGTTGATTTAAATTTATTATTTTTCTTCGTTTCTGATTTACCTTGCGTTGTTTAAATTAGTAATAAAAATGAATAAATTAATTAAAAATATTTTTTATCATAACATTTGTATTTGCATTTGTATTAAATATTTTACTATAAACACATTTTTCCCTAATTTATATTAATGAAATTAGACAACATATGCAGTGAATTGTGCAATATTTTTAAATTAAAAATATGCATTACAAATTGGTAGATAATGTTGTGTATTGTAATGACACGAACATACAAAGTAAACTTTCTTAACATATATTGCTTTATAATTAAATTGCATTATAAGCTATTATTAAAATTGATTTAAAATTATTATTTCTTTGTAAATGTCCGTAAGTATGTTTTGTACGTTTATGTATTCAAATGTATTGTGTCATGCCTGTAAATGCATATATTTTTGTGTTAGATTTCTTAATACCAAAATAAAAAGGTTTTTTGTATTAGAAAAGATTTATTATTAAGTTTTATTTTTTTAAATGTACTTTTATAAGAAAATGTATACCAGAAAATGTACTTTTAAATATTAAATATTATTCTAGAGAAATTCAATTATTTCGAAAATTGTTATAAAGAATATTTCTTCTTCAAATTTTATCACAAGTTAAATTAATTTTTATAAAACTGCGTGATTTTTTTCAGTTTTAATATTTTTATACGAATTAATATAAATTTCATATGCTAACAAATATATTATTTTAACTTAAATTTCATGTATAAATGAATCAAATATGAATGAATGAATAAAATATTTTTTATGTTTAAAATTTTATATTTTTCATGTATGAATGAATAAAATATTTTTTTAAAAATATAATCTATTATGTATTCAAATAATATTTATATAATAAGCATTATTATATATTCAAGTAATGAATTACATTTCTAAAGTCTGTAAAAAAATGAAGCTTCATTTATTTTATTTATTATAATTTGTTAAGAATTTTTAATGCTGATATATTTGCAATATTTGCATGAGGCTACACAGCAACCAAATTTACCCTTCTTTATATTGGAAATATAAATCATGTGGTCACCATCTGGAAATATCTGGTGTGAGATTTAACTCTTTCTGAAAAGATTTTTTGTGGTTATTTGCACCCATTAGCTTTTTATATAGGAAAAAATCATACAAAATTCTTTGTATTACCGGCATCAACCAAATTTACCCTTCTTTATATTGGCAAATATCAATCATGTGGTCAACATCTGGGAATATTTGGTGTGAGATTTAACTCCTTCCGAGAAGAATTGTTGGGTTATTTACATCCATTAGTGCGTTATATATATAAAGAACGTAGAAAATTCTATGTATTAAAGGCATCAACTAAATTTACCCTTCTTTATATTGACAAATATTAATCATGTGGTCAACATCTGGGAATATTTAGTGTGAGATTTAACTCTTTCTGAAAAGATTTTTGTGGTAATTTGTCCCTATTAGCGTGTTATATATATAAAAAAACAACTGAAAATTCCATGTATTACCGGCATCAGCTAAATTTACCCTCTTTTATATTGGAAAATATCAATCATGTGGTCAACCTCTGAGAATATTTGGTGTGAGATTTAATTCTTTTCGATAATATTTTTTTGTATTAATTTACATCCATTAACGTGTTACATACAAAAAAAAACCCCAGAAAATTCTATGTATTATCAGCATCCCCAAATTTACCCTTATTTATATTGGCAAATACTAATCATATGGTCAGCATCTAGAAATATTTGGTGTGATATTTCCGAAAAGATGTTTGTGGTTATTTTCACCCATTAGCGTGTTATATATAAAACACCCCAGAAAATTCTATGTATTACCGGCATCAACCTAATTTATCCTTCTTATATTTGCAAATACCAATCATGTCAATATCTGGAAATATTTGGTGTGAGATTTAAGTCTTTAAAATAAGATTTTTTTGTCATTATTTGCACCCGTTAACATGTTTATAGAAATAAAGCAGGAAATTCTATCTATTACTGGCATCAACCAAATTTACCCTTCTTTATATTGGGAAATATCATTCATGTAGTCAACATCTGGGAATATTTGGTGTGAAATTTAACTCTTTCCGATAAGACATTTTGTGGGTTTTTTGCACCTATTAACGTGTTATAAAAAAACCCAGAAAATTCTATGTATTACCGGCAATAATCAACCGATCTTCCCTTCCCATCATATATTAGAATATTATTACGTAAATAAAATATTTTCTGGGATAAAATATCTTTATGGAAAAAATAACAACTGAAAGCAAGCCTACAACAAATATATTCCATATATACACTTACTTTATATATTTGAGTTTTGTGTAAAATATTTTGAAATGTTGCATAAAAATTTCTAAACTAGTACAAGAAGTACATTGTTGTGTAACTCGTTGTATAACACTATATTTCTTCATATATTATTCAGTATAAAGAAATATGTTTATATATTTTACTTTAAAAAAATATTATTTATTATTATTACATACTAGTAAAATAAATATAGTTTTACCTGCAATATTTTTTAACCGTTTCCAAAACTTAGTTTTAAGAAATACACTTTTAGAACAAAATAAACATTTTATCTCTTTTTCTTCTCAGTATATGTTTTGAATTTGTGCATAATCGAAAACGTGTTCTTCACAAAGAAAATTACAATAAATATTTTTATTTATTTTCAGGTAAGGAATCTTATCTTCTACCGATATCTGAATATGTTATGCTTCATCCGTAGTAAGTATTTGTTGTGCGTTTTCATTTGCGCTGAATATTTAGATTTCATTCAATGCAGAGTTTATGTGTTGTTGTTGGCCATATTTGAATCTGAAATGAATCTGTGAAGTCTTCCTTTTATTTTCTATCCATACTTTCGATCATCTTTATAAATATTTATAAACAAAAGAAAAAGAATATAATAATAAAAACATTTTAGAATATTCCACTTCATTTTCATTGGTTTTACATTTCGAATTTTACTATTTTTCGAAGAAATCTACCAACATGGGGAAACTGAATTATATTTTTACCTTCTGTTTATTCTACTTGCGTGATTTAAACATGATATGTTTCTATTTGGGAATATTTGAAAATCTAGTCAAATATTTATGTTGTGATATTGCTTTTTAATCACATAGGATTTCTCGAATGTGGGCCGCTATGAAGTTTATAAAAATAAATTTTATTTGTTGAAACCAACGGTTTTTACCTATTTTATTTATTTATTATATAATGTTTTTTTAGTACGGTTTACGTTATTTGATTACTATTATTTTTCTATTTTACCAGCAAATATGGTTATGGCAGATATTATTATATGGATATTTATTTTTAAACATTGTATAACATAAATATTTATTTATGGATATTTATTTCGTTCTGTTTCTTAAAACAAACTTATGTATTTCATTTATTTAAGTTGTATTAAAAAAAATTCATAATATATAGCAAATTACATAATCTTGCAGAAATCAATTATTTTATATCTCTTCGAAATAAAGGCGTATAAAGTGTACAAAAAAGAGATTTAAATATCATCTGAACTATTATAAAACATTTATATTTTCTTATTATACAATTTTTTTTTAAATACTATACAATTAAATGGATATTTATTTATAATTATAATATAAATATTTATTTATGGATATTTATTTCATCTTATTTCTTAAAACAAATATATGCATTTTCTTTAATTAAGTTAGATTGAAAAAAATTAAAAATCTATAGTAAATTACATAATCTTACAGAATTCGATTATTTAATATCTCTAAGCGACAAAGACAAAAAGTGTGCAAAAAAGTCGTTTGAATATACATGTATAAGAAGTATACGTTTTATAAGAAGAAAACCATAAACCTAAAACTTTTATGCTAAATACAAGTAATATAAAAAAAAAATTATAGTCAATTCCTATTTTTTTTCACTCTATTGCAGTAAGTCCTGTATAAATAAAGGTGAAATTATCCTCTTACATCGGGTGCCATCTATTGGTAGATACATGCAACTTAAATCTAAAAAAAAACTATAATTAATTTATTAAATTTATTTAATGAATTAATATTTGAAAAAACTGTATTAGCATCAAGTGTCATCCATTACAAGTTTTAAAAAAATGTATTTGAACTTGAGTGGATGAATAAAAAGTATTTTATAAACGATTGAAAATTTGAACAAGATATATATAGAGAGACTGCGAACTAATACTAGGAATTGAATTAATATATTCCTTACAGCCGAGAAAATAAATTCCATCATATATCCACTACAATACATCAGATGCTCCAGAAAGTTTTGGGACAAAAACGAAACTTCCCTGACCATAAATCCTGAGAAAGTATCACCATTAAAACAAGACACCCTTGAAAGAGTTTCAGACGTTATTGTTATACGTCTACTCCAGACTCTGTCCCGAGAAATGCAAGGAATTAGAATACTCTTATTAATTTCCAGCAGAACATTTTCCATCGTAATACCTCTTCCACGTTCTTCCAGCAAATTGAAGAATATCATTTGCATGTCCTCGCATGCGGCATGGTGATAGCGACTCAACACGCGAAGAAGTGTTTTACGAAAAAGAGAAAAACAGTTTTGCATTTATTTAGATTTATTGTTCAAAATGCTGCATTACAAGTTTATATTTTGTTGTGAAGAAATCGTTAAGCAGAAGTATGATTAAATTATTTTCTATTTATTATAATTTCTGTTACTGATATAGCTAATGTAATTAATAAAAATAATTAATTCAATATAATGTGTATATATGACGTGATATATCGTATTATGGAATAATATTATATACTAAATATTAAAGCAGCTTGGTGTACAACATGCTGAGCAAGTAATATAAGAAAAAAAAATTCCTACTTTTTTTTCACCATATTGCAGAAAACCCTTTATAAATATTTTTTTTTAATTATAAATAATTTTCATTAATTAAGTTTATCTGGCGCCATCTATTGGTAGAAATATGCAACTTTAATCTAAAAAAAACTAAAATTAATTAATTAAATTTAATGAATGAATTAATATTTGAAAAAACTGCATTAACATCCAGTGTCATCCACTACAAGTTCAAAACAAATGTATTTGAACTTGAGTGGATGAATAAAATAAATTTTATTTATGACTGAAAATTTGATCAAGATATATATAGGGAGAGTGTGAGCTAATAGAAGGAATTGAAAAACAAGAAAGCTCAGTTGGAAATAGACAAGAGGTAAAATTGGTAACATTTAAATTAATAACAGCTTTTTTATATGGTTAAACGTATTTGCAGTTGTTCTTCTCTCTCAAAATTAAACTGTTATAAATTGTTTTACTTTTATATTACGAAATATTAATATATTCTTTACATTAATTCCATCATACATCCTCTACAATACATCCGATGCGCAAGAAAGTTTGTGGGACATAAAGACAAAAAACGAAGTTTTCTTGACCCTAAATCCTGAGAAAGTATCACCATTATAACGATGACACCCTTGAAAGAGTTTCTGACCTTCTTGTTATACGTCTACTCCAGACTCTATCCCGAGGGATGCACGGAGTTAGAATCCGCTTATTAATTTCCTGCAGAACATTTTCCGTCCTAATACCTCTTCCACGTTCTTCTTCCAGCAAATTGAAGAATATCATTTGCATGTCCTCACACACGGCATGGTGATAGCGACTCAACACGCGAAGAAGTGGTTTACGAAAAAGAGAAAAACAGCTTGTTCTGAACAGTTTTGCATTTATTTAGATCGCCGAACTGAAAGGGAAGAAATACGTTTCGCACGCTATGCACGAATTCGCGAGAGTTTTTCCTTTTTTGAACGGAGAAAGATTGTTTCGTGGAGAGATGATAAGTATAATTGAAATGGAATAACAATAGAGGAGTAATCTGTAAAAGTTGTTGTAAAAGTTTTATCACCTCGAGGTAAAAATGGGTTTTGCAACAAAGGAGTGTTCATAATGTTTCGCAAACAATGGAAATTGCGAGATTTTCTGCTGATAGACTTGTTGGTAGTTAGAAGAACTTTATTTGATCACACGAGAACGAATTGTTTTATCAGCGATTTTCTTTATTTTGTGTTACAATGTATACGCCCAGCTACTTTAGGAATAATAATGTGAATAAGTTTGGAGAATAACTACGATAAGATAAAGTAACAATGTTGGAAAATTAAGATGTCCTGCATTTTAATTTTTAAAGTGTGACATTTTACCACTGCTCCCAAAAAGTAAGACCAGTTATATTTTTTTATTCATAAACTCTTTATTCATTCTTCTAAATATATTTCGTCTCCTTCAAAGCGATCCCCTCCGGACACAATGCACTTATGCCAACGTTTTTTCCAATTCTCAGTGCATGCCAAAAAGTCATTAGCAGTGATGGCCTTCAAATCGCGTGCCGATTCACGTTGAATCTCTTCACTCGACTCAAAACGATGTCCCCGGAGTGTTCTTTTGATTTTACGGAATAGCCAGAAGTCGCATGGTGTGAACATGGTGGTTAGAGAACGATATGGGTTTCATTTTTGACGAAAATATCACGAAGAATCAATGCAGTGTGAGCTGGCGCATTCAATGTTTTCGGTACCAATCGAGATTTGACGCGTTTGAGGCCTAAAATGGAATTTACCGATCCTTTTGAAATACCAGCATCATCAGCAAGGTCTGTAATTATAAATCGATGGTTTGCAAGCACCAAATCTTTAATTTTTATTACGTGAGCTTCGTCGGTTGAGGTGGATGGTCGAGCAGAGGGCTCTTCGTCTTCAACACGTTCACTGCATTCTTTGAACTGTTTATACCACTTCTAAACATTTCTTTCTGATATTGAAATGCTAATCGAATGCGTTCTGCAACATTCTATACGTTTCCGTAAACAAAACTTAATGCAGGTTCTTTGCTTAATGAATTCAGACATTTCTAATATCGCCGGAATCAGTTTTAGTGTCTCACAAAGCCAAGCGTAACTCAAACACTAATGAATATTTTGACGTCCCACAGATGTCAAGGACAGTGCCAGCAACCTAAAAAAGAGAAAAAAATTGAAATTCCGTAAGCCTTGGGAATTTTAATTTGAAAATTGGTCCTCCTTTTTGAACACAGTAGTAAGTTTATATTTTGGTGTGAAGAAATCTTTAATTGTAAATATGAATAAATGTTTTTCAATTTACTACTAATTTTTGTTGTTGATATAGTTAATGTTATTAATAAGATTGATTAATACAAAATAATGTGGGTTTTAAAAATGTGATATGCCGAATTATGGAATAATAATAAATACTGAATATTAAAGCTGCTTGGTGCATGGCATGCTGGGCATTCAAAAGGAAAGGAGCCTCGTTGGAAATAGACAATTGATGATGAAATAAAAGTTTCTGTGTCTATTTAAGGGATAGACGTGTCTATTCAAATTGCTTTGCTAAGAAAAAATTATTCAGTAATATGGCCATGACACTAACATAATTAAATACGATTCATACCAGAAAAATTCATACTGAACTAATTGGCGACAAATACAATTTATAATGCATAAGAAAGTTTGTTTTAAAAGCAACTGTTACATATATATATAAATAAATTGAGTGAAATGATAGTCATTGTCCTTATAAAAATTTGGCAAAATGTTTTTTCATCGTATTTTTGTTATTCGATAATTAACTAAGGTTCGTGAGTGGTTCGTAATCGACGTATATGTAAGTCCCGGTCTGTTTAACCTAAAGTTTGCACAAGATGACCGTAGAGAGAAAAACCAAACCAAACCATAAAGAATGGTTAAATATTCCTCTAAATGTTCAGCATTTATATGATTCAATTCCAAGGCGAATCCAAACATTTATTGCATGCCAAAAACGGTAATACGCCCTATTAGTAAACGATTCCTTAAGACTCTACGGTGTATCCATTATTTTAATAACCACCTGTATATATATATATATATATACGAAAGACTACTTAAATATGTTATAAATATAGTAAATCATTATAAGTTCTTAAAACAAAGTTAGTTACCAAACAAATAGGTTGGAATTACATTAAACTATCATTTTAATTGAGACGTATCTAGGTTATTAATAGAGTTTCTGCACTACAAATGCACCATCCTAAATATATTAATCCATTGGAGAATTTTTATGGCAATGAATTAATTTTCAGATTGCTACTTAAATCTACTATTAACTTAAATCTTCTTACTTATATGGTCCCGCGTACCACTTTCTGTCTTAAAAAGTAATTCTCGCAGAACAAGGCTATAAAGGAATCTCTGATAAGACGGAACGCGCAACAGTCCGAGCAACTAATTTTTCGCGCTCCGCTCCAACGGCTTGCACCTTTATTACCCCAGACCAACAGAAACTCGCTGTTTTATTACGGCATTTAAATCCGCGCCGCCCTGTTACTGAAAAAGACATAGACACGGCACACGCCCATAAAGATAGCAACTCAATTGAGAGATAGCGAGCAAGCAAGGGTCGCCTCAGATAGCGGGAAAATTTAATTTTGCTGCTGTTAAAATGATGGGAATAAAGCGAAAACAAAAAAAATAGAAGCGAGGGGAAAATAAACATCTTGTTTCTATTAGTAAGAAAGTGGCGATGGTAAATATGCCATGGAATTGCCCTTGTAATTAAGTATGGTTCTGAAGCTGATGTAGTTCTAGCAGTTATTCGGCGGAACGACAAACATTTAGGTTAAAGGCGAAAAGGAACGAATCTGTATTTAGGGATGTTAGTCTGACATAGTACGTGGTGGAAAGTAATATTGGAAGAAAAAAAAAATATCGGGGAATTTTTTTTTCTTTTGATATTAAGTAACTTAAAATTTAATTATAAGATGTTAAAATTATTTTTATTGGAATTAAAATTTCTTCCAAAATTAATTTTCTCTCCCTATTACACCACTGTGAATGAATACGTCTAACTTGGCTGCTTTCCAACGTTCCACGCGATAACTGTTCGAATTGGGGCTTGAATGACCAAGTGACTAGCACTCTGGCGCTCGGTATCATAGGTTTCGTGTTTGAGTCCTGGCAGTACCATGGATGTTTGTAGTGATTCAGAATGCACTTTAAACTGTATGTACCGGTCTAATAGAATAGTAGAGCGTTGCGGGGGCTTTATTACTCCGCGTCCTAGCTTATCTTCAAGCTGCACGCACCTCCTGGGTAGTGCTAAGTGAGTAACGTTGGTGCAGCGCTTGCCTTAAGGCATCCAAGACAATTGTCTAAGCTTTTGTAGCTGCATTAGAACAAAAAAAAGCTGTTCGCATTACATGTTACTTATTCGCGAAAATTTCTGCTTTTTAAAAGAAATTAAAGAATTAAAAAAAAGAATGTGCTTATTCTTTAAATCATAAGTAGTTGTTGTCGGGAAGAGGGGGCTTCTGTTTTTATGTAAAAGTCTTACTTCTGCTCTGAGTAGCTGAAGAAGGGCAGCAGGGAGGACTTTTAGGGTAATTCGCATTTGCGTATCGTATGGGACAAACCCCGAAAACTCCCCCCAGATAGTCCGGCTCACGAGGCAAGATGCTGAACATCATAAACGCCATCGAGTCTCTTGCTGTTTTGAAACAGTTACAACAAAGCCGTCAGTAAATTGAACCTCAACCCTAATGCTCACCAGAAGCTCACGTTGCCACGATTCAGGCAATCATAAATAGTAGCAGTTTTCTTAATGTGTCGATTTCAACTGCAAGTTAGGGTGGAGAGAGAGATGTGTGTAGGGGAAACGACAGATTTCCTAATTACCCCTTACAGATTCAAAGAAAAAAATCTTTTAGAATTCTTGCACCTTAGTAATAAAGAAATTAAACATAACAATAAGTAAAAAGTTACCTTCTTCATAAAATCTTCAGCATAAAATGCTAAAATATATTTCAACTTCAATTTAAAATTTAAGAGGGAAACTCAAACGTATGAACGAAGATGAGAATCCATATTATTTATAGATGTAGGCAGATTTACGAATATATATTTTCACGAATATGGAAAAAACTGGGAAGGAAGATTTTAGACTTACACTTCTATTATTAATCAATTCAGTATCTTGAATGAATCGTAGACGAACATGCTGTATCGGTACAGCGTGACGGTACCAACTCACCTATGCATAGAGCCATTACCTGCTGGTGTAAACTCCCACGTTTTCTCTCTTAACAGAAAACGCCCAACCATCAATGCCTAGATGTAATGTAGGTGATCTGGTAGCGAAATTAGTTATCGATATAGGAATTTGTTTCTGCGTTCACTCTTTTTCAATTTTTATTTTCAGTTCTCCAGAAGCTACAATTTTTAGGCATCTTCATAGTTCATGAAATTTAATTGTTCATTTCTGAACATTATAACTTTTTTAGCATTACATAATTCATAGAAAAGAACTGCAAATGCATATAAGACAGAAAACAAGCCAAAAGCACCCCTGATACTTCAGAAAAAAATTCGTGAAAGATGAGTTTTAACCGAAAAAAAAATGAGTTTTCTCTACAGGGGAGTCCGTTTGAGTATATTAATTAGAAAATATCGTTGCAATGGAACTAGATAGTGGATTTCTCAAAAAAAAAAAAGATTAATAATGCTATTATCTATAGATAAATACATATGTATGAGCATTGAAGTAAAATTGAGAATAGTTGTAATAGCATTATTAATAGTAATGCTATTTGTACTTGAATTAATTAGGTTGTTAACAAATTTTCTTACAGTACTTTTTTACGGTCTTTCTACTGTCATTTTTTTCATGCCGCCGCCAGGATTCGAATCTAAAGCCTGTGATGCCAAGGGCCATAGCTCTAGCCAATTGGCCCTTAGGCCACTTTGCTTCGTCAAAGAACTTTTAGTAGGAACACGCCGCCTTCCCTACATTTACTTATCTTATTGGTAAATATCCCCCCTCCCCCATAGAAAAATATTCATCATTTCTGAAAGCTGTATATGTAATGCATATTTTCAGAAAATTCGAACTTATGGTCTGCAGTAGGCTAAAATTATATTTTACTATTATAAATTATAAATTACACGCCATAATTTTTTAACAAATTATAATTGTCGAATTATAATTATTTATGTATAAAATCAAATCTTTAATAGCAGATTCTTTTATTTTATTACAATTTTCTTATGTTTAACTGTTTATTTTTAAAATCCATTCAATATTTAACCTTTCTATATTAAATTTTACGCAACAATTGAATAGAATAAAAAAATATTTTTGTCTTGACGAATTAGCTAATGCTTTTCAATCATTTTTTATTTAGTCATATAACTCTTAGTCACTTAACTTGCCAGGGGTGGCCAACCCAAATGATCTTGCGGGCCGCTTGGAAATGCATCATAACTTTGTAGGCCGCATATAAAATGATATATTAACATATTAGACCCACTATAGACATTTTTGGAGGGAAAAATTGAAACATAATGAGTTATTATTATTGTGTTTACTATTATTCTTACATATAAACATAGATAATAAAATAATAATGAAGCTAAACACACATTGCAAAGAAATATATAGCACTAGAAATAAAATATAAATAAAAATGAAACTAAAAAATCATTAAAAAACATTTATTTTACTAGTGCTATATTTGTTTCTCTACTCTTTTTTTCTCCAGATTTTGCAAATCGTTCTCAATTTGGGCATTTTCACATCCTAATGGGTGTTGCAGGTTAGCGTCCGTCATGTTTGAGCGTTTTTTGTGTTTGGTCAATTGCATTTTCGAAAAAAAAAGATTTTCAAGTGTAAGGGGATTTAATGCCTAATTTATAATATAATTATATAATTTAATTACTCTGCGATCTCATAATTGTAAATTCATAAATAAAACAGCCAATATCTGTCCTATATTTTCAAGAATACTATTTTAAAATCAAAGTTAATTTTTTCTCATCATTTCAACAGCTAATTTTTAAATACATGGCTGAACACATAATGTATTTTCATTGTACATTGTCTTTTACTACTTGGGCGATTATAAAATAAATATGTTTAGTAAAAGTGAGATAAATCACACGTGCCAGGAAAATGTTCAAGGCGGGTTGGACACCTTTGTTCTAAACAAACAAACTATTCTATTTTGTTAGAAACTAATCACTTCAGTCATCGGAGATCATCTTTCATTATTCCCTTGATAACTTACGTATTGTGCTCTGTGCATCTCGAAACAACCTGCACCTAGCCTTGTCAGCAACATCCTCGACTTTCGCCCCGCAGATGCCAACAACTAATCGGACAGAAAGATGACGAAGTGCTAGAAGCGGACAACCGGAAATGACGTCGGACAAATAAATATAGAGCCCTTCCACCAAAAGTATTTTCAGCCCTTCTGGTCATTTTTATTCCCCTTCATCCGCCACCACCAGCTTTTCCTTCCCTCTCTCCTCTTCCAGTCGCCCACGGGCTTACGTTGAGGAAATGTGTGAAACCCATTTTGGACTCCCTACATTCTTCAAGTCTTGATAGATGGCGGGGCTAATGTTATTTGACACGGTGTCGCCCCGGAGATGTCACGGAAAACTGTTAGGGAGCCGAGGTTTCAGAGAGAGAAAAGAGGAGGTTTTCTTTTCTCTGTCTCTCTGCTCTTTCGCTGAGTTTGGGGTTTTGCCTCACTGGAAGTAAAAGATCATCTGTTTTGATTCTTTTGCGCAGTCAGAAAGAAGTGCTGAGCTTTTTAAACATTGCTGAGACGTCAGATTGGTTTGGAATTTCCCAATTCCCGTCATGCTCACCTCAATTTTGTTTTCAGTATATTTATTCAATTGTTTCCAGTGAGTTAGATTCAATTCAATCCCCTGTAATATTTATTTTGGTTTTTAAAAAAATCTTTACATAAGTTTTAATGTTCATGTATATAATATACGAAAGAAAAAATCAACATTCTTATTTTAAATAATAGGGCCTGACATAATAGCGCTCTGTACCACAGGTTTCGGCTTCGAGACCCGCGGTGCCATGGATGTTTGTAGGGGTTTAGAATCCACTTTAAACAGTAGGTCCCGGTCTATTAGAATCGTCGAGCTGTGTAGGAATAGTGTTATATAGAGCCCTTCCACCCAAAGTATTTTCAGCCCTTCTGGTCATTTTTATTCCCCTTCATCCACCACCACCAGCTTTTCCTTCCCCTTCCTATGTTAAAATTCCCCTGCTGTCAGAAGAAGTCGCCCCGCTTTTCAATCCTATTTTATTTAGCCACTCTGTCGAGGGAGATGTATGAAACCATTTCGGACTCACTACATTCTTCAAGTCTTGATGAATGGCGGGGCTGATGTTATTTGACACGGTGTCGCCCCGGAGATGTCACGGAAAACTGTTAGGGAGCCGAGGTTTCAGAGAGAGGAAACATAGTTTTTCTTTTTGTCTCTGTCTCTCTGCTCTTTCGCTGAGTTTGGGGTTTTACCCCGAATTTCTGGAAGTAAAGGATCATCTGTTTTGAGTTTTTTTGCGCAGTCATAAAAATGTTGGTTTAAAGCTCAGCATTTAAACATTACTGAGACGTCAGATTGTTTTGAAATTTTTCAATTTCAGTCATGTTCACCTCAATTTTGATTTCAATATATTTATTCAATTGTTTCCAATGTATTGGATTCAATTCAATCCTCCCATATAATATTTGTTTTGGTTTTTAAAAACATCTTTACAGTATGTTTTATTTCATGTTCACGTAAATAATATGTGAAAAAATTCAAAATTTTCCATATATCAAATGAATAAATATATATTTCCATTCGAAGGACTTTAGTGCTTTGCACTTTTTTCTTCTACTTGGTAGACAGCAACATCTAGAGCAAGTACAAGAGCTTGTGTAGTCTCAAGGAAGGAAGGAGCAGCTTCTGTTCTTGATGGAGCACCCGTAGGTAGAAGTCTTACTTTGGCTCCGTGATGCTCATACAATCATATGAGATCGAAACCCACGACTTAAAGGGCATCCACGACAAACATCGAATAGTGCGAACCACTACAAACTTCCATGGCACCGCCGGGACTCGAACCCGAAATCTGTGGCACCGAGCTCCAGACACTCGACCATTTAGGACAAGTCAATATTTAATCTTCCTATAGTAAAATTTCACACTGCAATTGATTAAAGTAAAATAATTTTCTGTCCTGACGAATTAGCTAATGCTTTTTAATCATTTTCGATTTAGTCATAAACTCTAAACAAACAGATCCTTGTACTAGTATTTCATTGACTTTGTTAAAAACTAATCAATTCATTCACCGACGATCATCTTTCATTATCTCCCTCATAACTTTCTTCTCTGTGTATCATGAATTACCCTACATCACAGTCTTGTCAGGACTTTCCCTCCGCAGATGCCAATAACTAATCGGACAGAAAGGTGACGAAGTGCTAGCAGCGGACAACCAGAAACAACGTCAGACAAATGAATAGGGTTCTTTGCGAGCCCTTCCACCCAAAGTATTTTCAGCCCTTCTACTCATTTTATTCCCCTTCATCCACCACCCCCAGCTTTTCCTTCACTGTTCCCCTCCCAGAAGAAGTCGCCCCGCGGCCACTCTGTCGAGGGAAATGTATGAAACCATTTCGGACTCACTACATTCTTCAAGTCTTGATAGATGGCGGGGCTAATGTTATTTGACACGGTGTCGCCCCTGAGATGTCACGGAAAACTGTTAGGGAGCCGAGGTTTCAGAGAGAGGAAAGATAGTTTTTCTTTTTGTCTCTGTCTCTCTGCTGTTTCGCTGAGTTTGGGGTTTTCCCTCCGAAGTTCTGCCGCACTGGAAGTAAACGATCATCTGTTTTGATTTTTTAGCTCAGTCAGAAAGAAGTTGCTTTAAAGCTCAGCTTTTAAACACTGCTGAGCGTCAGATTGTTTGGGAATTTTCCCAATTTCCGTCATGTTCACCTCAATTTTGTTTTCAATATATTTATTCAATTGTTTCCAGTGTATTGGATTCAATTCAATTTCCCCTCATGTAATATTTATTTTGATTTTTAAAAACGTCTGTACTTAGGTTTTATTTCTTGTTAACGTAATTAATATATGAGAAAAATTCAAAATCCGTATTTCAAATGAATAAATATATATTTCAATTCGAAGGATCTTAGTGCGTTGAACTTTTATTCTGTTTGATAGACAGCAACATCTAGACGAAGCACAAGAACCAGTATAGTCTCATGGAAGGAAGGGAAAGCTTCTGATGTGAGGGAGCACCCGTAGGTAGAAATCTGACTAGGCTTCGTGTCGCGCTTAGTGACATATGAGGCCGAGACCTAAGGTTTAAAGTGGATTCCGAAGCACTACAAACATACATTGCATCACAGGTACTCGAACACAAAACCTGTGGCACCGAGTGTCAGATACTTGACCATTCATGCCAAATCAATATTTAACCTTCATATAGTAAAATTTTACACTAAAATTGATTAGAGTATAATAATTTTCTGTCGACGAATTAGCTAATGCTTTTCAACCATTTTTGATTTAATCATATAACTCATAAACAGACCCTTCTGTTAATTGACTTTTGTTAAAAACTAATCACCTAATTAATCCAAGGTCATCTTTCATTATTTACCAGATAACTTTCTTATTGTGCTCTGTGCATCCCTTAACACCCTGCACCACAGCCTTGTCAGGAATATCCCCGACTTTCGCTCCGTAGATGCCAAGAACTAATCGGACAGAAAGATGACGAAGTGCTAGGAGCGGACAACCAGAAATGACGTCGGACAAATGAATAGGGTGCACGGCGAGCCCTTCCACCCAAAGTATTTTCAGCCCTTCATCCACCACCAGCTTTTCCTTCCCTCTTTCCCTCCCAGAAGAAGTCGCCCCGCGGCCACTCTGTCGAGGGAGATGTATGAAACCATTTCGGACTCACTACATTCTTCAAGTCTTGATGGATGGCGGGGCTAATGTTATTTGACACGGTGTCGCCACGGAGATGTCACGGAAAACTGTTAGGGAGCAGAGGTTTTGGAGAGAAAAGAGTTTTTTCTTTTTCTCTGTGTCTTTTTTTTTTCGCTGAGTTTGGGGTTTTATCCTGAAGTTTTAGTGCACACTGGAAGGAAAGGATCATCTGTTTTTTTTTTTTTTTTTTTTGCGCAGTCAGAAAGAAGTTACTTTGAAGCTCAGCTTTTAAACATTGCTGAGACGTCAGATTGTTTTGGAAATTTCCAATTTCAGTCATGTTCACTTGAATTTTGTTTTCAATATATTTCATTCAAATACTTCCAGTGTATTTGATTCAATTCTATTCCCCCATGTAAAATTTATTTTGGTTCTTAAAAGCGCCTTTACTAAAGTTTTATTTCATGTTCAACTAAATAATATATGAAAAAAATCAACATTCTTAATTTAAATAATGGAGCCTGATGGATGAGTGGCTAGCGCTCTTCCGCTTGATAGGTTTCGTGTTCGAGTCGCGGCGGTGCCATGGATTCTTGTAGTGGTTTGGAATCCACTTTAAAAAGTAGATCCCAGTCTATTAAGATCATAGAGCGTTCAGGGGGAAGTGTTACTCGCTTCCATAGCATATCTTCAAGCTACACGTCCCCCTCGGTAGTGGTAAATAAGTAACAGCGCTGCAGCCCTTGCTTGTGGCATAAATGTTAATCGTCTCTGTATTGCAAGGCTGCATTATAACAACAACAATTTTCTTATAACTGTTTATTTTAAAAATGCTTCAATATTTAATCTTCATATGGTAAAATTTTAACACTAAATTGATTAGAGTAAAAAAAATTTGTATCTTGACTGAATTAGCTAATGCTTTTCAATAATGTTTTGTTTAATCATATAACTCTAAACAAACAGACCTTTCTATTCGTTGACTTTTGTTAAAAACTGATCTCCTCATTCATCGGACATCACCTTTCATTATATCACTAATAACTTTCTTCTTGTGTGTGCATCCCGAAATACCTTTGTCAGGAACATCACCGACTTTCCTCCGCAGATGCCCAGGAACTAATCGGACAGAAAGATGACGAAGTGCTGGGAAGCGGACAACCGAAAATGACGTCGGACAAATTAATAGGGTGCACGGCGAGCCCTTCCACCGAAAGTATTTTCAGCCCTTCTGGTCATTTTTATTCCCCTTTATCCACCACCACCAGCTTTTCCTTCCCCTTCCCCTCCCAGAAGAAGTCGCCCCGCGGCCACTCTGTCGAGGGAAATGTATGAAACCATTGTCGGACTCACCACATTCTTCAAGTCTTGATGGATGGTGGGGCTGATGTTATTTGATACGGTGTCGCCCCGGAGATGTCACGGAAAACTGTTAGGGAGCAGTAGTTTCAGAGAGAGAGAAAAGGGGTTTTTCTTTTTCTCTGTCTCTCTTGCTCTTTTCGCTGAGTTTGGGGTTTTCCCCCTGAAGTTTCGCCGCACTGGAAGTAAAGGATCATCTGTTTTGATTTCTTTTTGCGCAGTCACAAAGAAGTTGCTTTAAAGCTCAACTTTTAAACATTGCTGAGACGCCATATTGTTTTTGGAATTTTCCCAATTTCTGTCATGTTCACCTCAATTTTGTTTCAATATATTTATTCGATTGTTTCCAGTGTATTTGATTCAATTGAATACCCCCATGTAATATTTATTTTGGTTTACAGAAGGGCCTTTACTTTGGTTTTACTTCATGTTAACATGAATAATATATGAAAAAAATCAACCTTCTTATTTTAAAGGCCTGATGAGAGAGTGGCTAGCACTCTGGACCTCGATACTACAGGTCTCAGGTTCGAGTTCCAGCGGTGCCTTGGATGTTTGTAGTGGTTTGGAATCCACTTTAAACCGTAGGTTCCAGTCTAATATTACCGTAGATCGTTGGGAGTAGGACTCTCAACCAAGCCTCGTAAACAGAATCATCTACCGTCTAGAAATCTGCCAGCAAGAAGACGGCCCTGTTCCACCAGGGTTGTTGAGCCATTGATAATGATTATGATGATGTTAAAAATTCACACTAAAATCGATTACAGTAAAAAATAATTCTGTCTTTGAATTAGCTAGCATGGAGGTTTGTGAGTGGTTCGGAATCCACTTTAAGCTGTAGGCCCCGGTCTAATCAGCCTAAAGTGTGCACAAAATGAACGTAGAGCGACAAACCAAGTAAATCGAATTATCTAATGCTTTTCAATCATTTTTTATTTAGTCTTATAACTCTAAACAAACAGACACTCCTATTTCGTTGACTTTTGTTACAAACTAATCGCTTCATTCACCGAAGATCATCTTTCATTACTTCCGTGATAACTTTCTTCTCTGTGCATTCGAAACACCCTGCACCACAGCCTTGTCAGGAATATCCCCGACTTTCGCTCCGCAGATGAAAAGAACTAATCGGACAGAAAGATGACGAAGTGCTAAAAGCGGACAACCGGAAATGACGTCGGACAAATGAACAGGGTACACGGCGAGCCCTTCCACCCAAAGTATTTTCAGCCCCTCTGGTCATTTTTATTCCCTTCATCCCCCACAACCAGCTTTTCCTTCCCTCTTCCCCCTCCCAGAAGAAGTCGCCCCGCGACCACTCTGTCGAGAGAAATGTATGAAACCATTTCGGACTCACTGCATTCCTCAAGTTCTGATAGATGGCGAGGCTAATGCTATTTGACACGGTGTCGCCCCGCAGATGTCACAGAAAACTGTTAGAGAGCCGAGGTTTGAGAGAGAAAAGAGAGTTTTCTTTTTCTCTCTGTCTCACTGTTCTTTCGCTGAGTTTGGGGTTCTGCCGCACTGGAAGTAAAAGATCATCTGTTTTGATTTTTTTTGGCGCAGTCAGAAAAGAAGTTGTTTTAAAGGTCAACTTTTAAACATTGCTGAGACGTCAATTGTTTTTGGAATTTGCCAATTCCGAGTCATGTTCAGCTCAGTTTTGTTTCAATATATTTATTAAACTGTTTCCAGTGTAAATTCAATTCAATCTCCCCGTGTTATTTCCATTGTTTGTAAATAATATTTACTTTAGGTTTTAAAACCAGCTTTGCTTAAGTTTTATTACATGTTCACCTATGAAAAAAATCCAAAGTTTTCCATATTTCAAATGAATGATTTGAGAAGTGATTAGTGAGTTGGGTTTTTTTTTTTTTTTTCTTATCCCATTTGTAGACAGCAACATGTAGATGAAGTCCAATAACCCGCTGTGGTCTCTTGGAAAGAGGAAAAGGTAGGGGGAGCAACTGTTGTTATGATGCAGCACCCGTAGGTAGAAGTCTGGCTTGGCTCCGTGACGCTCTTACAGTCATATGAGACCGAGACCTATGGTTTAAAGTTTATTCCTAACCACTGCAAATATCCATGGCACCGCCGGGACTCGAATCCGAAACGTGTAACACCGAGCTCCAAACATGGGTTAAAGTTTATTCCTAACCACTGCAAATATCCATGGCACCGCCGGGACACGAATCCGAAACGTGTAGCACCGAGCGCCAAACACTCGGCCATCCAAGACAAGTCAATATTTAACCTTCCTATAGTAAAATTTTACAGTACAATTGATTAGATTAATAAAATTCTGTCTTAAAGAATTATCTAATGCTTTTCAAACATTTTTGATTAAGTCATATAACTCTAAACAAACAAAACCTTTTATTCGTTGACTTTTGTTTGAAACGAATCACATCATTTGTCGCAGATCATATATCATTATTTCCCTGATAACTTTCTTGTGCTCTGAGCATCCCGAAACACCCTGCACCACAACGTTGTCAGGACCATCCCCGACTTTCGCTCCGCAGATGCCAAGAGCTAATCGGACAGAAAGATGACGAAGTACTTTAAAGCGGACAACCGGAAATGACGTCAGACAAATGAATATATAGCTCTTCCACCCAAAGTATTTTCAGCCCTTCTGGTCATTTTTATTCCGCTTCTTCCACCACCACCAGCTTTTCCTTCCCTCTTCCCCTCTCCTCTCCGACAGAAGTTGCCGCACGGCCTACTGTGTTGAGGGAAATGTATGAAACCATTTTGGACTCACTACATTCTTCAAGTTTGGATGGATGGCGGGGCTAATGTTATTTGACACGGTGTCGCCCCGGAGATGTCGCGGAAAACTGTTAGTGAGCCGGGGTTTGAGGGTGAGAAAAGAGGAGGTTTTCTCTTTCTCTCTGCTCTTTCGCAGAGTTTGGGGTTTTCCCCCGAAGTGCTGCCGCACTGGAAGTAAAGGATCATCTGTTTTGATTTTTTTTTTGCGCAGTCAGAAAGAAGTTGTTTTAAAGCTCGGCTTTTAAACATTGCTGAGACGTCAGATTGTTTTGGAATTTCCCAATTTATGTCATGTTCACCTCAATTTTGTTTCAATACATTTATTTAATTGTTTCCGGTGCATTTGATCCAATCTAATTCTCCTATATAATATTTATTTTACGGGTCTGTGGCCAAGTGACTAGCGCTTTGAATTCCCGCGCGCCACAGGTTTTGCGTTCGAGTCTCAGCTGTGCGTGGATGTTTGTAGTGGTTCGGAATCCGCTTTAAATCGTAGGTACCTGTCTAATATGACTGTGTAGAGCATTGGACGTAAGACTGACAACCCTACCCCGTAAAAGCAAAACAGCTCCTGTCCAGAAATCTGTCAGTAGATGCAACAGGGTTTATTCTAAATGGTTGATTTGAGGGACTTGGTGATTAATGCTTAGGACTTAACTGTAACTGTAGAATCTTAATTCTTCCGTTGGACTTAACTGTAATTGTAGAATGTCTATTCGTCCGTTGGACGCAACTGTTAAATGTAGAAGCTCAATTCGAAACAACGAGTGAGCAGAATCAAATATTTCCGTTTCTATGCTTGCAGTAGATATAAATATTAAGACCTGTAAAATGCATTCACTGCATTCGAGAAGAAGAGATGATGAAAATTATCGTCCTTAATGTAGAGTGAAGGACCTTCCTAAATATAAATTACCTAGAGAATACTCGCACTAATGTTTTCTTATCCCACTTGGTCTACAGCAATATCTAGATCAAGTCAATGAACCCTGTGTTCTCAAACAATGAAAAACTCAAGAAGATCAGTCCAACTGACTCTTCTAGCAACCAATCCAAATCAAGATATGGACAGCAGTGGCTTGAGTCCAGCTACATTTCGGACAAAAGGGAATAACCCTTTAGGCCTGACATTGAGCACGAAGATGATAACTGCAGAGGATAGCAAGGGTTTGGATCTACTACTAACCCCAATTAAAGCAACACCAGGACATAATTTAACCAGGACACCAGGACCGCCATTCATGTACGGTGGCCTTTTCCCAAACGGCGTTGATAACTAATTTGACAATAGACTCAAGTTCCGAGAAAGAGACACTGTCACCAACAGTAGAATTATCACACACATCTTGAAGAAGAATATGCAAACTACAGGAAACCACCAGATAGCGCGGATAGTACGTCACAATGACGAGAGTGTAAGAGAGGGGTATATAAGGAATGGTGGCAAAGAAGTAAAATTGTTCACAAGCGCTTTAAAAGCCTTTCAGTGCATAGTTATGGCACAAAGGAAGCATTCGGATGATTTTTAACGTGGTAGAATTATCGGACGACTGGAATGTGGACGTACCCAGCTGGAAGTATCCGAGGAACTCGGAATCGCCCAGAGTGTCATCTCCAGGCTTTGGCAACGATTCCAAGATGATGCTAATGTGAATAGATGCTACAGCACAGGTCGCCCCCGAGTTACAACGCCGAATGAGGACCGGTATTCAGCAGTTACTGCCAAAAGAAACAGACGGAGCACAGCCTCAGACCTGTCTCGTCAACTCTCTTCAGCTACCGGTACGACAGTTTCAAGGCAGACCGTGCACAGACGCTTAGGGTACATTGGTCTATATGCTCGTAGGCCTGTCAGATGTGTTCCACTTACCGCAACCCACTGTCGCCTGCGATTAACCTGGAGTAGAGAGCATGCATTGTGGATACCGCAACAGTGGTCTTGTGTGATGTTTTCCGACGAGTCCAGGTTTAGTTTGCAGTCTGATTCTCGCCGGACTTTCATATGGAGAGCGCCAGGTACCCGTTACCACCAAGAGAACACCATTGAACGACACCGTTACGGTGGTGCAGGACGGCTCGTTTGGGGAGGAATTATTCTTGGTTCAGGAATTGACCTGCATGTTCAGAGTGTAACGATGACAGGCCACTTCTATCGAGATGTCATTCTGGAACAACATGTACGTTTGTTTCGGGGCGCCATGGGTGCTGAATTTCTGTTTATGGATGACAACGCCCTTCTCACCGTGCAAACATTGTAGAAGAATGCCTTCAATTGGAGGATATCACCCGTATGGATTGGCCAGCATACTCACCGGACTTGAATCCAATAGAGCATATGTGCATCCAATAGAGCATATATATAGAGTGTGGGATATGCTTGGCCGACGAATTGCAGCCCGTCAACCCCCTCCCACCTGTCAACCGGATCTTCGGAGGGCATTGCTTGATGAGTGGTGTAATATTCCCCAAGATCAGATTGATAATTTGATACTCAGCATGCCTAGGCGTTGTAAGGCCTGTATTGCATCGTCCGGGTTACATACTCCATATTAACCATCGTACTAACCATGTTATACTGTTTTTTGTCAATAGGTTCTTTTTTGAAATTTGCTCCAGGGAGTAAAAATCGTAATTTTTATTAATTATGTCAAACATATAGCATCTTTTTTGCTCTTTACCTTTTGTTTAATAAATAGACTTTACAAATAAGTCAAATTTGTTTTGCTTCTGTCTCTTTCTTTGCCTTAACTTCATTATCCTTAATTTATGGACATGAGTGTATTAAGGTTACTTTCTTAGCCGGCTCATCTGCACTCTTGTTGCCATAAATACGTACATGTGACGGAGTCCAATGAACAATTATATTTTTCTTATGGGCACTCCAGTAAACCAAAAGCTGAACAATATTCACCGTCGCTCCATCACCATGTTTCCACCATTCATTCAGATGCTGAATACAATGTAATGCGGTAGCATAATATGAATGTAGTGCTGCAAGCTCCTGATAGTTGCAAGCCCGTGAGAAATCACATTTCAACAGCTATTGTATCATATTGAAAATTAATAATCACACGTTAATGTTGTTTGGATGCTTAAACTATTTCATTTCTGATCCAATTTCTTCCTATGTACAAAAACTTCCGATTCTTAAAATATATTGTTTACCAGGGGCCTGATGGCCGAGAAGCTAGCACCCTTCGACCCTGTACCACAGGTTTCGTATTTGAGTCCTGGCAGAGCCATGGAAGTTTGTAAAGGTTCGGAATCCACTTTAAATCGTTGCTTCTGGTCTATTAAAATCGTAGAGTGTTGTGAGGGTCGTGTTACTGCCGTAGCATATCTTCAAGCTACACGTGCCCCCTGGGTATTGCTAAATGAGTAAAGGGGTTCAGACCTTGATTATGGCATAAAGTTTAACAGTCTCTGTATTGACTGCTGCATTAGAACAACAACAACATATTGTTAACCATATAAATAAAACTTTTACTCCTACATTATTTTGATGTATTTACTTGCCTAGTTCTTATTCAAACACTTAAACAATAACATTACAAATACCATAAAATGTCGATTTATATTCTAATGCATGTGTTAAAAAAAAAATTTTTACTTTAGGAAATTTATTCCCTTTACAGGTCTGGAAACTCATTTTGTCCATTTAGTTAACACTATTTTTATAGCCTACAAAAGAAATTACAGATGATGATCTATCAAAACGTTTTCCACAAATGGCACCATTTACTAAACGCAGAGATGAAAAATTCACTGGCGATAATGGTTTTTGTTTGGAAAACAGACACTTTCCACCTTCTCTTCCATTTACTATTCTGTGTTCTGGCTAATGACGTCTTGGCTGGAAAATTGTATTGTGAAAAGCATCATCAAGTTGTTTCTATTCTCGGAGTCTGTTGGGAAAAAAAAAGAAGCTGACTTTTTCATTCATTTTGGTAGATGTCATTTTAAATTTGTATTTGTTTCTTCTCCTTTGGAGGTTCCATCCATTTTGTGCTGATATTGAAGGGGGAATTTGTGATGAAGTTTTGGAACCAATGATCAATAGGTCTGATGTTAGTGAAAAAAAATATATCATGCAATTATATTTTTAAATTGTTTACATGCTTAAATTATTTCATTTCTGTCCGAATTTCTTTCTATACACAAAATCTTCAGAGGTCTTATAATATATTGTTAACCATATAAATAAAAATTTTACACCATATTATTTATTTTGATGTATTTGCTGGCCTAGCTCTTATTCAAGGTTACTGATGAACGAGTGGCAACCGCTCTGACACTCGGTACCACAGATTTCGGGTTTGAGTCCCGGCGGTGAACTGGATGTTTGTAGTGGTTCGGAATCCTCGTTAAACCGTAGGTCCCGATCTATCATGATTGTAGACCGTTGTGGGGGTCGTTTTACACGCGTCTGTAGCATATCTTCAAACTACACGTGCCTCCTGGGTAGTGCAAAATAAGTAAAGAGGTGCGGCCCTTGCTTATGGCATAAAGATTAACTGTTTCTATATTGCCTGCTGCATTAGAACAACAACAACGCATTGTTAACCATATAAATTAAACTTTCACACCTACAATATTTATTTTGATGTATTTGCTTACCTACCTCTTTCCAATGATATTTTTGCAGTTCATAAAATGTCGATTTATATTCTAATGCATATGTTGAAAAAATGTTGCAACTTTAGGAAATTTATTCCATTTACAGGTAGGAAGCTCATTTTGTCCATTTAGTTAACATTATTTTTTTATAGACTACAAAAGAAATTACAGATGATGATCTATCAAAACTTGTTCCGCAAATAGCACCATTTACTAAACGCAGAGATGAAAAATTCACCGACGATAATGGTTTTCGTTTTGGAAAACAGACACTTTCCACCTTCTAATGACATCTAGGCTGGAAATTGTATTGAGAAAAGCACCATCTAGTTGTTTCTATTCACAGGGTTTTCTTGAAAAAAAGAGGAAGTTAAGTTTTTCATCCATTTTGGTAAATGTCATTTTAAATTTGTATTTGTTTCTTCTTCCTTGGAGGTTCGATCCATTTTGGGGTGGTATTGTGGAGGGAATTTGTGATGAAGTTTTGGAACTGATGGATGGCATATTATTTTTCATACATGAAGCGTTAAATAAAATAAAATAATAATAAATAATAATCGTTGCAGTTGTAGTCACAAGAAAACTGCACACGGAAGAATTAATTGTTTAGCAATTTCTAACTAACGATATTTAAATGTCATCATTATATGCCCTTTATTACGATTTCATAACAGTTTATTACAATTTAATTTAATGATAGATTTATTTTTCCATTTAATATATAATGTTAAATAATAATAAATTATTTAAATAAACATTGAAATATCGTATTCTTTCTAAAGCATAGTAGTGTATCGAGTTAAAATTTGTTTCAATGGTTTAAATTTTTCAAGAATAATGTAATGAATATGAAGAATTATTATTTGGTAGAAAATATAAAAATATGCAAATATGTAAAGCAGTTGTAATCGTAAGAAAAATGCATACAGAAGAATTAATTGCTTAACATCGTCTTACTAACGATATTTGAATATCCTTTCATTATTATAATGTTCTTTATTACGAATTCACAACAGTTTATTACAATTGTTATGTTGTGTTCTGTGGCTAATGACGTCTAGGCTGGAAATTGTATTGAAAAAAGCATCATCAAGTTGCTTCTATTCACAGGGTCTGTTTGAAAAATAAAAGAAGTTAACTTTTTATTCATTTTGGTAAATGTCATTTTAAATTTGTGTTTCTTCTTCCTTGGAGGTTCGATCCATTTTGTGGTGGAGTTTTGGAACCAATGACCAATAGGTGTGATATTAGTGAAAAAAATATATCATGTAATTATATTTTTAAATTGTTTGAATTCTTAAATTATTTTATTTTTGACTGTATTTCTTTCTGTACACAAAAATATTCTGAGATCTTAGAATATATTGTTAAGCATATACATAAAAATTCCACACCTATATTATTTATTTTGATGTATTTACTTCCGTAGTTCTAATACAAGGGGCCTAACGGACGAGTGGCTAGCTCTCTGGCGCTCGGTACAACAGGTTTCGCGTTCAAGTCCTGGCGGTGCCATGGATGCTTTTAGTGGTTCTGAATCCACCTTAAACTGTAGGTCCCGGTCTGAATATGATCGTATAGCTTTGTGGAGGTCGTGTTATCGCGTCCGTAGCATATCTTCGTAACCCCTGGGTAGTGCTAAATGAGAAACAACGGTGCAGCCCTTGCTTATGGTATACAGATTAACTGTCTCTATATTACCTTCTGCATTAGAACAAACACAACATCATATTTTTAACCATATAAATAATACTACAGCTATTTTATTTTTTTTTCTTACATTATTTATTTTGATGTATTTACTTACCTAGTTCTTTCCAATAATATTATTATAAATACCATAAAATGTCAATTTATATACTAATGCATATGTTGAAAAAATATTTCAACTTTAGGAAATTTATTCCATTTACAGGTATGGAAGTTCATTTTGTCCATTTAGTTAACATTATTTTTCATAGACTACAAAAGAAATTACAGATGATGATCTATCAAAACTTGTTCCACAAATAGCCCCCTTTACTAAACGCAGAGATGAAAAATTCACCGGCGATAATGGTTTTCGTTTTGGAAACACACACTTTCCATTTACTACGTTGTGTTTTGGCTAATGACGTCTAGGCTGGAAATTGTATTGGGAAAAGCATCATCAAGTTGCTTCTATTCACAGGATTTTGTTGGGACAAAAAAAGAAGTTAATTTTTTCATTCATTTTGGTAAATGCCATTTTAAATTTGTATTTGTTTCTTCTCCTTTGGAGGTTCCATCCATTTTGTGGTGGTATTTTGAAGGGAATTTGTGGTGGAGCTTTGGAACTGATGATCAATAGCTCTGATGTTAATGAGAAAAATATATCATGCAATTATATTTTTAAATTGTTTGAATCCTTAAATTATTTCGTTTCTGTCCGAATTTCTGTCTATACACAAAAAAATTCAGAGGTTTTAGAATATATTATTAATAAAAATTTCACATTAATATTATAAATAAAAATTTCACACTAATATTAAAAATAAAAAATTCACACTAATATTATATATAAAAATTTCACACTAATAATATTTATTTTGATGTATTTGTTTGCCTAGTCTTTATTCAAGGAGCCTGATGGCCGAGTGGCTAGAGCTCTGGCGATCGGTACCACAGGTTTCGAATTTGAGTCCCATGGATGTTTGTAGTGGTTCGGAATCCACTTTAAACAGTAGGTACCGGTCTAACAGGATCGTAGAGAGTTGCGGGGGTATTGTTACTCATCGTCCGTTGCTTATCTTCAAGCTACACGCACCACCTGGGTAGTGCTAAGTGAGTAACGTCTGTGCAGCGCTTGCCTAAGGCATCAAAGACAACTGTCTCTGTATTGCCCGCTGCATTAGAACAAAAACAACGTATTGTTAATCATATCAATAAAACTTTCGCGACTATATCATTTATTTTGTAGTATTCGCTTGCCTAATTCTTATCCAAACACTCACCAATAATACTATTATGAATTCCATAAGATGTCGATTCATATTCAAATGTATATGGTGAAAAAATATTTTAACTTTAGGAAATGTATTCCATTTACAGGTAGGGAAACTCATTTTGTCCATTTAGTTCACATTTTTTTTTTTATGGCCTACAAAAGAAATTACAGATGATGATCCATCAAAACGTGTTCCACAAATGGCACCATTTACTAAACGCAAAGATGAAAAATTCACCGGCGATAATGGTTTTCGTTTTGGAAAACATACACTTTCCACCTTCACTTCCATTTACTACTGTGTGGTGTTCCGGCTAATGACGTCTAGGCTGGAAATTGTATTGAGAAAAGTATCATCAAGTTGTTTCTATTCACAGGGTCTATTTGAAAAAAAATGAAGTTAAGTTTTTCATCCATTTTGGTAAATGTCATTTTAAATTTGTATTTGTTTCTTCGAAAGTTTCTTTCTTTTCGAAGTTAGATCCATTTTGTTGTGGTATTGTGGAAGGGGGGGGAATTTGTAGTGAAGTTTTGGAACTGATGGAGGGCATATTATTTTTCATACATTAGGCATTAAATGAACATTGAAATGGAATATTATTCCTAAAGAATAATAGTGTATCATGTTAAAGTTTGTTGCAATGGGTTAAATCTTTCAAGAATATGGTGAATTATTATTTTATATGAAATATAATAATATGCAAATATGTAAAGCAGTTGTAACCGTAAAAAAAATTCATACAGAAGAATTGTTTGGCATCTTCTTATTAAAGATATTTATATGTCTTTTCGTTATTATTATATGTCCTTTACTACGAATTTATTACAGTTTATTTCAATTTATTTTAATGATAGACTTATTTTGTCTATTAAAGTTTCATTATATTTAGTATTCATTGTTAAATAATTATAAATATTTGGAACGATATGGTTTTTTAAATGTTAAAAAAGGAATTTAATGTTATGAAAATCTTTTTTAAATTAATTCACCAGATTAATTTTACCTAAGTCGACGAATTTAAAATAATTAAATATCATTTTAAAAATTGTTTCATTAGCAAATAATTTAATTAACACGATAATTATTCATAGCAATTAATGTTTATTATTCATTATACTCCAATTATCTCTATAAATAAACAAATATCAATTTAATTATATCAACACATTTATAATTAATTTACTATATTAAAAAAGTTTCAGATTACAATTATTTTTTTACAGCTTTTTTAGAAACAACGTTTTAAATAATTTCCAATTTAGGATTTTTCAGTAATTATGTTATTAAAATGTAATTAAATGTTAACTAAAAATTAAAAATATTAAATGTAATTAATGTTATAATTAAAAGTTTCAAAATTATTTAAATATAAATAATCAAGCGATATTAATTCCTTATAGTGTACTTTGTTTAGCGCTTATTATGAGTTTTTTTTATGAGAAAATCATTAGTCCAAATCTAGTTATATTATACATAAAGATTCTTTAATCATGATATTTCATTTTATTACGCTATAACAATTAAATAATATTTGTGAATTGAGTAAAATACTCATTTATTATTTTTTCCAAAAAAATAACCGATTTCTTTAATATCTTTTGATATATAAATAAAAATCCAATTTAATTTATAGCTTTTTATTACAATCTTAAAAATGTTAATTAAATTTATGCTTACTTTAAGAAGCTAAGACTATCCATTATTAAATAATTCAGATCTAATTATTTTGTCATATTTATATTGATAACATGAATGATTTAAAACGATCTAATTAAATTTCTAAAAAATAATTAAATAATTAATAAATTTCTAAAAAATTATTAAATAATATACAAATAATGTTAAAAGCATGCAATCCTTACTTTAAAAAATGTTTTCCCAGAATTATTTTTCTTCTTATATTTATAACAGAAGTTACAAATATAACGAAAATATATGACAGGTGGGCTATTTTTTTCCAACATCCCTATATATTATACTCCAGAGGCTCCAGACGAAAACAATCTATTTTATTTCTATGAAAGAGATAAATTATGAGCCATTAAAATTGCAACTTGAATTGAAACGTATTTTATAGTATTGTGTTATTGGTTCTGTTTTTTTTCTCCTAATAAATCTCTCAAAACACTATTCATCAGTTGGGCAGTATGTCAACTTTCCTGAGATTTTGATGCTGAGAAATATAAATGAAGTAACGTTTCTCATAATTTTAAATTTTATTTTTGGCTATCAATCAAAACTAAAAAGGATTTTTCGTGTATTTTCATTGTTATCTAGGTATTTATTTTTATTATTTATTTATTTATTTTTGAAAACAAAATGGTTAATAATTTTCCACTTAGAATCGAAAGTCAATGTTTAAGAAAAACAAGTAACATATATAAAAAAAAATTTAAGTCAACTCCTACTTCTTTTTCACTATATTGCAGAAATGTCCTTTACAAATAAAGTTGAAATTTTCCCCTAACATCTTGCGCCGTCTATTATTAGATACATGCAACTTAAATCTAAAAAAAACTCAAATTAATTAATTAAATTTAATTAATGAATTAATATTTGAAAAAAACTGTATTGACATCAAGTGTCATCCACTACGAGTTCAATAAAAATGTATTTGAACTTGAGTGGATGAATAAAAAGCATTTTAGGAACGATTGAAAATTTGAACAAGATATATATAGGGAGAGCGTCAGCTAATAGTAGGAATTGAAACAGAAGAAATGTTTGTTAATAATTTATTTGAAAAAATTTTATGAAAGCATTTTTCTAACCATACTATAATACAACTTTTAACTTTTTTTATATTTTATTTTTTCGTATTCATTTTATTTTCGTATAATTATATTGAACTGATATACTGGATTTAAATAATTAATAATAAATGACAATGACTTTAAAGGGCAAAACTTTTAAATGACTTTAAAATACAAAACTTTTAAATGACTTAAAATGAATTTTAAGTATCTAACAATACAATTTATTTTAAAATAATATAGTAAACAAAATTTATAAAATAATAAAATAATATACAAATTACGTTAAAAGCATATAATCCGTACTTTAAAAAATGTTTTCCTTGAATTATTTTTCTTCTTATATTTATAACAAAAGTTATAAATATAACAAAAACACATGATAGGTGGGCTATTTTTTTCCCAGCCTCCCTATACATTATACTCCAGGCGTTCCAGACTAAAACAATATATTTCCTCTCTCTGAAAGAGATAAATTAAGAAGAAATAAGAGCCATTAAAATTGCAACTGGAATTGAAACGTATTTTATAGTATGCCCATTTCTGTTATTAATTTGGTTTTTTTCTCGTAATAAATCTCTCAAAAAACAATTCATCAGTTGGGCAATATGTCAACCTTTCTGAGATTTTGATGCTGAGAAATATAAATGAAGTAGCAGTTCTCATAATTTTAGAATTTTATTTTTCGTTATCAATCAAAACTAAAAAGGATTGTTTCGTATTTTCATTGTTATCTATGTGTTTTATTTTACATTTATTTATTTGCTTTTTATTTATTTATTTATTTTGGAAACAAACTCTGGTTGATAGTTTTTTCCACTTAGAATCGAAAGATATATAAATATTTATGAAAATAAAAGAAATGAAGGTTTTTTTATTAATTTAGTTGAAACATTTTTATGAAGGGATTTTTCTAACCATGTAAATTATCTCCAATGCCGGGATAGCGTTGTATAAGTTAAGATAGAGCTTTATGCCTGATTGCTAAAAGAAACTGAATTAAATTTAATACAAAAGTGAAAATAATCTTAAATTAGGATTTTTAATGCATGGTTTCCTGTAACTTGGATTAATTCTTGAGTTTCATCGAAAAAAGTAAACTTTTTACTTCAGCAAAATTTATCATGGAGCCACGTCGGATACGAATAAAGATTATTAGCATTTCTTCTTCATTGGCGCAACAGTTCCATGGTGGGCCAAGGCCGTCTGCCTACTGGCAGATTTCGAAACATTTTTCAGGAAATTTCTACTGGCGAGATTTCTACTAAATTTTTTTTTTTTTTTTTTTTTTTTTTGCATGGTAGGGTGTCAGCCCTACGCCAATGCTCTATAGTCGTATTGGATCAGGACCAACGATTTGAAGTAGATTGCGAATCACTACAAAACATCCATGCCACCACTGGACTCGAACTTTGTGGCACCAAGCGTCAGAGCGTTAGTCACTCGGCCATCAGGCCCTTATATTGTTTTTTATTTAAAAACAGATAATAGAAAAATGACAAATATATCAAACAAAAGAAATTTTAATTTAAAATAAATACAGAAAAAAAAAGTTTTCATTATTTTGCATGCTGTAAGTTTTAATATATATTTGTTATGTAGTTTTAGTATTGAAATAGATTAAATTGATTGAAATAATCAATAGAATACTCTGAGCAGCAGGCCTTTTCAATTTTATCAAAAATTTAAAATAAAGATTACAATTATTTATTTTATATTTATGAAAAAAAATGTTCGTCTTTAAGTTTAGTAGAATATTTTTTATAAAGAATATGTATACATATACAATATTTAATGAAAAACATGAGCAAATGAATGCACTGATATGTATATGAGTTTCTTGATACAGTAGGTCAAAAAAAAAGTGTGGCACCCTTATTAAATCCCTTAACAATAATTTTATGACTTGAATGATATATTGATTAACCATTAATCCTTTCTTCATTAATAATTTCAAGAACAATCTCCTATTTCTATAGTGATGAATGTGTAGGTAATAACATTTTCACAGACAAATATACAAGAAAACCGCAATCATTTAAAAAAAAAAATAATTAATGGCCTAACAGAAACATACATATATTACAAAACAGTGCCTTATTAGCAGCTACGTCTTAAATCATTGTTAAAAATGCATTTTCTACGTCCCTATGTACTCAAAGTGGGTCCAAACCCATCAAAACTGCAACTGCAACTGCTCATTAGGTAAAAGAAGACGCATTTATCAAAATCAAGTTAAAATTTAATGGCTCAAAAATCAGGAACCAACAAATTTCACTAATTAGGCTTAAACGCAATTCCAGGTGAAAAATTCTTTATTTTACTAAGACGTAAATGATGTAACTGGAGTTCAATTTCTGTGTTCTTTTTCTGTATTCGCAAACTTGATTGGCTGACAACAAGAGAATAATAAAAAAATTTAATTATTGTTTTCCTCAGACTCTGAAAAATAAACTTTCTGGAATTTTAGAATTAACTGATGCCAATGTCTAATTGCTATTCTGATTAATTTAATTAATTATGATGCATCGAATGTAATTTGATAAGTATTTTTTCATTAAATGATATGTCTTAATTTGTCATGTTTATCAGGATTTTTGAAATTTATAGTTAATTAAATCTTTAATTTTTTTTTATCTACAAATCTATCTGTTTTATACAGCCTATGTAGTAACACAGATAGATTTGTGATTTTCACTTAAAGCAACGTTGAAAAAAATTAAAAATATTAGATAAAGTGGAGTTATGTATAACGTTTCGTAACTCAGCAGATGTGTTAAAAGAAAAGAAAATAATAATATTATTATTAATAATAATAACGATGGTAAATGTTTTAATAAGTATTATTTTTTGCTTTCTATTGGGAATCCAATGTACGAATTTAATTTTTCCTACAATGAAAAAATGTATTTTAGGTAACGATTAAGTAAAATAATTGTTCTCATTTATGACTATTTTATTTTACAGATTTTTTTAAGCATAAAGATGATTTAAAATTGTTTTTATTACAAAAGAAATAATTTCATTTCTTATTATATTTAAATATTTACATGCATCCAATTTTATAAATCTAATATCCATAGTTTCGTTTTATTAGTAAAAGTTCCGAATAACATATTCTCGTTTTTAAAATCGAAAAGTTATTGAATGTTTGGCATAATTTAATTATCGAATTTCTAAAATTATTCAAATATTTCAATAAATAAATTATTAAACAAGAAAATCTAGCTTCAAAAGAAGATTTAATACGAAGTATTAGTTTTAAAATTATTACGATGATGACTGTAAAATACTTAGAAAAAAAATACTTTTAAGTTGAATTCTATCTTAAATTACTATAGTTAATTTAAAAAAGATTTTAAATCAAGCACTTAAACCCTTATACTTATTTTAAACAAGTCAGGCCTGTTGTGATGTTCAGGATTTTACCTCGTGAGTCGGATTAATTGATGGGAGTTTTACGGGTTTTCTCTCATACGATCAAATGCGGTGCAGTTCAGCCTAAGAATCCTCCCGGAAGGCCCTGCCCACATTCTTACCTAAAACTGAGCAATGTCTACCTATGGCATCACAACAGAATGCATGCATCACAACATCCTAATATGCATCACAACAGAAGCTGTTCCCCCCTTTCCCTTCTAACATGAGATCACACTTGGATTAGTTTAAATCTTTCTGTCTACCAAGTGGGATAGGAAACAAAATATATTTTTCGAATTTTTTTTTTTCATAAAACTTCTTAATAATATAATATTTGTAAGCGATTATAAATAATATAATATTTTTAAATGATCAAATGATCATACATAATATAATATTTTGTTTTGTTTCCAAACTAATTTTTTTCTTGTTCTGGACCTACCTTTTTTTTATAAAAGGTATTTTTATCAATAGGAAACAAGAAATACCTTCTTTTAAAGTATAAACACTATTCTTCGAAGAACTATCGGAGAAATGTTAAAAACTGAAAATAAAAAAAAAATTTCCACCACTTTAAGCAGCTTTACCGTTCCTTTTATCCACACAGGACAAATTGAGCCATCCAGAACACACGTAAAACACACCCTAAAAGCACCGAAGAAGATTTGCCACTCTATATATAAAGATCGGGCCATCCAGATTTAGCTTCAAAATATCTGATACTTCCATTACAGAGTTTTGTGAAACCTATCTGTGAAATTTATTTTCTTCCATAACAATAGGAAATGTGCAGGGGGTTTTTTTTTTTATCATAGCTTACAAAACTGGCAACATGCCTGAATTTGTGCCCAAACTATTGAATGGAAAATTCACGGTGTTTCGACCCTTTTGGTTAGGTGAAAATGGTTGTGGATTATTTTGTCTCAAAACGGAGAAGTTTTTCAAATTTAAAATGAAAAATGAAATGTTTTCGTGTGAAATTATACAGATTTTTTCAATTTTTATAAAAGTGTATTTTGTATGTGAAGAGAATATTTTAGTTAATAAATGGTAAGAATAATGTATTCTGTGATGCAGACTTACAACAACTTTTGTATAGTTAGTAATAATATTTTTATTAGTATTTAGTTTTAAATTTAATATTAGATTTCATGGTATAGTACTTTAGTATTTAAGTTTTTTTTTTTCCAACCAGTTATACTTCATTCCAAAGAACACAAATACTTTTATATTATTTCGATGTTTATATAAGTTGTTGTAAGTCTCCATGCTATAAAAGAATTTTTAAAAAAAGTAACAAAAAATATAATTAATATATAATGTACCGAGAAAAGTTATTCATACAACTGCTAATTGTTAAAATCATTAATTGCTATAGTTAACAGTGAAAAGACTTTTATAAAAATGTTCGTATATTTTTTTCAAATACAAATCAAATGTTTATTTATTTTTGGAACTTTCAAAATTGCATATTGAAATGTAATATTACATGAGAAGTTTAATTTTACTAATGAAAAATACTTTTACATATAAATAATATAGAATTGTTAAATAATTATAAATAATACAATATTTTTAAAAGATTATAAATAATATAATATTTTATTTTGTTTTCAATCGGTTTTTCTTCCTTCACACATTACTTTTTTTTTTCCCAAAAGTTATTTTTATCAATAACAAACAATAAATACCTTCTTTTAAAGTACAAACACTATTCTTCGAAATACTATCGGAGAAATGTTAAAAACTGAAAAAAAAAAGAAAAAAAAAAAGTGTTCGAACCACTTTAAGTAGCTTTACCGTTCCTTTTATCCAGGCAGGACAAATTGAGCCATCCGGAACACACGTAAAACACACCCTAAAAGCACCGAAGAAGATTTTCCACTCTATATAAAGATCGGGCCATCCAGATTTAGCTTCAAAAATATCTGATACTTCCATTAGAGAGTTTTGTGAAACCTATCTGTGAAATTTATTTTCTTCCATAACAATAGGAAATGTGCAGGGTTTTTTTTTTTATCATAGCTTACAAATCTGGCAACAGGCCTGAATTTGTGCCCAAACTATTGAATGGAAAATTCACGGTGTTTCGACCCTGGTGGTTAGGCGAAAATGGTTTGTGGAGTATTTTGTTTCAAACAGGAGAAGCTTTCCTCCTTTAAAATGAAAAATAAAATGTTTTCGTGTGAAATCATAAAAATTTTTCAATTTCCAAAAAAAGTGTGTTTTGTATGTGAAGTGAATATTTTGATTTATAAATAATACCAATAATAAAAGAAGAATGTATTCTGTTATATATGTAGATATAAACATGGATATTCTATAAGAGAATATGTGTTCATTGGAATAAAGTAAAACTGATTGTTAAAATATTAAAGTATAAAAATATTTAAATACTGTACCATAAAATCTAATATTAAATCTAAAAATAAATACTAATAAAAATATTGTTACTAACTAAATACTAACTATTGAAAAGTTGTAGTACTAGTATTTCCCTGCTATAAAAAGAAAAAAAAGGAATTTATGTATAAAAAAGTATAAATTCTATAAAAAAAATATCTAAACATTTTTTTAAAAAATAAAAAGAATTTTCTAAAAGTAACAAAAAGTGTAATTAATATATAATATTTCAAGAAAAGGTATTCATACAACAGTTAATTGTTATAACCATTACTTATTATAGTTAATAGTGAAAATATTAATTATATTTTTTATTTATTTTTTCAAATACAAATCAAAATATATTATTCAACAGAATCAAATATCTATTTAGTTTTTTAAACGTTCAAAATTGCATATTGAAATGTAATATTACATTAAAAGTTATTTTTCCAAATGAAAATTAATATTACAAGTATAGATATATATTTAAATTAATTATAAATAATATAATATTTTATTTAGTGTTCAATCTATTTTTTTCCTTCTAAACATTCTTTTTATGTATAAAAGTTATACAAGCTTACAAGCATAGTTATATATGTACATTAAAAATAAATAATATAATATTTTATTTTGTTTTCAATCTAATTTTTTTTCTTCTTCTGGACCTACCTTTTTTTTATAAAAGTTATTTTTATCAATAATAAAAAAAAATACATTATTTTAAAAGTATAAACAATATTCTTCGAAAAACTATCGGAGAAATGTGAAAAACTGAAAAAAAAAAAGTGTTCAACCACTTTAAGTATCTTCACCGTTCCTTTTATCCACGCAGGACAAATTGAGCCATTCGGAACACACGTAAAACACACCCTAAAAGCACCGAAGAAGATTTTCCACTCTGTATAAAGATGGGGCCATCCAGATTTCGCTTCAAAATATCTGATACTTCCATTAGAGAGTTTTGTGAAACCTATCTGTGAAATTTATTTTCTTCCATAACAATAGGAAATGTTACAAGGTTTTTTTTTTCATCGCAGCTTACAAATCTGGCAACATGCCTGAATTTGTGCCCAAAGTATTGAATGGAAAATTCACGATATTTCGACCCTGGTGGTTAGACGAAAATGGTTGTGGAGTATTTTGTTTCAAACAGGAGAAGCTTTTCTCCTTTAAAATGAAAAATAAAATGTTTTCGTGTGAAATCATAAAGATTTTTCAATTTTCAAAAAAGTGTATTTTGTATGTGAAGAGAATATTTTGACTAATAAATAATATGAATAATGAAAGAATGTATTATGTTATATATGAACATATAAACATGAAAATTCTATAAAAGAATTTGTGTTCGTTAGAATAAAGTATAACTGCTTGATAAAAAAAAAACTAAATACTAAAGTACTATACTATGAAAACTAAAACTAAATATTAATTAAAATACTATTACTAACTGAATACTAACTATACTGAAGTTGTTATATGCTTCCTTGCTATAAAAGAATTTTTAAAACGTAAAAAAAATTGTGAGGCCTGATGGCCGAGTGACAAGCGCTCTGGCACTCGGTGCGACAGGTTTTGGGTTCGAATTCCATCTTTGCCATGGACGTTTAAAGTGATTCAGAATCTCAATCAAACCGTAGGTTCCCGTCTGGCATAACTATAGAGCTTTGGCCGTAAGGCTGACAACACTACCCCATCTAGAAATCTGCCAGTAGGCAGACGACTGAGGCCCACCATGGGGCTGTTGAGCCAATGAAGAAGAAGGAAAATTGTAATTCATTTATAATACTTCAAGAAAAGGTATTCATGCAACTGTTAATTGTTGAAAATCATTAATTATTATAATTAATAGAAAAAATATTAATTTTTTATATGTATTTTTTCAAATAAAAATAAAAATATATTATTCGACAGAATCAAATGTTTACTTTTCAAACTTTCAAAATTGCTTATTGAAATGTAATATTACATGCATTGCTGCATATTTAAATTAATTATGAATAATGTAATATTTTATTTTGTGTTCAATCTAATTTTTTCCTGAACCTACCTTTTTTTTTATAAAAGTTATTTTTATAAATAACAAACAAGAAATACCTTCTTTTAAAGTATAAACACTATTCTTCGAAGAACTATCGGAGAAATGTTAAAAACTGAAAATAAAAAAAAAAATTTCCACCACTTTAAGCAGCTTTTGACTAATAAATAATACGAATAATAAAAGAAGAATGTATCTTGTCATATATGTACATATAGCTTAAACATGGAAATTCTTTAAAAGAATTTCTGTTCTTTGGAATAAAGTACAACTGGTTGTTAAAAAAAACTAAATACTAGTAAAAATACTATTACTAACTAAATATTAACTGTACTGAAGTTGGTATAAGTCTCCCTGCTATAAGGGAAATTCAAAGAATTTTCAAAACGTAATAAAAATTAGAATTCTTGTACGAATAAATTTTCTTGAAATATTATGTAACTGTTTTTGTTAAAGCCACTAATTATTTTAGTAATCTTCAAAAGAAAATTTTTTTACATGTGAAGATAATAAAGATTCGCAGTAATGAATAGTGAAAAGATTAATTTTAATTCTTATATTTTTCTAATACACACCAAAATACATTTATTCAACAGAATAAAATGTTTACGAATTTTTGAAACTTTCAGAATCGCATATTGAAATGTAATATTACAGGAAAATTTATTTTTTCTAATGAAAATTACTAGTATAATTAAATGCACTATAATTCAGCTAATTACTAGTATAATTTGTAAAAATATTATTTTAAAATACTATATTCGTTTTAACAAATAATAGTAGTAGTAGTAATAAATAGTAATAATAGTAGTATGATGTAGTAGTTTGCATTTTTAAATCGCATAAAAATATTTTAAAATAATGTTTATATAAAACATTTCAAAATATGTGTTTCTTATAAAGTTTTCAAGTACTATGCAAATATAATTGGAAACTTCTTAAACAGTTTCATACTGTTTTAAGAATTTGTTATAAAGTTTCTAATAATTTTCATTTTCTTTTTCGTTATTTCGTTTTTATTTTCGTTAAATAAATGTTCATGCTATTTTAATCTAGCGATTGTCTGTAAGCAAATAAAAATTCACTCAACAAAGAAATTGAAAAAAAAATTCTTATGAAAATGAGAAATTTTGCAAAATGTTATTGATGCAAAAGGGTTTTTTGATTAATTTGAATATTTTATATTTTCTAAAGT
The DNA here is from genome assembly GCA_021605075.1 of Caerostris darwini. Lineage (NCBI taxonomy): Eukaryota > Metazoa > Arthropoda > Arachnida > Araneae > Araneidae > Caerostris > Caerostris darwini. The sequence continues at coordinate 280,108 of BPLQ01000599.1, read as the reverse complement.
TTATGAATAAACATATTATGTACCAATAAATATTTCATTTAAAATGTGTATAAAAGTTATGTTTTAGTATCACTAAATGTAAACATAATAAGTTCTTAAATAAAAATTACTATGTAATTATTGTTTGCAATTTAATATAATGTAGCAATAAATAAACTACTGCGATAAATTAATTTTTTAAACAAATCTAAAAAGATTATTTTAAAGAAAAGAAAACTATTGGCGAATAAACAATTATTAATAAAATATTAACCACAATTTAAATTTAGGATTTGAAATAAACACAGTAATAATATTTTTCTCCTTATGAAAATAATTTTAAAAAATGAAAGAGATCTTTTTATTGCAAAATTCCACCTCATTTCTATTTTCCAATAAAACATTTTATTTTTACGCACAAGAATTTTTTAAGCAACATTTATAATGTCAGATTGTAAATTTATAAATTAATTAATTGCTTGTAATTCTAAATACTATCTGCTCTACTTATTCTGATTTATAATTAATTTAAAATGAGGGAAAATTATTTTTAAACTTTTTCATGCCATATATTATTTTAAAATATTAAAATATTTCCACATATATATATTATTTAATATATATTATTAATAATATATTTTACCCTTCAGATAAATTATGAGTTTATTCAAATTTTGTAAAGATTAAGAAATATGGAGCGTAATAATATTCTTTTATTTTATATCCTGATGGCCGAGTGACTAGAGTTCTGGGGCTCGGAGACACAAGTGTGAGGTTCGAGTCCCAACTGCGCCATGGCTGTTTGTAGTGGTTCAGAATGCACTTTAAACTATACGTCTCGAACTATTATGAATTTTAGGCGTACGCCTGACAACTCTACCCCATATAAAAGACCGTTGCCCGATATTCAATTGGCTAGAACTCTGGTCTTTGGTACCACTGGCTTCAGGTTCGAATCCTAACGGAGACATGGATGTTTGTTCGTTGTACGGAATCCACGTAACCTGTAGGTTACGGTCTAGCCCTTGCCTTCGCGTGCCTAAATGATTAGCCCTCGCGTGCATAAAATGACCGTATAGCAACAAACCAAACTGTAAAAAAAGATAGGCGCATCATAGGGCTGTTGCGCCAATGAAGAAGAATATTTATGAATTTCATTATATTTTTTGGTAGAATATTTTTTAACAATTTGTTTTTAATTTATTAACTATTTATAAGGTTATTAAATTATTGTTAATTATTATATTTTAAAATATAAATAATAAAATTAAAAAAATTAAGAGAGATTTTATATATCTGAAAACGTAATATCAAAGAAAAAATATATGAAATTCACAAAATTAATTGTTTTACATATTTGTAGATTTTTAATAGTTAAGCTTAGTATTATGTATTGATGGTGAGAGAAATTGTTTCATTTCTGATATTCTAACAAAAATAGTTTTTCAAAAAATGCTTTCATCAAAATCAATGATATGGCAACTTTTCTAGAATTTTGACATTTATCCTTTAAACTGCTATTCTTTTATTTTTTATCCATATTTACCTTTCCGTTACTTTGTTGCTTTTTCATATCTTAAAGTTTTCTTTTACTTAACTTCAATTTACGTTATTACCAAGTTGGCTTTTTCAAAATGCTGACATAAAGACAAAAAAATGAAAAAAACTAATTCACAAAGAATTTAAAGCGATTTCTTTTGTTTGAGTTAAGATGGACAAAGGAAAAATGTAATGAAAAGGAAAAAATATTAGAAAAGAAATTCGGAAAAAAAAAAGAAAGAAAACTGTTAAAATAACGGTCGTTTTTGAAAGTGCAGATAACGGATTTTTCTTACAATTATGCTTTATTTTTTTTTCGTTTTTAAAATTACCTTTTTATTATTAACACTACCGTATCTTATCTTAGATGTTTTGTGTTATTCTATGTTAATAAGACAAAAAGAATGCCCAGGAAAAACGAATAGAATTCGTAAAAAAAAGTGGGATATTTACTTTATAAGCATTTTTCTTCATTCTTAGATAATTCGTTAAAGAATAATAGATAATGTTTTTCATCATATCTTTCTTTTGTACAGAAAATTAATACATTTGTATACTTATATCTTACATAATATTCTTTTTCAGGAAAGATTATTTTATTTAAAACGGAAATTTTATTCTTCTGTGAAATACTATAGAAATAGTACTGTTTCCAAAAGTTATTGTTAAATTGAATATGTTGATAAAATTAAATGAATGGTTTACATTTTTTTGAGATGTTGATAAAAATTTTATTAACAGTTTCGAAAGTAATTAAATGGGCCTGAATGGTCGAGTGTCTAGCGCTCGGGGTCGCAGGTTTCGTGTTCGTGTCCCTGTGGTGCCATGGATGATTGTAGTGGTTCGAAATCCCCTTTAAACCATAAATCTCGAGTCGTAATAGGTTGTAATCCACATAAACTGTAGGTCTACTTTAAACCGTAGGTAAAGCGTTGGGCGTAGTATTAGTGGCAACCCTACCCCGTAAGAAGGCAACCTCTCCTGTCGTGAAATCTGAAAATAGCCTAGCAGTCCATGCGACTATTGCGAGAATAAAGAAGAATATTTATATTATATTTCTGGTAGAATATTTTTTAACAATTTATTTTTATTTTATTAACTACTTATAAAAGACAGAAAAAAGTTAATTATCATATTTTAAAATATAAATAATAAAATTTAAAACGTTAAGAAAGAAATTATGTCAGTCAAATAAAAAAAATATGAAACTCACAAAATTAATCCATCAAAATATTTGTAGACTTTTAATAGTTAAGCTTAATATTAAGTATTGATTTTCAGAGAAACTATTTCATTTCTGATATTCTAACAAAAATATTTTTAAAAAAACGTATCCTTGAAAATCAATGATAGGGCAACTTTTCTAGAATTTTGACATTTATCCTTTAAACTGGTATTCTTTTCTTTTTTTCTTTGTATCCATGTTTACCTTTCCGTTACTTTGTTGCTTTTTCGTATCTCAAAGTTTTCTTTTACTTAACTTCAATTTACGGTATTACCAAGATGGCGAAATTCAAAATGCTGACGGAAAGACAAAAAAAAAAAAAAAATTAATTCACAAAGAATTTAAAGCGATTTCTTTTGTTTGAGTTTAAGATGGACAAAGGGAAAAATGTAATGAAAAGGAAAAAATATCAGAAAAAATTTCGTAAAAGAAAATAAAGCAACTGTAAAATAACGGTCGTTTTTGAAAGTGCAGATAACGGGATTTTTCTTACAATTATGTTTTTTTTTTTTTTTTTCATTTTTTATTAGTAACACTGCCGTATCTTACCTTAGATGTTTTGTGTCATTCTATGTTAATAAGATAAAAAGAATGCCTATGAAAAACAAATGGAATTCGTAAAAAAAAAAATTGGGATATTTACTTTATAAGCATTTTTCTTCATTCTTAGGTAATTCGTTAAAGAATTACAGATAATGTTTTACAGGTTTTGCTTCGCAACTTTCTTTCTTTTTCTTAAGAAAAATAATACTTATGACTCACAGAATGCACTTTTTCTTGGAAGATTATTTTATTTAAAAGAACCATTTTATTCTCCTGTGAAATACTTTAGGAATAATATAGCTTTCAAATAGTATTGTTAAATTGAATGCATTGATAATATTAAATGAATGTATTTTGGGATGTTGATAAAAATTTTATTAACAGTTTCTAAAGTAATTAAATAAGTATGAACGGCCGAGTGTCTAGCACTCTGGCGCTCGATATCACAGTTTTCGGGTTCGTGTTCCTGTGGTGTCACGAATGTTTGTGGTGGTTCGGAATCAACTTTATGCTGTAGGTCCCGATCTCATATGACTGTTTCTTTCCTTCTAATGCAGCTGGCAAACATAGGCAGCTTGATCTTTGGATGCCTTAAGGCAAATGCTGCACAGATGTACTCACTTTGCATGACCCAGGGGGCGCGTGTAACTGGAAGATAAGCCACGAACGCGGAGTAACAATGCCCCCGCAACGCTCTACGATCCTATTAGGACCGGAACCTACTTTTTAAACTGGATCCCGAACCACTACAAACAACCATGGCACCGCCGGGACTCGAACCCGAAACCTGTGGTACCGAGCGCCAGAACGCTTGCCACTCGGCCATTCAGGCCCTTATCATATGACTGTAAGAGAGTAACGGTTTGGTTTGGTTTGTCGCTCTACGGTCATCTTGTGCACACTTTAAGCTAATCAGAACTGGACCAACAGTTTAAAGTGGATTCCGAACCATTCACATACGTCCATGCCACTGCCAGGATTCAAACCTGGAGCCTGTGGTACGAAAGACCAGAAGGTTAGCCGCAGAGCGACATGGAGCCAAGTCAGACTTCTACCTACGGGTGCTCCATCACAATAGAAGCTGCCCCGCCTACCCCCGTCCTCCTACCATGGGACTACAAGCATTCTTGGATTTGGTCTAGTTGACTGGCCAAGTGGAATAAGTAACAACAACATCAAAGCAGTTAAAATTTCAGTATTGTAAAACCAATGAAGCTGAAAATTATGGTTCTTTTGTCTTCATTAACAATGGTGACACAAGATGAAATCTATAATCTCCACATTTAAAATTCCATACGCTATTAAAAATGGATATTTTATATGTTGCACAAGATATTATACTGTCCTGTGAATGCATCTTATACCACATAGAAAATCTCAAACCATACAAGCCGGCATTCTGCGTTTTAACATTTTTGATGGGAAAGTGATGATTAATTACAAACTATCTGCTTACCCAAGGTAATTAGAGCCTCCGCTATTAATTATCAGCTCAGACGAAATTCCTGTTATCGTAAGCAAACAACTTCAGCAAAAGGTCGCTGTTTGTACGTACGAATAAGAATGGGCAGATTTTCAATTAATCTTCCACTCGTCCTCTACCTTTGATAGTTAAATTTTAATCGATCGATGAGTTTCATCAGACCTTCAGAGTTAGCACTTTCATTAGGCGAATGAGCTCCGTTATTAAAATTAAATCTGTTGACACAGTTTTGAAATAAAAATTTTCTGCTTATCGTAAAACAAAGGGGTCTTACAATATTTAGTCAATTTGTAAAGTTTTAAAAAGTTTTCATTGCATAAATTGAAAACAAAATCTTAAATTTTGATTTATAATTCAATTAATTTAAATCAAAGTATTAAAAAAAAGTTATTTTATTATTACACATTAAATTAGAGATGATTATGAAAGATAACACCAACTCAAAAGAATGCTTCGACAATTTCGATAAATATGATAGCATATTACTGTTTTATTATCTGTGAGGCAATTTCGAAATTTTATGTTTGCCAACATTCTGCATTTTAACATTTTTGATACAAAACTGATGGATAATGGATATTTGTATAATAAATACTTTATATAATAATTATACTACTCTGTAACTATACTACTCTACTATACTATCTCTACTCTACTATCTCTACTCTACTCTACTCTACTCTACTCTATACATGATATTATACTACTCTGTGAATGCGTTTTATACCGCATAGAAAATCTCTAACCATACAAGCCAGCATTCTACGTTTTAACATTTTTGATATGAAACTGATGGATAAAGGATATTTTATATGTTACACAAGATATGTGCCTTGGGAATATATGCTGCCTTATGAATGAGTTTTATACTGCATAGAAAATCTCTAACCATATAAGCCAACATTCTACGTTTTAACATTTTTGATATGAAACTGATGGATAAAGGATATTTTATATGTTACGCAAGATGTTATACTGTCTTGTGAATGAATTTTGTACCGCATAGAAAATTTCTAACCATGCAAGCCAGCATTCTACGTTTTACCATTTTTGATGGGAAAGTGATGATTAATTACAAAATATCTGCTTACACAAGGTAATTAGAGCCTCCACTATTAATTATCAGCTTAGACGAAATTCTGTTATCGTGAGCAAACAACTTCAGCAAAAGGTCGCTGTTTGTACATACGAATAAGAATGGGCAGATTTTCAATTAATCTTCCACTCGTCCTCTACCTTTAATAGTTAAATTTTAATCGATCGATGAGTTTCATCAGACCTTCAGAGTTAGCACTTTCATTAGGCGAAGGAGCTCCGTTATTAAAATTAAATCTGTTTGCACAGTTTTGAAATAAAAATTTTCTACTTATCTTAAAACTTATAATATTTAGTCTGTTTGTAAAGTTTTAAAAAGTTTGCATTGCATAAATTGAAAACGATATCTTTAAGTTTGATTTTAAATCAAAATATTGAAAAAAGTTATTTATTATTGCTCATATAAGTAGTGATGAATATAGAAGATAACATGAGTTCAAAATAATACCTTTAGAAAACATGGCATATGATCCGACTTAGACAATTTCGCTAAACATGATAGTATATTACAGTATTATTATCTGTAATATAGTTTTGAAATTTTTATTTTTTTGTAGTTAAGAGAAACTGCATGATAAACAGCAATCTATTTAAATTCATTCACATTAATCTCCATTTAGTTCTATGCAGTTAAAGCATTCATTTCTGCAAATAATTAATAAAATATCCATTTTGAGTTTATAATCGAATTGAAACACTGGCGTTCAGCACCACAGGTTTAGGGTTCGAGTCCCGGGGCTGACATGGATGTTTGTAATGATTCGGAATTCCCTTTAAACGTAGATCCCTATCTAATATGACTGTTTGGCTTAGAGCAGGCAACCCTACCCCGTAAAAGGAAAACATCTCCTTCTTCAAAATTTTCCAGTATGTAGATGGCATTGGCCCATCATGTGGCTGTTAAGCCAATGAAGAAGAAGAAGAGTAGAATTAAAAAGTCACCAGTACTTAAGTTAGTAAAAAAGCGTTGTATGCTGTATTACATTTTGTATATAAAGAAACTACTATATTATTTGAATTTACAAAGTTTAATTACAGAAATGGTACTTTATATCACATATAAGATGTTTCTTTTTGAAGATATAAATTAAAAATTAAATAAAATTTCAAATCATAAGCATACTCGTAATATGTATACAAAAAATAGCATTTTAACTTTTCATTGAAGAATTACTTTCGACAAAATATATTTTTCAAAAATACCATCGAAAAATTCTCTGCAATTTAATTTTACAAAAAAAAAGTACTTTCATCTTTTAACAAAACTAGAAAACATCATCCGAACAATCTGTGTGGCTAAAACAAAAATGGCAATGAGACATCCATGATTTTTTTACCATTCCATCCCAATGCCACAATTGTCAGATATGCTGCCACAGCCTGTACCCGAACAACAACAAAAAAAACCACCTCTTTGAATCACCATTTTCCTGAAGCAAACCTTCCTGATAGGACATGCCGGAACAAAATAAAAACTTCTACATATGTATTGTGAAGGAAACCTTAGAAAAACAAGATCTTTTTGCCATATCGTAATGTCTTCTAGGAGGTATCAATCATGGACTCATCGTCGTTAGATCTCTCCGACAACTGGACCCTCAGGGAGGTAATTCGCCTGCACGAGACTTTTTTTTCCACGTGTAGTTGATATTCTTTTCTTTCATGGCACTGCATTTGATTGATGTCAAAATCATCATTCCCGATTTTTTTTTATGTGTCTGTAACCTCGTCTTAATTTGAGTTTTTTTTATGTCTTCCGCTAAATGAAATCTGTATGAGATTCGATGAGACAACTTGAATTTATCTTTTTTTTTTTAGTTTAATCGTTGTAGCAAGAAATGAGTCGAGATATTTCCGAATCATTTGCTAGCTGTATATCTTATCTAGCTCTATGTTTATCTATTATTTTTAATGATTCATTAATGTTACAGCGAATATATGTTGCCATTGTGCTAGTCTGGCTTCAGTATAAAAAATTAGTACTAATATTTATGTTGGACCTGATGACTGAGTGATTGGCACTCGGTGCCTCAGATTTCGGATTCGAATCCCGGTTGTGCCATGGATGTTTGTAGTGATTCGGAATCCACTTTAAACCGTAGGTTCACGGTTAATATAACTATAGAGCGTAATTGTAGGGCTGACAAATAATTCTTATTTGGATTAAACTAACTTTTATCAAAAAAATTATATTTGAACTGTTAACTAAATAAAATTGTTAAAATAATTAATATTAAATGTTGTAATGGATATATATAAATATTTAGAAAGGTGTGCATCGCAGAAATGCAAGGATAAAAAGAATCATATGGGTGAAGCTAAATTTTGCAAAATAAATAAAAATATGCATAAGTACCGGTGTAGTGTTGTGGGTTGTGCAGCTGAATTGTAACAGGGTGTGGGTGGGTTGAGACACATGTTTGAGAACTCACAACTTTATTGACATATGCACAGACATCACGCACATACAATTAGAGATATATAATATGTAACACATTTAAAGACATTTTTGTATAGATTCATGGATTCCACTTCTATGCCGAAAATAAAGATACTCAGGTTTGCACTGTATGCTCGAAATATACTTCCTCTCTGGGTGAGAGTCTGTAGGCCAACTATTACGGAGAGTTGCGTTGAATATATTCCCTCTTGGGATGACAGATTACAAACTAAACGTTTCTCAACAGAAAAAAGTGATTGAGTTTCCCTAAATGTTTCTTAGTGGTTACGCGGTTCTTCCTCTCTGGTGAGAATCTCGAAGCCTACTGATCATTTCTCCCGAACTCCACGGAAGGCGCTCGTGTAGTGAGTAGGAGGAAGCACGGCTACACCGCGACTCAACTGTATTAAGAGTCAGATAAAGATAAAGGTACAAAAACTGTCTAATAGTATTTCTGTCAAATAAACGTGTAATCTAAAAATAGTTGGTTTTATGGTCCCATTTCATGTATGCAATAATAAATTTAAATATGTGATGGTGTTTTCTGAGTTTAATGAAAGGCTTCGATTCTTATTTATAGATATATAACATAAATTAAAATTAATGTAGGGACAACTTGATAAGAAAACTTAAATTTCCTGTTGACGTTACTCTTAATATATGCGACTTACTTGTTCATTTATATATCATGTTTGAAAACAATATATTCATTTATTTATATATCATATTTGAAAACAAGAGGGCCTGATGGCTAGCAGGCACCACAGGTTTCGAGCACGAATCCCATCGGTGCCATGGAGGTTTGTAGTGGTTCGGAATACACATTAAACCATTGGTACCGGTCTAATAAGACCGTAGAGCAGTGGTCATCGGGTATTAAAAGTTTTTACAATCTAATCCTATTGCAAACATTCAAATATGTACAACTACATAAATTTGGATGATAACTTCTTAATTACAAAATATTCTGTAAACGAACTTTCTTTAACTTATCTGCAACCTTATAACTGGGTAATGTAATAACTAAAGAATAAAAAGTAGTAAGGTTAAAATTAAAGTAAAAATAATAAACGCCCCTTGAGTTAACGTCTTTATATAAGGTTTCTCTTCATTTCACTTCACTTTCAAAAACAAAAGCACACCGTAAGTTTCGTTTTCTCTTAATAAACTAGATGCTAAGCGGATTTGGAACAGTGTGTGTTCCGAACTATTTTGACGTTTTCATTTAGAAAAGAACGAAACATCAAATCGAATATGTCCTCCTCGAGGCTTAGTATGCAAAACTTACTTGCCCTCACTCCCACTGCAAGAACGAATTAAACTTTAATAAATTATACTTTGCCCCGTGCTGAAAAGATTTTAATAAATTAATTTAAAACTATATGTGCTACTCTACTATTTCATAGTGAGAGTTCTCATTTTTATCCTTGGGATTATTTTTGAAATGAATGGAAAATTTTATGCAGGAGAGTAGTTTGTCTTTTTTGACAGAAAGTAATGAGAGATTGGAGAGTTTTATTTGGGAATATTTTAAAAATACTGCTTCTTTTCATGTGTGTGAATTAAATTAATGCCGTTTTAGAACAATATTTAGTTGGACAGAACAATAATTCTGCAGAAGGAATGAAATTATTCTGTAATTTGAAACTTTAGGCCCTTTAGCAATTTTAGCGTCCCGAACTTTTCAGATGCATTTTATGGAAATACAATGTTGTAATTATTTTCATTAATCATTTAATTTTTTTTATCATGGACAATTTAGGTCAAAACTTTCCAAAAACTTCATTATGATTTAGTGGAATATAAATTATTGTATTACATTTTGTTGTTTCGGCATGTTATTTTGTCGCCTTATTCAGGCACTCTCTTTTAACTTAAGCAAACACTTTATTTCTGGTTAAAGAATATATTAAATAAATTATGGAACCTGAATGGTCGAGTGCGTAGCGCTCTATCACTCGGTGCCACAGGTTTTGGGTACGAGTCCCGGTGGTGCCATGAATGTTTGTAGTGGTTCGTAATCCACTTTAAACTGTAAGTCCCGCTCTGTTTAGCCTTAAGGTACCCTAGAGTGACATATTAAACCAAACTATGAAAGCTGGTACACCCGTATTAAAAGTTTCCTACTGCAAACATTCTAATCAAAATAGAAATATTCCACCTTCAGATTCAAAATATATGTATTTACAACTGCATAAATTTGGGTAATAATTTATTAATAATTACAAAATATTCTGTAAGTGAACTTCGTAAGTATAACTTATCTGCAACCTTATAACTGAGTAATGTAATAGTTAAAGAAAAAAAAAGTACGGTTTAAATCAATGTAAAAATAAGAAGCATCCCTTGCGTTAACTTCTTAATGCAAGGTTTCTCTTCATTTCACTTCATTTGCAAAAACAACACACACTCTTAATAAACTAGATGCTAAGCGGATTTGGAGCAATGTGTGTTCCAAACTACTGTATTTTGACGTTTTCATTTAGAAAAGAACGAAACGTGAAATCGAATATGTCCTCCTCGAGGCTTATATGCAAAACTTACTTGCCCTCACTCCCACTGCAAGAACGAATTAAACTTTAATAAATTATACTTCGCCCCGTGCTGAAACGATTTTAATAAATTAATTTAAACAATGTATGCTATCTACTATTTCATAGTGAGATTCTCCTTTTTGTCCATGGGATTATTTTAAGAATGAATGGAAATTTTATGGAGTAAGCTTGGAAGTAGTTTCTCGCTTGTGACAGAAAGTAATGAGAGATTGCTGAATTTTATTTGGGGATATTTTAAAAATACTGCTTCTTCTCACTTATATGAACTAAATTAATGCCATTTTAGAAAAATATGGAGTTTGACAGAACAATAATTCTGCAGAGGGAATGAATTGTTCTGTAATTTGAAACTTTAGACCCTTTAGCAATTTTAGTGTCCTTAACTCTTCAGGTGTTGTACAATGTTGTAATTATTTTAAGTAAAATATGGTAATTATTTTAAGTAAACATTTTATGCAATTCTTTCTGTTAGCTCACATTCTCCCTATATATATCTTGTTCAAATTTTCAATCGTTCATAAAATACTTTTTATTCATCCACTCAAGTTCAAATACATTTTTTTGAACTTGTAGTGATAACACTGGATGTTAATACAGTTTTTTTCAACTATTAACACAGTAATTAAATTTAGGCTAGCAGTCCATGGGGCTATTGCGGGAATAAAGAAGAATATTTATATTTTCTGGTAGAATATTTTTTAACAATTTATTTTCATTTTATTAACTACTTATAAAAGGCAGAAAAAAGTTAATTATCATATTTTAATATAAAAATAATGAAATTTAAAACATTAAGAAAGAAATTATGTCAGTGTAATGTCAAATAAAAAAATATGAAACTCACAAAATTAATTCATCAAAATATTTGTAGACTTTTAATAGTTAAGCTTCATATTAAGTATTGATTTTCAGAGAAACTATTTCATTTCTGATATTCGAACAAAAATATTTTTAAAAAAACGTATCCTTGAAAATCAATGATAGGGCAACTTTTCTAGAATTTTGACATTTATCCTTTAAACAGCTATTCTTTTATTTTATTTTTTCATCCATGTTTACCTTTCCGTTACTTTGTTGCTTTTTCGTATCTCAAAGTTTTCTTTTACTTAACTTCAATTTACGATATTACCAAGTTGGCGTTTTCAAAATGCTGACGTAAAGACAAAAAAAAAAAGAAAAATAGTTCACAAAGAATTTAAAGCGATTTCTTTTGTTTGAACTTAAGATGGGCAAAGGGAAAAATGTAATGAAAAGGAAAAAATACCAGAAAAAAATTCGTAAAAGAAAAAAAAGCAACTGTAAAATAACAGTCGTTTTTGAAAGTGCAGATAACGGGATTTTTATTACAATTATGCTTTATTTTTTTCAATTTTTATTATTAACACTACCGTATCTTACCTTAGATGTTTTGTGCCATTCTATGTTAATAAGATAAAAAGAATGCCTATGAAAAACAAATGGAAAAAAAAATTTGGATATTTACTTTATAAGCATTTTTCTTCATTCTTAGGTAATTCGTTAAAGAATTACAGATAATGTTTTCGCAACTTTCCTTCTTTTTCTTAAGAAAAATAATACTTATGACTCACAGAAGGCACTTTTTCTTGGAAGATTATTTTATTTAAAAGATACATTTTATTCTCCTGTGAAATACTTTAGGAATAATATAGCTTTCAAATAGTGTTGTTAAATTGAATACATTGATAATATTTTTTTTTCCAATGCAGCTGGCAAACAGACATGGACGTCTTTGGATGCCTATAAGGGCTGCATCGATGTTACGCACTCTGCATTACCCAGGGGGCGCGTGTAACTTGATGATAAGCCACGGACGTGGAGTACCTATGCCCCCGCAACGCTCTACGATCCTATTAGGGCCGGGACCTACGGCTTAAAGTGGATTCCGAACCACTACAACACCCATGGGCAAAGCCGGGATTTGAACCCGATACCTGTGGTACCGAGAGCCAGAGCGCTAGCCACTCGACCAATGAGGCCCAAAAAAATTTAATACATTGATAATATTAAATGAATGAATTTTTTGATGTTGATAAAAATTTTATTAACAGTTTCTAAAGTAATTAAATGAGTATGAACGGCCGAGTGTCTAGCACTCTGGCGCTCGGTATCACAGTTTTCGGGTTCGTGTTCCTGTGGTGTCATGGATGTTTGTAGTGGTTCGGAATCCACTTTATGCTGTAGGTCCCGATCTCATATGACTGTAAGAGAGTAACGGTTTGGTTTGTCGCTCTACGGTCATCTTGTGCACACTTTAGGCTAATCAGAACTGGAGCGACAGTTTAAAGTGTATTCCGAACCATTCACATACGTCCATACCACTGCCAGGATTCAAACCTGGAGTCTGTGGTATGAAAGATCAGAAGGTTAGCCACAGAGCGGCATGGAGCCAAGTCAGACTTCTACCTACGGGTGCTCCATCACAATAGAAGCTCCCCCCTCCTACCATGGGACAACACGGGTTCTTTGATTTGGTCTAGTTGACTGCCCAAGTGGGATAAGTAACAACAACATCAAAGCAGTTAAAATTTCAATATTGTAAAACCAATGAAGTTGAAAATTATGGTTCGTTTGTCTTCATTAACAATGGTGAATGAAATCTATAAGTATCCACATAAGGTTATTTCAAATTCCATACGCTATTAAAAAGGGATATTTTATATGTTGCACAAGATGGTTTAACATTTTTGATGGGAAAGTGATGATTAATTACAAAATATCTGCTTACCCAAGGTAATTGGAGCCTCCACTATTAATTATCAGCTTAGACGAAATTCCTGTTATCGTAAGCAAACATCTTCAGCAAAAGGTCGCTGTTTGTACATACGAATAAGAATGGGCAGATTTTCAATTAATCTTCCACTCGTCGTCTACCTTTGAAAATTAAATTTTAATCGATCGATAAGTTTCATCAGACCTTTAGCAGTAGCACTTTCATTAGGCGAATGAGCTCCGTTATTAAAATTAAATCTGTTGGCACTGTTTTAAAATAAAAATTTTCTGCTTACCGTTAAAACGTACAATATTTAGTCTGTTTGTAAAGTTTTAAAAAAATTGCATTTGCATAAATTAAAAACAATATTTTAAATTTTTATTTAAAAGTGATAGTGCTATTACCCATTAAATTAAAGAAGAATATAGAAGATAACACCTGCTCAAAAGAATACCTTTAGTAAACATAATATATGATCAGACTTCGACAATTTCGATAAGTAGGATAATATATTACTGTTTTATTATGTGTGATATAATTTTGAAATGTTTCTTTTTCGTAATTAAGAGAAACTGCATGAAAAACAACAAATTATGCACATTCAATCACAAATCTACATTTAATCCTGATGGCTAATCTACATTTAATTCTGATGGGTTTGACAGCCGAACTTTATTTTTGTTTTAATATGATTAATATTTTTATAAAGGATCTACTAGTATATAATATGCATGCTAAGTGTCCCTAAGGGCCTGAATGGCCGAGTGTTTAGCGCTCTAGCGCTCGGGACCACAGGTTTAGGGTTTGAGTCCTGTGGTGCCATGAATGTTTGTAGTGGTTCGGAATCCACTGAGTGCTGTAGGTCCCAACTCTCATATGACTGTAAGAGCATCACGGCTTGGTTTGGTTTGTCGCTCTACGGTCATCTTGTGCACATTTTAGGCTAAATAGAACGTGATCTATAGTTTAAAGAGGACTCCGAAGCACTAACAACACTCCATGTTACTGCCAGGATTCGAACCTGGAGCCTGTGGTAAAAAGACCAGAGCGTTAGTCAATTGTCCATCAGGCCGCAGAGCGACAAGGAGCCAAATCAGACTTATACCTACGGGTACTCCATCACAACAGAAGTTGCCCCCCCCTCCTTCCATGGGACTACACAGGTTCTTTTATCTGGTCTAGTTGACTGCCCAAGTGGGATAAGTAACAACAAGGCAGTTAAATTTTCAATATTGTGAAACCATTGAAGCTGAAAAGTATGGTGTTTTATCTTCATTAACAATGGTGATACAAGATTAATTCTAAAGTGTCTTCCTAACTTTATTTCAAATTCCATACGCTATTAAAAATGGATGTTTTATATGCTGCACAAGATATCATACTGTCCTGTGAATGCATTTTATAGCGCATAGAAAATAGCAAGCCGGCATTCTGCGTTTTAACATTTTTGATGGGAAAGTGATGATTAATTACAAAATATCTGCTTACCCAAGGTAATTAGAGCCTCCACTATTAATTATCAGCTTAGACGAAATTCCTGTTATCGTGAGCAAACAACTTCAGCAAAAGGTTGCTGTTTGTACATACGAATAAGAATGGGCAGATTTTCAATTAATCTTCTACTCGGCCCTACCTTTAATAGTTAAATTTAATCGATCGATGAGTTTCATCAGACCTTCAGAGTTATCACTTTCATTAGGCGAATGAGCTCCGTTATTAAAATTAAATCTGTTGACATAGTTTTAAAATAAAAATGTTCTGCTTATCTGTAAAGCTTACAATATTTAGTCAGTTTGTAAAGTGTTTAAAAATTTGCATTACATATATTGAAAGTAATATCTTAAATTTTGATTTAAATCAAAGTATTGAAAAAAGTTATTTATTATTGCTCATATAATTAGTGATGGATATAGAAGATAACATGAGCTCAAAATAAAACTTTTAGGAAACATAGTACAATTTTGATAAATATGATAGTATATTACAATTTTATTATCTTTGTTATAATTTTGAAGTTCTTATTTTTTCGTCATTAAAATAAATTGCATGAAAGCAACAAGCTATACCAATTCAATCCCATTAATCTACATTTAATCCTTACGGCTAATCCTAGTCTACATTTAATCCTGAGGGTCCTGATGAACGAATTTTATTTTTGTTTTAGTATGATTAAAATGTTTATAAATAGATAGTGTCCTAAATGGCCTGAATGGCCGAGTGTCTAACACTATGGCGCTCATCACCCCAAGTTTCGAGTTCGAGTCCCGATGGTGTCATGGATATTTATAGTGGTTCGGAATCCACTTTAAACCGTAGGTCCGGATCTGAATATGATCGTAGAGCGCTAAGGGGGTAGTGTTACTCGCGTCCTAGCATATCTTCAGGCTATACGTACCTCCTGGGTAGTGCTAAATGAGTAACAGCGGTGCAGACTTTGTTATAGCATGAAGATGAACTGTCTTTGTATTGACAACTGCATTAGAACAACATTTAATCCTATGCAGTTAAAGTATTCATTTCAGCAAATAATTAATAAAATGTTCATTTTTTGTTTATATTAGAAAAAAAACCCATCAATACTAAATTCAGTAAAAACGTTATATTTACTACGCTTTACTACATTATACTAAACTCATGTTTGTGAAAATTGCAACACCATGAAGGAATCGTCATAATTGAATGAAATTTAATACACAGTTGAGTGGTAGTGGTACAAATAAATGATTAAATGTTCAAAGCAAACAAACAATAACAAGAGATCAGAATCAGTATTTTGTGTCGCCACCACGCGCCGCAATAAGTGCTGCTACACGACGTGGCATGGAGTCAAACAAATTTTGAATGTCTGCCTGAGGAAGAGCATTCCATATTATTTGTATGCGCACCCAAAGTTCGTCTGCAGAAGCAACAGAACGAGGATCACGAGCGAGACGCCGACCAACGAAATCCCACACATGTTCAATCGGCGACATATCCGGGGAATACGCAGGCCAAAGAAGAAGCTGTACCTGCCGCGTTGCGAAGAAGGGTTGAACAGTGCTAGTGATATGAGGGCGGGCATTGTCCTGTTGAAATACAGCGCCTGGCAAGCTTTGAAGGAAGGGAACAGCTTGGGGCTGTAGAACTTCACTGATGTTCCGGTTGCTGTTCAGATTGCCCTCAATTGTTAGCAATTGAGATCGTCCATGATATGCTATGGCACCCCAGACCATAACTCCGGGTGTTCGTCCACTGTGGCGTTCGATAATGCACTCCGGAAGGAGGCGTTCACCGGCATAGCGTCTGAGACGAATGCGGCCATCATGGTACCACAAATTAAAGCGGGATTCGTCAGAAAACACGGCATGCTGCCAATCAGCACGCCAGTCTCTATGCTGAGCGGCCCATTGTAGCCGCAGGCGGCGATGGTTTAGCGTGAGCGGGATGCTGTATAAAGGAGTCCTTCTGCGCAGTCCACGCTGCAGCAGACGTCTACGAATTGATGAAACACACAATGAAACACCTGTATCTATTGACCACTGTGCTGCCAATTGTCTAGAGGATGCTGTACGGTCCGTCAGCGCCATGTGAACCAGGTGTCTATCATCGCGAGCTGACGTCACATTTCGTGGTCCACTCCCGGATTTCCGAGTTGTGCGACGCTCGCCCGTCCACTGCTTCCAAAGACGCATCGCTGTGCTGCTGTTACGCTGCACACAAGCGGCTACTGAACGATAAGACAATCCAGTTTCACGAAGGTCGATGATTCTGCCCCGTTCAAACTCTGTAAGTTGTTCAAATCTCGCTCTCTTTCGTCGAAGAGGCATAAGTAACGATTGAGCTAACGTTTACCACTAGCAGATAACCACCGATAACCATACACGCCTCGCTACAGCCGTCTATTTATTCGGATCCATCCGCCGTTCAGAGGGCGCTGCTCAGCATATGCATGCGCTGCGGATTTGAAATTCTAATCATTTGCATATCATGCGCTAATTTGCATTTCCTGAAAATTTCAGCTCACTCGCGTAAATCCGTCATGGTGTTGCAATTTTCACAATCAGGAGTTTATCTAAAAACGGTATACTATATTACAGTTTTTATGCATATATAGAGAGAAACTACAATATTATTTGAAGTTACAAGGTTTAATTACAGAAATGGTACTTTTTTATCTCCCATATAAGATATTTCTTTTTGAAGATATAATTTAAATTTAAACTAAACTTAAAATTATAAGCATACTCGTAATATATATATATTATACTATATATATATATATAATAGCATTTTCAATTTTCCTTGAAGAATCACATTCAACAAATCGTTTTTTCCAAAAATATCATCGAAAAAATTCACCGCAGTTTAATTTCACAAATAAAAATCTATTTACAAATTTTAACAAAACTAGAAAACTTCCATCCAAACAATCTGTATAGTTAGAACAAAAGTGGCAATAAGACATCCATGATTTTTTTACCATTCCATCCCAATGCCACAATTGTCAGATATGCTGCCACAGCCTGTACCCGAACAACAACAAAAAAAACCACCTCTTTGAATCACCATTTTCCTGAAGCAAACCTTCCTGATAGGACATGCCGGAACAAAATAAAAACTTCTACATATGTATTGTGAAGGAAACCTTAGAAAAACAAGATCTTTTTGCCATATCGTAATGTCTTCTAGGAGGTATCAATCATGGACTCATCGTCGTTAGATCTCTCCGACAACTGGACCCTCAGGGAGGTAATTCGCCTGCACGTGACTTTTTTTCACGTGTAGTTGATATTCTTTTCTTTCAAGGCACTGCATTTGATTGATGTCAAAATCATCATTCCCGATTTTTTTTTATGTGTCAGTAACCTCTTCTTAATTTGAGCTTTTTTTATGTCTTCCGCTAAATGAAGTCCGTATGAGATTCGATGAGACTAACTTGATTTTATCCTTTTTTGAGTTTAATCGTTGTAGCAAGAAATGAGTTTAGATATTTTCGAGTCATTTGCTAGCTATAGGGGATATCTATTATTTTTAATGATTCAATATTGTTTTAATGAAAAATATTGAAAAATTCACGAACTCGACTATATCAATATTTAGATAAGGACTAAGGTACAAAAAACTGTGTTATGGTATTTTTGTCACCTGGACATGGAATCTAAAAACAGTTGTTTTTATGACCCCATTTCATGTACGATAACAAATTTAAATATTTAATGGCGTTTTCTAAGCTTAATGTAAGACTTCGATTCTTATTTATAGATCTATAGGGACCTGATGGCCGAGTGGCTAGCGCTCTGGGCTTCGGTACCGTAGGTATCGAGTCCTGGCCCGTGCATGGATGTTTGTGTGATTCGGAATCCACTTTAAACCATGTAGGTCCCGGTTTAACAGGATCGTAGAGCATTGTGGGGACACTGTTACTCGCATCCTTAACATATCTTCAAGCTATACTTGCCCCCTGGGTAGTGCTAAATGAATAACATCGGTGCAGCCCATCCTTTTGGTATAAAGATTAACTGTCTCTATATTACCAGCTTATGGCATAAAAGATAACTGTCTAAGTACTTAAAAGCTGCATTAGAAAAAAAAGTATAGATCTATAATATAAATTAAAATTAGTGAATGTACAACTTGATGAGAAAACTTTATTCTCCTGTTTGCATTACTCTTAATATATGTGACGTACTTTTTCATCTGTTTATCATATTTGAAAACAATCTCAACTTTTCATTATTTAATTAATACATTCTTTAAGCAGAAATAAAGTGATTACAGAAATTAAACGAGAGTGCCTGAATAAGGTAACAAAATGATTGAAATTACATAATGCCATTCAATAATCAGTTTTTATTCAGATAAATCATAATGATGTTTTTAGAAAGTTTTGACCTAAATTCTCCTCCAAGATCAAAAAAATAATCACAACATTGTATTTCCATAAAATGCACCTGAAGATTTGGGGAAAACTAAAATTGCTAAAAGGGTTTAAAGTTTCAATTACAGAATAATTTCATTCCTTCTACTAAATTATTGTTCTCTCAAATTCCATATTTTTCTCAAATTTAATTAATTTAGTTCACACACATGAAAAGAAGCAGTATTTTTAAAATATCCCCAAATAAAACTTCTCCCCAATCTCTCATTACTTTCTGTCACAAACGACACACTACTCTCTCCATAAAATTTCCCATTCATTCTAAAATAATCCCAAGGACAAAAAGGGGAACTCTCACTATGAAATAGTAGAGCAGCATATATTGTTTTAAATTAATTTATTAAAATCTTTTCAGCACGGGGCAAAGTATAATTTACTAAAGTTTAATTCGTTCTTGCAGTGGGAGTGAGGGCAAGTAAGTTTTGCATACTAAGCCTCGAGGAGGACATATTCGATTTGATGTTTCGTTCTTTTCTAAATGAAAACGTCAAAATAGTTCGGAACGCACACTGTTCCAAATCCGCTTAGCATCTAGTTTATTAAGAGAGAACGAATCTTACGGTATGTTTTTGTTTTTGCAAGTGAAGTGAAGTGAGGAGAGGCCTTACATAATGATGTTAACTCAGGGGAGGTTTATTATTTTTACTTTATACTTTTTCTTCTTTAGTCCTTATATTACCCAGTTATAAGGCTGCGAATAAGTTATGCTTAGAACTAAAGGAAGTTTTTTAAAGAATATTTTGTAATTATTAAGAAGTTATTATCCAAATTTATGCAGTTTATATTTTATTCAGTTTATATTTGGATTTGAATGTCTGCAATAGGACTGACTAGATTGGTAAAACTTTTAATACAGGAGGACCAGATTTCTTAGTTTGGTTTAATCTGTCACTCTACGGTCAACTTGTACACATGCGGGTTAAACAGAGCGGGACCTACATTTAACATTCCGAACGACTAACAAACATTCATGGCACCACTGGAACTCCAACCAGCGCTAGACACTCAGACATTCAGACCCCATATTTTAATTAATACATTCTTTAAGCAGAAATAAAGTAATTACTAAAGTTAAATGATAGTGATTGAATATGGTGATAGAATAACATGCTGAAACAACAAAATGCAATATAATAATCAATTATTATTCCAATAAATCATGTTGTTGTTGTTTCTTATCCCACTTGGCTGGCCAAGCCCACGAGCCCATACGTACTCATGATTGAAGGGGAAGGAAGCAGCTTCTGTTATGATGGAGCACCCGTAGGTAGAAGTCTGACTTTGGCTCCGTGACGCTCTTACAGTCATGGGAGACCGGGACCTACTTCTTAAAGTGGATTCCCAACCACTACAAACATCCATGGCACCGCCGGGATTCGAACCCGAAACCTGTGGCACCGAGCGCCAGAGCGCTAGACACTCGGCCATTCAGGTCCTAAATGTGTGAATGCCAACGGCACGCGGTGTTCCCAGGTGGTCACCCACCCAAGTACTGACCGCGCCCAATGATGCTTGACTTCGGTGATCTAACGAGAACCGGTATATTCAGCATGGTATGGCCGTTGGCATCCAATAAATCATAGCGGCCAGATGGCCAACTAGCTAGCGCTCTAGCCGTTGGTACCGAAGGCTGCAGGGTCGAATCCTGGCGCTGGCATGGATATTTGTTGGTGGTTCGGTTCGGAATCCACGTTAAACAGTAGGTCCCGGTCTATTTAGCCTAAAGTGCGCACAAGATGACAGTAGAGTGATAAACCAAATCAATAAATAATAATGAACTTTTTAGAAAATTTTGATATAAATTCTCCTCCATGAACAAAAATAAAATGTTTACTGAAAATAATTACAACATTGTATTTCCATAAAATTCACCTGAAGAGTTCGGGTCACTAAAATTGCTAAAGAGTTTAAAGTTTCATATTACAGAATATTTTCATTCCTTCTGCAGAATTATTGTTGTATCAAATTCCATATTTTTCTAAAACGGTATTAATTTAATTCACATACATGAAAAGAAGCAGTTTTTTAAAAATATTCCAAAATAAAACTTCTCCCCAATCTCTCATTACTTTCTATCACAAATGGCAGACTACTCCCCTCCATAAAATTTCCCATTCATTTCAAAAATAATCCCAAGAACAAAAAGGAGAACTCTCACTATGAAATAGTAGAGTAGCATATATTGTTTTAAATTAATTTATTAAAATCTTTTCAGCACGGGGCAAAGTATAATTTATTAAAGTTTAATTTGTTCTCGCAGTGTGAGTGAGGGCAAGTAAGTTTTGCATAGTAAGCCTCGAGGAGGACATATTCGATTTGATGTTTCGTTCTTTCCTAAATGAAAACGCCAAAATAGTTTGGAGCACACACTGTTCCAAATCCGCTTAGCATCTAGTTTATTAAGAAAGAACGAAACTTATGAAATGTTTTTGTTTGTGCAAGTGAAGTGAAGTGAGTAGAAACCTTACGTAATGATGTTAACGCAAGGGATGTTTATTATTTTTAATTTAATTTAAACCGTACTTTTTTTTATTCTTTAGTTATTATATTACTCAGTTAGAAGGTTGCGAATAAGTTAAAATAAGTTCTTTTACAGAATATTTTGTAATTATTAAGAAGTTATTATCCAAATTTATGCAGTTGAAATGCTTATATTTTAAATTGGAATGTGAAATATTTCTATTTCGATTTGAATGCTTGTTTCTTATAAAGTAATAGCATTCGATTGTAAAAACTTTTAATACCGAAGGACCAACTGTATTAGGTTTTGGAATTCCACTATATGGAAGTTCCAATTGATGGTTTTCTACAATTTACTGTCTGAAGAATGCACGTCCAACGTTGAAGAAAAATGTGGAAATCACTGGGTGCAGGGTCAGGGCTACAAAGGAGGGACCTGACCAAATAACTTTATTAGAAATTTGAAATTCTTTGTGTAATATGGGAACTTCACTTATAGAATTCTTGATACATTTCAGTGCCATCTTGTTCTGGAATAACTTGGAAAAACTTAAGTCAATTCGACACAAAATTTCATTCGAAACTCGAAATACTCCGGTACTGAAGTGATGATTTTTCTTGTGCAAAATACAGGTTTTGTTATTCAGAAATTATAAAATATTTATCGTTTTCTAGAAATGTACTTGGTAATAGTACATATTACATGTCCTCAATACCTAGGGTCATGTAGGAATCTCATACGTATTCCTACATGACCCTAGGTATCACATTCAGAGCTGCACCAGAGTAATAATTAAAATTACAAGACTGCCAGGTGTAGGAATAGACGATATTTTTCACATGTACAACATAATTTTCTGAGAATTGTCTTGAGTATATATTCTATGGGAGAAAAAATATGTTTTATATAAAAAGAAAACTTGACATTATATTATAATGACATTAACATTATTTGATGTAACATTGTATATGAAAAGAAAACATGACATGACATTTTTTTTTCAAAAAAAAAAAAAAAAAGATTTTTGCACTCAAACACATCGTGGACTAACTAAGAATAAATAAATAAATAGCAAAATAAACAATTTAATTTTTCAAAGAAATCCTTAATTTTCTGCCAGATTTCAAAGAATATTATATATATACTAACTAAACACCATTGGAACACCTGCAGCATTGGAAATACACTCCTATTTTCTGTTTTCATCTGCAAACATTCCTGGAGAAGACATCTAAAATGCAGAGTTCAAAAAACTCTGAAGAAGAAGAAGAAGCCCTTCTTTAAAAATCTTTCTTCGTCTGCTGTGTGCCGGCTCGCTCTTAAATGCCTCCTTGCATGAAGGCTCCTCCTGCGAAATGATCCCGAAAAGAGCACACATTCTCTCCCGAATAGAAGGATCCAGGAGGGCACCAGTCCCTGGAATGAGTTTTATGTGCTGGGGCCTTGAGAACGCGGAACTGCTGTTATTCGAGACGTCAGTTCAGGGTATGCTTCTGAAGTGAGTAGTTTCAGCTGATAATTGGATTCAGACTTGCCCTGAAATAACAGAAATGGTATAAACTTCAACAATTCTTTTAGATGGTATTAGATGGTGCTGTTTACCTCTAAAGGATTGAAATTTTATATTTATTATGGGTTTTTTTTTTTTTTTTTTTTTGCTGTATTAGAATTTATAGATTTATTTGTTTGCAAAGTTAAAAAAAACTATGCCAGGTATATAGGATAATGACTCCAATATATTGTATTGACAGGCTTCAGGTTCGAATCCTAGCGGTGTCATATATGTTAATGAGTGGCTCAGAATCCACTTTAAACTGTAGGTACCGGTCTAATTAGCCGAAAGTGTGCACACAATGACCGTAAGAGCGAAAAACCAAACCAAATTATCCTTGGCATTTGAAGAATGATGTAGATTTTAAGACATGATATTTCAAATAATCAAGAGTACTTGTTTCTTTTAATGCGGTCTCTATAATTTTCTGAGAATTGTTTTGACCATCTATTATATGTACGGAAAAAAAATAGAATGAATGTCAGCCGATTAACTAGCGCTCTGCCGCTACAGGTTTCGGGATTCGAGTCCTGGCGGCAGTGCCATGGATGTTTGTAGTGGTTCGGAATCCACTTTAAGCCGTAGGTCCTGGTCTATAAAAATCGTAGAGCGTGGCGGGGATATTGTTACTCCGCGTCCATAGTTTATCTTCAAGTTATACGCGCCCCCTCGATAGTGCTAAGTGAGTAACGTCGGTGCAGTCCTTATGGTATATAAGATCACAGTCTAAGTATTTGCCAGATGCATTAGAAAAGAAAAATATATATATTTTTCTGGTTTCTATAACCTTTTTCATTTTTTGCTTATTTTTGAAGAAAATATATTTTTCTGGTTTCTAGTACCTTTTTCATTTTTTGGCCATATTGAATTAAAATTGTTTTTCAAAAAAATAGATTTTTGCACTCAAACAAATAGTGGACTAACTAATAATATATGAATAAATAGCAAAATAATCATTTGAATTTTCAAAGAAATCCTTAATTTAGTACCAGATTTCAAAGAATATACGAAATAAATACAATTGGAATAGCTGCAGCATTGGAAATACACTCTTATTTTTTTATTTTATCTGAAAACACTCCTCGTGAAAAGATCTAAAATGCAGAGTTAAAAAAACTCTGAAGAAGAAGCGCTTCTTTGAGAATATTTGTGCCGCGTCGCTTTTAAATGCCTCCTTCCATGAAGCCTCCTCCTGCGAAAATGATCCCAAAAAGAGCACAAATTCTCTCCCCATGTGCCTCCGAATAGAAGGATCCAGATATTCGGCCGGGGTCTCTGGGATGAGTTTTATGTGTTGGGGCCTTCGAAAACGCGGAACTGCTGTTGTTTGAAATGTCAGTCCTGGATCTGCTTCTAAAAGAGAGTAGTTTTAGCATTGAAATAGCTGATAATTGGATTCAGACTTCCCTGAAATAAAAGAAATGGTGTCAAATTCAATGATTCTTTTAGATGATATTCTCTGGAGCTGTTTTCCACTAAAGGATTGAAATTTTATATTTATTATGGTTTTTTATTTTGCTGCATTAGAATGTATAGATTTATTTGTTCGCAAAGTTAAAAATATACTATGCCAGGCATATAGAATTATGTCTCCAACATACTCGCATTGTATTGACAGGCTTCGAGTTCGAATTCTGGCCGTGGCATGGATGTTTGTGAGTGGCCCAGTATCCACTTTACACTGTAGGTTCCGGTCTAATTAGCCTAAAGAATGCACAAAATAACCTTAGAGCGACAAACCAAACCAAACTAATCTTGGTATTCGAAGAATGATGCAGATTTTAAATCATGGTATTTCAAATAGTCACGAGGACTTGTTTCTTTTAATGCTTTCTCTATCATTTTCTGACAATTGTTTTGACCATATGTTCTAGGTGAGAAAAAAATAGGGGGTTTGATAACCGTGTGACTAGCGCTCTGGCGCCACAGGTTTAGGATTCGAGTCCTGGCGGTGGCATGGATGTTTGTAGTGATTTTGATCTCTCTTTTAACCGTAGTTCCTGGTCTAATAGGATCGTAGTAGAATTGCGGGGGGCATTGTTGCTCCGCGTCCGTAGCTTATCTTCAAGCTATACGCGTTCCCTCGGTAGTACTAAGTGAGTAACATCGTTGCAACCCTTATGGTTATGGTTATGACATATATATGAAGATGACGGTCTAAGTATTTACCAGCTGCATTAGAAAAGAAAAAAACATATTTTTTTACGGTTTCTAGTACCCTTTTAATTTTTTGCCTATTTTTTGGAATCACACTGTATATTAAAAGAAGGCATCACGCAAAACCTTTTTTCAAAAAAATAGATGTTTGCAGTCAATCACAATAAAGAATAAATATGAATAAATAAATAAATAGTGAAATAAGCAATTTAATTTTTCAAAGGAATCCTTAATTTACTACCAGATTTTAGAGAATATATATACGAGTATATAAACTAAATACCAATGGGATATCTGCAGCATTGGAAATACACTCTTATTTTCTCTTTTATCTGAAAACATTCCACGAGAAGACATCTAAAATGCAGAGTTCAAAAAACTCCAAAGAAGAAGCAGAAGCGCTTCTTTCAGGATCTTCCTTCGTCTTCTGTGTGCCGCCTCGCTCTTAAATGCCTCCTTCCATTAAGCCTCCTCCTGCGAAATGATCCCAAAAAGAGCACAAATTCTCCCCCCATGCGCCTCCGAATAGAAGGATCCCGGATATTCAGTCGGGGCACCGGTCCCTGGGATGAGTTTTATGTGCTCGGGACTTGAAAACGTGGAACTGCTGTTGTTTGAGATATTTATTAGTTTTAGCATTGAAACAGCTGATAATTGGATTCAGACTTCTCTGAAATAAAAGAAATGGTGTAAAATTCAACAATTCTTTTAGAGAGTATTCGCTGGAGATGTTTTACAGTTCGAAGGGATTTTTTTTACTCTGAATCGTTGAAACTTTATATTTATTATGTTTTTTTCTGTGTTAGAATGTATAGGTTTATTTGTTTGCAAAGTTAAAGAAATCAATGTCAGTTATAAAGAGTTATGTGTCCAACATACTATATTGAGTGACAATGTTTTACAAATATTTACTTCATTAGTAATATACACATTTTTCGTTATACTCTTAAATTTCTTCTAACATTATTCTTTTAAATAAAAATTGCAAAAAGGTTCGATATTTTTTTTTTCTTTTTTATCCACTTACTACCTATAAGTTCTTATTTTCCTTTTATATCTAGATATTTTTTTAAATTGTACTTTATAAAATTTTATTTGAAAAACAGATAACTTTATTCAAATATGATTATTTTATTTAAAATTTTCTATTCCATTGCATTGACTTCAATCTATAAAAAAAAATTTAAATATCTATTAAATATTTAATTTTTATTTTATAAAATCCATAGAAAGAAGATACTTATTTTGTTGTTGTTGTTGTTCTAATGTAACTGGCAATACAGAGACAGTTAAGTGTCATAAGCAAGGGCTGCACCGCTGTTACTCATTTAGCACTACCCAGGGGGCATGTGTAGCTTGAAGATATGCTACGAGCGCGAGTAATTGCAACTAAAAAAAAAATACTTACTAAAATATTTTTGTAAAAATATAAAAATACTTCTTGGATCCAAAGAGCAACGAATTTTTTTACACTAATGGACACGCTATTATATACTTTATTTTAAATAAAAAATGCAAAATGTTTAAATATTTTTTTTCTTTTTTATCCACTTATTGCCTTATAAGTTCAACGTTATTATTATCAATAGATCTTTCATAAGGATTAGTTTTGGAAGAACCGAAATAAATATTATTTTTTGTACAATTTATTTTTCTAAATTTGATTGAAGATGCTTTGTGTTTGGTGATGTAAGATCTTCCTTCACCCAATTGTATATGATTCCTTCACCCAATTGTATTGTTTGTCACTCTAGGGTCATTTTGAGCACACTTTAAGCTAATTAGATCAGGACTTACAGTTTAACTGATTCCCATCCCCTCACAAACATTCATATCACCGCCAGGATTCGAACTTGAAGCCTGTTTAACCAATGGCCATCAGGCCGCTGCCAATCGTATAAGAATCTATTAAGTTGATTGTTTTATTTAAAATTTTCTATATTTATTTGCATTGACTTCAATGTAATTTGAAATATTTATTAAATATTAATATTTATTTATAAAATTCATTGAAAGAAGCTAACTTGTTTTGTAACCATGTAAGGTAAGAATACAAAATCACTTATTGGGTTCCAAGTGTAAGGTATTTTTTACTCTAATGGGCCCACTATTATGTACTTAATTTTAAATAAAAAATGCAAAATATTTCACATTTTTTTTCTTTTTATTCACTTACTGTCTACAAGTCCAACTTTTTTTTTTTTTTTCAATAGACCTTTCACAAGGATTAGGTTAGGAAGAACCAAAAGAAATTTTTTTTGTACTACTCATTTTTCTATATTTGATTGACGATGTTTGTGTTTAGTGATGTAAGATCTTACTTCACCCAACAGCGGCCTGGTGGCCAAGTGGCTAGCGCTCTGGCCTTTGGTATCCCAGGCTTCAGGTTCGAATCCTGGCGGTGGCATGGATGTTTGTGAATGGTTCGGAATCCACGTTAAACTGTAGGTCCCGGTCTGTTTATCCCAAAGTGTGCACAAGATGACCGTAGAGCGACAAAACAAACAAACCAAACCTTCTCCCAACTGTATATGGTTTGGTTTGGTTTGTCGTTCTACGATCATTTTGTTCACATTTTAAGTTAATTAGACCTGGACTTACAGTTTAATTTGCATTCCGAACCATTAACAAACATCCGTGCCACCGCCAGGATTCGAACCATCAGGCTGTGGAACCAACGGCCAAAGCGTTACCCATCGTATAAGACTCTATTAAAATGATTGTTTTATTTACAATTTTCTATTTTATTGCATTGACTTTAATCTATAAAATAACGGGAGATATTTATTAAATATTTAATATTTATTTTGTAAAATCCATTGAAAGAAGATCCTTCATTTTGTAACTATGTAAAGTAAAAATACAAAAATATTTACTGCGCAAGGAATTTTTTACTCTAGTGGACACATTATTATATACATAATTTAAAATAAATAAATAAATTGTGAAACATTTGCATTTATAAATCTTTCACAATTTTTTAAACTTTTTTTATCCACTTATTGTTTATAAATTCAACCGTTTTTATTTTCAATACACTTTTCATAAGTCTTAGTTTAGGAAAGACTAAAATAAATATTTTGTTTTGTACAACCCATTTTTCTAAATTTGATTGACGACGCTTTGTGTTTGGTGACATATGATCTCCCTTCAACCAATCGTATAAGGCTCTATTAAGATGACACTTCTTTATTAATACCGATCAATCAAGCCGGAACTAGAGCGGTGACGTTTAACGACAACTCCAGTTGGATATCATAACATTTTTTTCCATTGTTATAAACATTTAGGATTGATAGCGCTGTAAGTGACAGAAAATGATTTCATATATAAATATTTTAACAATACCATAAAGATAATTTAAAATGTAAAATTCCGTAGAAAATTTAAAATTGTTTCTGTAAAATTGTAGAAGATTTTATTTTTAAAAACCTAACAAGGAAAATATAGTTCTGAATTAATTTAATAGCAATATTAAATTTAATAAAAATAGAGGTGAAATATTGTATTATTTGTGAAGAATTAAATGATAAAAAGCTCAAATTTTTTTATTTTAAAATTAAAATTTCGCTTTCACCGCGAAAGCATAATACAAGGCTTACAGTTGTAAGTAAAATGCATTTAATAACAAGATAATGTTTTCAAAATAAAGTTTAAATTTGGAAGAATTAACACAAATCAAATTTAGCAAAGAACACTTTTACAAAATTAACAAAAATGAAATAGTTTGATTTATTGCTCTACGGTCATTTTTGCACACTCGGGCTAATTGCACAGGGACTTACAGTTTAAAGTGCATGCCCAACCGCAGACAACATGCATGCTACCGCCTGGATTCGAACCTGAAGTTCGTGGCACGAAAGACCAGAATTCTAGCCACTTGGCTATCAATGAAAAGAAGAATATTTAAAACAGGAAACAAGTTTCTTTTTTTATTAACTTGGAGTGGGCAGGTTCTACAATTAAATTAATTTATACAGTACATTTTATAATGTAAATCATTTTATAATGATGTAATAATCATTTAAACATTTAATATCAATTTAACAATGATGTAACAATCATTTAAACATTTAAAGTCCTTTTAACAATGATGTAACAATCATTTAATCATTTAATGTCATTTTAACACTTATGTAACGATCATTTAAACATTTAATGTCATTTTAACAGTAATAATATTTAAGATAAAAATAGGTTAATGCTATATGTACACATTTGAATTTCAATAAATTAGAAAAATTGAATAGTCTGAAAAATTTTATGAAAAAAGTATGACATTTCTCCAGATTTTATGTAACAAACTATTCAAAATTATAATATCAAAAACACAGTAAAAAAATTCGTCTGACAGTAAACAAAAATCATAATAGTAAATAAGTTACATCGAAATCCATCCTGAATCTTTAAAAATCCTTAAAAATTTTCCCTATTTTATCGTGTGGGAGGAAAAATTCGCAGTATTAAATAATTACTGTTTTGAATATTAGTCATCTGAATACAAGTACCTGTATCCTTTTTACCAGCTTAGCTACATTGAAAACTTCTCAATTCTGCATTTGCATTTGAAAAGGAGGTAAACGCAACAACAGATTAAAATCTACTTTCAGTTTCAACAGAACAAATTGTTCAACCAAATCAATCTTTTCACCCTGAAGCCATATTCATTAATCAGCTAATATTTTCCCCTCCCTAATACTCAGACCACTTGCTCGAAGGCGATGTTTTCCCTAAACTTTTCCCTGTCAGAAATAAGAGGCTTTAATTCTGATATCTTAGAAAGCTAGAGACGGATCCTTACAGAAAGCTATGTTTTCCCTACCATCGTGAAAAATCCTCTATACTTTTCGCATTAGTTAGTTTTTGCCTCGGGGGTTGAACCAATCCTGACGTCATTCGCCCTCGGCGTGCTCGTTTCTATAGTAACCAGGGCACTCACAGAAAGATGTTCCTGCCCTTTTAAGTTCCTGGTGTGTCTGAAGGAGACACATAAATCCCCAGTACCCAGATAGTGGGGCCTCCATTCGGTTATTTGATTTTTGGATAGAAAGTTTGACGACTCTTAAATAACTTTAGTGCCTCAAATGATTTCTGTCTAATGGAATATTCGATCATTGCTCCAAAGCAAATAGATTTCTTTTCTTCTGTAATGGATATTACCATCCACTTTTTTTGTACGTTTTGAAGGGTAATATGACATACACTAATGCAATTTTCTGGAGAGGCGATTGCTTTCGTGATTAACAAATGTGGCATTAAGTGGGATTTATTGAGTTCTGTATAAATAAAAGAAGCTTTTATAATAAAGCTTTATTTAGATGACTAATATTTCAGTCAATAATTATAACGGTGGATTTAAAAAAAAATTATTTGTGGGTATGTAATACTTATGCTAAATATCAGTATATTTTAGAAAGCTCACAGAATTGCACAGATTCATCGACAAATCAACCAATCATCAAAACAAAAAATTACAAATTCAAAAGTACAGACTAAGCAATCATAGAGTAAACAAAAAATCACAATAGTAAATAAGTTACATCGAAATTCATTTTGAAAAGTTTTCATATTCTATCGTGTGGGAGGAAAAATTCGCAGTATTAAATAAATACTGTTTTGAATGTTAGTCATCTGAATTCAAATATCTGTATCTTTTTTACAAACTTAGCTACGTTGAAACCCACTTAACTGTTTTGCATTTGCATTTGAAAAAGAAGTACTAAGTTCAACAGCAGATTAAAATCTACTTTCAGTTTCAAGAAAATAAATTGTTAAGCCAAATCAATCAAATATAAATCTCGCAGGTTTCATCTCGACTGATTACAAATTTGATAAATGGATAACTACAAATTTAATTTTTTTTAACGTTTATTATATTATTCCATTTTATGACATTTTTTTTACTACTGGTCATTATTTACTCTGGCAAACCCACAATGCAACATTTTAATTAATGGATAAGTATACTAAATATCAATATATTTTAGAAAGTGCACAGAATTGTACAGCCTCACAACCAAATGGATATATCTTAGTATTGTGTTATAGTACGATACATAATCTGAACATAACAAAGTAAAGTCATTTTTCGTAACAAATCAATATTACTTCGTATTACATGGAAAATCATCTTGAATCTTCAAAAATCATTTAGGATTTTTTCATATTTCGGTAGGAAACATTCGCAGTATTAAATAAGTACTGTTTTGAATGTTACTCATTTAAATTCAAGTATCTATATCCTTTTTACCAGCTTAGCTACGTTGAAAACCTCTCAACTGTTTTGCATTTGCATTTGAAAAGGAGGTAAATGCAAAACAGATTAAAATCTACTTTCAGTTTCAACAAAACAAATTGTTCAACCAAATCCATCTTTTCACCCTGAAGCCATATTCATTAATCAGCTAATATTTTTCCCTCTCTCATACACATACCACTTGCTCGAAGGCGATATTTTCCCTGTCAGAAATAAGATGCTTTAATTGTGATATCTCAGAAAGCTGGAGACAGATCCTTACAGAATACCGTGTTTTCCCTACCATCGGGAAAAATCCTCTATACTTTTCGCATTAGTTAGTTTTTGCCTCGGGGGTTGAACCAATCCTGACGTCATTGGCCCTCAGCGTGCTCGTTTCTATAGTAACCAGGGCACTCACAGAAAGATGTTCCTGCCCTTTTAAGTTCCTGGTGTGTCTGAAGGAGACACATAAATCCCCAGTACCCAGATAGTAGGGCCTCCATTCGGTTATTTGATTTTTGGATAGAAAGTTTGACGACTCTTAAATAACTGTAGTGCCTCAAATGATTTCTGTCTAATGGAATATTCGATCATTGCTCCAGAGCAAATAGATTTCTTTTATTCTGTAATGGATATTACCGTCTTCCTCTTTTTTTTTTTGCACGTTTTGATGTTTTGAAGGGTCATATGAAATACACTAATGTAATTTTCGGGAGATGCGATTGCTTTCGTGATCAACAAATGTGGCGTTAAGTGGTATTTACTGAGTTATGTATAAATAAAAGAAGCTTTCATCATAAAGCTTGGTCTAGATGACTGATATTTCAGGCAATAATCATAACGGTTGATTTTTTTAAATTGTTTGTGGATATGTAATATTTATGCTAAATATCAGTATACTTTAGAAAGCTCACAGAATTGCACAGCCTCATCTACAAATCAACCAATCATCAAAACTCCAAAGTACAGACAAAACAATCGTATGATAGTAAACAAAAATCGTAATAATAAACAAGTTACATAGAAATTCATCCTGTATTTTCAAAAATCATTTAGAAATTTTTCACTTTCTATGGGAGGAAAAATTAGCAGTATTACATAAATACTGTTTTGAATATTACTCATCTGAATTCAAGTATCTATATCCTATTTACAAACTTTGCTACTTTGAAAACCTCTTAATTGTTTTGCATTTGCATTTGAAAAGGAGGTAAATCCAACATACCTCCTTTACAAATGGAAATACAACAACAGATTAAAATCAACCTTTCAGTTTTCAGTTTCAGTTTTTGATGTTTTGAAGGGTGATATGAAATACACTAATGCAATTTTCGGGACATGCGATTGCTTTCGTGATCAACAAATGTGCCATTAAGTGGGATTTACTGAGTTATCTATAAATAAAAGAAGCTTTTATATTAATGAAGCTTTGTCTATATGACTAATATTCCAGGCAATAGTAACGAAGATTGATTTTTTTAAATATTCATGGGTATTTATAGAGAAGTATGCTAAAATATGTTATAGAAAGTTCACAGAATTGCACAGTCTCATCGATAAATCAACCAATCATACTTCTATAATAAAAAAGAAGCTTTTGCATTAAAGCTTTTGCATTAAAGCTTTGTCTTCATAACTAATATTCCAAGCAAAAATGATAACGATTTCTTTTAAATATTTGTGGGTATGCTAAATATCAATACACTCTAGAAAGTTCACAGAATTGTATGTCCTCATCTGCAAATTAACCAATCATAGATCTATATAAATAAAAGAAGCTTTTATAATATAACTTTATGTAAACGACTAATATTCCAGGCAATAATCATAGCAATTAATTTTTTTTTAAAGTATTTGTGGATGCGTATAGATATTTATACTAAATATCAGTATACTTTAGAAAGTTCACAGAATTGTACAGCCTCACAACAAAATTGCTGTATCTAAGTATTGTGTTATAGTACGGTACATTATCTGAATATAACAAAGTAATGGCATTTTTCATAATAAATCTATATTACTTCGTATTACATCGAAATTCATCTTGAATCTTCAAAAAACATTTAGAAATTTTCCCTGTTTTATCGTGTGGGGAGATATATTCGCAGTATTAAATAAACACTGTTTTGAATATTAGTCATCTGAATTCAAGTATCTACTCATATATCCCTTTTACAAACTTAGCTACGTTGAAAGCCTCTCAGCAATTTTGCATTTGCATTTGAAAAGGAGGTAAATGCAACAACAGATTAAAATCTACTTTCAGTTTCAACAAAACAAATGGTTCAACCAAATCAATCTTTTCACCCTGAAGCAATATTCATTAATCAGCTAATATTTTTCCCTCTCTCATACTCATATCACTTGCTCGGAGGCGATATTTTCCCTAAACTTTTCCCTGTCACAAATAAGAGGCTTTAATTCTGATATCTTAGAAAGCTAGAGACAGATCCTTGCAGAATGCTGTGTTTTCCCTACCATCGGGGAAAACCTCCATACTTTTCGCATTAGTTAGTTTTTGCCTCGGGGGTTGAACCAATCCTGACGTCATTGGCCCTCGGCGTGCTCGTTTCTATAGTAACCAGGGCACTCACAGAAAGATGTTCCTGCCCTTTTAAGTTCCTGGTGTGTCCCCATAAATCCCCAGTACCCACTTCTGCCGTGAGATAGTGGGGCCTCCATTCGGTTATTTGATTTTTGGAGAGAGAAAGTTTTGACGACTCTTAAATAATTTTAGTGCCTCAAATGATTTCTGTCTAAAGGAATATTCGATCATTGCTCCAGAGCAAATAGATTTCTTTTCTTCTGTAATGGATATTACCGTCTTCTACTTTTTTTTGTACGTTTTGATGTTTTGAAGGCTAATATGAAATACACTAATGCAATTTTCGGGACATGCGATTGCTTTCGTGATCGACAAATGTGGCATTAAGTGGGATTTACCGAGTTCTGTATAAATAAAAGAAGCTTTTATAATAAAGCTTTGTCCAGATGATTAATATTCCAGGCAATAAAAATAACGGTTGATTTTTTTAAAAATTATTTGTGGGTATGTAATATTTATGCTAAATATCAGTATACTTTAGAAAGCTCACAGAATTGCATAGATTCATCTATAAATCAACCATTCATCAAAACTCAAAAGTACAGACAAAACAATGGTATGACAGTAAACAAATATCATAAAAGTAAATGAGTTACATCGAAATTAATCTTGAATCTTCAAAAATCATTTAGAAATTTTTCATGTTTTAATATGTAGGAGGAAAAAATTCGCAGTATTATATAAATACTGTTTTGAATATTACTCATCTGAATTCAAGTATCTATATCCCTTTTACAAACTTAGTTACATTGAAAACCTCTCAACTATTTTGCATTTGCATTTGCATTTGAAAAGGAGGCAAATGTAACAACAGATTAAAATCTACTTTCAGTCTCAAGAAAACAAATTGTTAATCCAAATCAATTAAATACAAATCTCACAGGTTTCATCTCGACTTATGATCAATTTGATAAAAACATTAAATTTTTTTTTAACATTTATTATATTATTCCATTTTTTAATATTTATTTTTCTACTTGTCATTATTTAATCTGATAGGCCCACACTTCATTATTTTAATTAACAGATAAATATGCTAAACTTCAATATATTTCAGAAAGTTCACAGAATTGTACAGCCTCACAACAAAATTGCTTTATGTTAGTATTGTGTTATAGTACGGTATATAATATGAACATAAAAAAGTAATGTCATTTTTCATAACAAATCAACATTACTTCGTATTACAGCGAAATTCATGTTGATTCTTCAAAAATCATTTAGGAATTTTTCATATTTCAGTAGGAAAAATTCGCAGTATTAAATAAATACTGTTTAGAATATTAGTCATCTGAATTCAAGTATCTACTCATATATCCCTTTTACAAACTTAGCTACGTTGAAACCTCTCAGCAGTTTTGCATTTGCCTCTGAAAAAGAGGTAAATGCAACAACAGATTAAAATCTACTTTCAGTTTCAACAAAACAAATGGTTCAACCAAATCAATCTTTTCACCCTGAAGCAATATTCATTAATCAGCTAATATTTTTCCCTCTCTCATACTCATATCACTTGCACGAAGGTGATATTTTCCCTAAACTTTTCCCTGTCACAAATAAGAGGCTTTAATTCTGATATCTTAGAAAGCTAGAGACGGATCCTTACAGAATGCTGTGTTTTCCCTAGCATCGGGAAAAATCCTCTATACTTTTCGCATTAGTTAGTTTTTGCCTCGGGGGTTGAACCAATCCTGACGTCATTGGCCCTCGGCGTGCTCGTTTCTATAGTAACCAGGGCACTCACAGAAAGACGTTCCTGCCCTTTTAAGTTCCTGGTGTGTCCGAAGGAGACACATAAATCCCCAGTACCCACTTCTGCCATGAGATAGTGGGGGGATATATTATGCCTCCATTCGGTTATTTGATTTTTGGAGAGAGAAAGTTTTGACGACTCTTAAATAATTTTAGTGCCTCAAATGATTTCTGTCTAATGGAATATTTGATCATTGCTCCAGAGCAAATAGATTTCTTTTCTTCTGTAATGGATATTACCGTCTTCTTCTTTTTTTGTACGTTTTGATGTTTTGAAGGGTGATATGACATACACTAATGCAATTTTCGGGAGATGCGATTGCTTTCGTGATCAACAAATGTGGCATTAAGTGGGATTTACTGAGTTCTGTATAAATAAAAGAAGCTTTCATAATAAAGCTTCGTCTAGATAATTAGCATTCCAGGCAATAATGATAAGGGTTGATTTTTAAAAAATATTTGTGAAACATTTGTATATTTATAAAAGTTTATGCTAAATATCAGTACACTTCAGAAAATTCACGGAATTGCACAGCCTAATCGATGAATCTGCCAAATTGTTATATTTAAGTATTATGTGATAAAGGGCCTGAAGGCCGAGTGGCTAGCGCTCTGGCGCTCTGTACCACAGGTTTCGAATTTGAATTTCGGCCGTGCCATGGATGTTTGTAATGGTTCGGAATCCACTTTAAGCAGTAGGTCCCGGTCTAATAGGATCGTAGAACGCTGTGAAAGTAGTGTTACTCACGTCCATAGCATATCTTCAAGCTACACGTGCTCCCCTGGGTAGTGCTAAATGAGTAACAGCGGTGAAGTCCTTGCTTATGGCATAAAGATTAACTGTATCTGTATTGCCAGCTGCATTAGAACAACAACAACAACAACAGTTATATGTTATAGTGCGTTACATAATATGAACATAACAAAGTAATGGCATTTTTAATAACAAATCAAAACTACAAATATTCTTATCTTTAAATAGTATAAATAAAAACAATTTAATTAAACAATTATTTACACATTTATAATTTCGTATACAAATCTTAAGCAAAGGTTTCACTTCGATTGATTCCATATTTGATATCAAGGGAAATATTTTATTTAATCCTAATTCAAGCATTCATTTGTGGAAAAAGTAATTTAAATATATTGACTTTTACAATAAATTTCTAAAAATTAAATCATGCGTATTTATAAATACAGCGTGTACATAAATTATTTACTGAGTTTTCTTATTTCATAGCGTTTGAATAAAAGAAAAATTCTAGAAAAGTTTAGGCATTTTATTCTCATTACAGAACTTGATTAGAGTTAACGGAGATAATGTAGAAAATTTATACGAGTGGGTTTTTTTTTTATTTGATCAGTAAATTATTTGCAAAAATATTTTTAAGGTTTTAATATGATTTTGAATAAACCAAATTATATAATTCTTTATTGATAAAATTGAATTATGGGATATTCGATTACATAGTTTTTTTAATTCGCTGCATAATAGGAGATTCAACTAAGAAATTCTGTAAAATATAAATATTAAAAAATTACTTTAATTCATGTTTTATCTGAAATAATTCAGACCAAATCAATAAACTTATAGCATTGCAGTCAATTGTGAGAACTATACAAACTAACGTTACGAAACACTGCCGAGCTTTAAACTAGAAAGTGCAATATCTTGCCATCATTAGCAATCATTAGACAACTACCTGCACTTAAAGAGCGGACAGTCTTCGTATTCGAGACAAGAGATTCCACTTTAAACCCATTTAGTTTATTACACAACTCCCTGGTGTTAATTACCCAAAGAACTAGACTTTCTGCCAGCTAATAGCACTGCGTCCTTGGAATAAATTCTGAATTGTTAATGCCGAGTTAAACCAGCACCGGGAAGATGATGCATGAATTTGGGATATGTGTTTTGGAGGATTAATTTCTATCCATAGTCTGTTACAAAAATATAAGACTACGAGATTTTTTGCTATTTGATATTTTTGAATGGAAATTAACACTACTCCATGACAGTATATGATGTTTAAAATAAAATTTAGTATCTTTTGTAAGAAATTTATTTAGAAAAATTAGAGCAATGTAATAAAAAAAGGGCATAAACACCTATTACAGAATTATAAGACCACACATGGAAAAAAAAAACTTTTACCAAATCTAGTAATTGATACGTTCTACGGTCATTTTGTGCACACTTTATGCTAAATACAGGGACCTACAATTTAAAGTGGATTCTAAACCACTCACAAACATCCATGCCACTGTCCGGATTCGAATCTTAAGCTTGTGATTCCAAAGGCTAGAGCGCCAGTTAATTGGCCATCAAGCCGAACAATTTAGTAAGATTTTGCTTTATAATTATTCTAAATAACTTAAAGCATACGATTTGACATCGATTTAATTAAATTTTAAAGTCAAATTCCGAGACATTAGAGAGTTTTTGCATAACATTTTATTATAGTCCGATATTTTTCTTCCTAGCGCGCATGCTCATAGGAAACATTGTACCTATCGCGCATGCATATCTGTAATACTGTACTACTAAGCTGTTCCTATGAGCATACGCGCTAGGAAGAAAAAAACATCGGACGATTAATAAACGTTATGCAAAAACTCTCTATTATTTTGTTGATCCATAATGACGATTTATAATTCATGTGTTGAAAGATATTTTTTTTAGAAGAAGGTAATTTTTTATTTTTTTTATTTTTGTATACCTGATGAAACAGCTTGGCGACTATTTGTTTTGGCTTGGTCAAGAAAAAACATCAATATATCTTCTTTAAAGCCAGTCCGTTGTTGATTTAGACGTGTCACTGGGAAGATTATCTGGCTGAAACTTGTATTTCGACCCTCCTAAGGGACTCAAAAGTTAAAACTTCTATATAACATATATTGATAACTGTCCGAGTTCATTTTGCCTTCAACTCTTTTCGGGTCGCATTTTCTTTGCATACGAGAAAGAGCCTCGCATTTTTAACAGATCCGCCTCTCACCTGTCTACTGAAAAACTTCCGAAATTCTTACCTTGTATCTTATCAGTTGTAGTTACTGTGTTCAGAACGGCAATATATTTTTCCATGTAGAGAAGGACATGAAGGACATTTTTCCGTGTAGAGAAGGGCATGTTTCTTCAGATTGGTTTAGTTTGTCGCTCTTCGGTAATTTAATCCACGCTTTAGGCTAATTAGATCGGGACCTACAGTATTCCGAACCACCACCAAAATTTGAAGATGAAACCTGTGATGCCAAATGTCTTCTTTAGAAGCGCTGGTTCATGGTATTTTAGTAATGGTGGTCTTCTACTTAGTTTCCAATTATTGACATCAATAATCGACTTCAAGCTTCACCACACAACTCATTATCTGTGTGTTTTTCTCTTTCATTAATGTATTAGTAGGTTTTCGAAGCAAGCTGTAAAATTACGAGCCGATAACTTTCTAGGTTTAACGATAACTAGGAGCAGATTTTATTAGTATTACGAGACGATAACTTTCGCAACACGTTTTAGAATTATTACGAGAAGATAACTTTCGCAGTAATTTTTATTAGAATTAAGAGCAAATAACTTTCTCAGCAGGTTTGTTAGTATTATTATACGATAACTTTCGCAGCAGGTTTTATTAGTGTTACGAAACAATAACTTTCGCAGCACGTTTTATTGGTATTACGAGCCAATAATTTTCGAAACAGATTTTATTATTATTACGAGCCGATCATTTTCGAAACAGATTTTATTATTATTACGAGCCGATAACTATCGTAGTAGGATTTTGTAATAATACGAGCCGATAAGTCTTGTTATTATTACTAGCTGATAGCTTTCGCTGTAGTTTTTATTAGAATTAAAAGTCGATAATTTTCGCTGTTGCCAGATCTTTTCTACTTTCCATTTCATTTTTTATTCAAAGCAGCATGTTTAGAATAAGAATAACAGAATAATTACAGCAGCTTGAGAATAATTAAGAATCTTGCTTATTTCACTTTAGACTTTCTTTTTCGGTTGTAGAAATAAACTTTTCGCATTTCTACTTCAGACAAATCACTTCTATGAGACAATTTAATAATGTAAAGAGTCTAACAAATTAAATTCTAACATTTAAATTTCGAAGGTAAGAAAACATCACTGCATTACTAGAGTAATAAAAGGAGACCTAAATTGTTATGTAATGCCATGATTCCAAAAATTCTTTTGGCATAAAAAAGTATTATTAAACATTGCGAATTGTTTCCTTTCACACATCTCCTCTTAAATTTGTTTTAAATGTTGTTTTTGTTAAGAAGGGATGAAATTTCTATTTTCTTAAAAGAGATTTTGGATGAAATTTCTAGTTTTTATACCTTTGTAAAAGATTGCATCTTAAGCAGTTGTTTCATAAAATGATACTTATATATTTGCTTTCTCCTTTTCGTGACATGTAATGGAATTAAAAAATTCATTTCTGGTGCAAAAAAATATGATCTATTTAAGAACGATTACTATCCGAAACAAAATCAGTTTTTAAAAAAAAGGAGTAATTTTTTAGAATTTTTTATTTTAAAAACTTAAATTACCGTTTCTTTTGGTAGAGGGAACATTAATTGTTTTTATGCATCTAAATTTCCAATTATAGTAGCCTGTTTATTTAACAACTGTGTTGCTATGTATAACGATATTGTTTGTATTCAATATTTAAGGGACAAATGATGTCTCATTAACCATAAAATATCTTTAAATATTCTCAAAAATTGAAATATTTTAGATCAATAACAATTTAATTACGTAGTTACAAGAATTCTTGGTAAAAATAAGGAGAGTTAGCTGAAATTTCAAAATAAAAAAGAAATTGAGAGTTAATACGTTAAATAACCTTAAATTTTAATAAATAATTATCTAATCATTAGTTTTAAGCCTATTTTTAAAATTTAAAAACTCAAACATTTTTATACTACTACTACTACTACACCACATCATACCATCTCACTGTGAATAGAGCTGAGTTGCCCTTTTACAGTTTGGGAATGATCTGGGTGAGAAGAAGTCTGATTGGGCTCCTATGACTCTCATTACTGTTTAAAGTGAATTTCGAATCATTATAAACATCCATGGCACCCCTGGGATTCGAACTTGAAACCTGTGGCACCAGCTCCAGACACTCGGCCATTCAGGCCCCTGTTTACTATAACTGTAGCCACTCGACCAACAGATGCTATACATCTTTATAATGACTTATTTAAGCATAATGTATTTTTGTATATGTATTAACGTAACGCACTTAATACTACATGCATAACATATTATTAGGAAGTATCCCTTTTATTTTTAATAATATAAAAATGAATACATGGCTTTCTCATAAAAATTAATGAATGATGACAAAAAATAAGGGAGTGAAAATGCAGAATAAATGTAAAAATAATTCAGTGAAAATGCTGAATAAACGTAAAAATTATTCAGGGAAAATGCAGAAACAAAATTTTTTCGTGAAAAAAATTACTCTAAGTAGTGAATTGAAAATATTACTGGCATTATATCCTTTAATTAATCTTATTAGGAATATTTTTAGTTGCATAATTTATTTAAACAGAACATGACTTTAGACATTCATTTTCATTTATTGAGAAATTAGGTTTTCTGATTAAATTAATAAATCTTTAAATGATGCATAGATATATTAATATACATGCAGAATTCCATGCATAATAAATACATGCATGTGTTTTATTAATTGAAATTTTTTAATCGTATTTTAAATGTAATACTGGTGAATCTATAATTTTGCATATTTAAGCAACCTGTAAATAAATTGATGTTCATAATCTATCCTTAGTATTATTATTATTAAATTTTAATATATTTGAAAGTAAAGCATTTGAAAAGAATAGGTAATAATACTAAGTAATAACTAAAGAAGAGTAATAATAAAAGAATATTAACTAAAGAATTGGTAATAAACTACAAATTCATTAGATATCCAGCGTAAATCTTTACATTTAATATTTAATAATAGTTGCGCAACTATAAAAATAAAAACTTACTGAAACCAGTGACTGTTAACTTTAATTAAATAATTATTGATTAATTTAATTTAAGAATAAATTAATTTTTTTCACTCAATACAAAATCTTTAACAACGATTGAATGCAATCAAAATAAATGTTTTATGCTTTTTGCATTTATTTCAAACTTAAAATCATAATGTTTTTCTGTACATAGCAGGATTTTAAAATTTAAATACTTTGCAAACATTGTTTTTATATTCAGCAATTTAAAGTAATTTTTGATTTCAAATACCATAATCTGCAAAATGAACTGGTAGCAAGAAATTTCCATGTATTAGTATAAAAGTAAAAGGAGTAGAATACTTAAAATCTATTATATATAATTCCCGTGTCACGATGTTTGTTCGCGATGAACTCCGAAACTAACCATCCGATTTTAACTTTTTTTTTTTTTTTTTTTTATGTGTGTTTTGTTCCAACTTGAGAAATAGGATAGTTTTTATACAGATTTTTTTCGTATTTAATTGCAAAATCGGTTAAAATCTACCATTGAGGAAGGCGCCAATATTGCAACCCTGAATTTTCGCCAATTTTCCGCCAATTTATTTAGGGTTGCAATACTGCAATTAGAGGAATTCGTAGCTTCATTTTTCGAATAATATAATGACTATTTTATTGCTATTTCGATAATTAATTGCAGAATTCTTATTTGCACTAATTTCATCGTTGGAGTAAAAAGTTTGTTTCCACAACAGACGAAAAATATACCACAATAAAAGCTACGTTAGATGGCGCCGTGTCTCAATGCCTGTACTACATAAACGTAAAATTCCCATGTTCTGAATATTATTGTTTTATTTACTACTTTAAATTTTGTGAAAATTATATTGTATGAAATTTATATTATTTCTATGAGAAATAAATCAAATGTATGTAAGTATTACCTGATTTGATTATAAATATTTTTTTTATTTTCTAAGTTTGAATTTGAATTGGAATAAAATATATCGAATGAAAAGTTGTGAATCAAAACATTGAACTTTTCTATGCTTAAAGTTTGTCAACATGTGTTTTATTTGATTAAGAATTCTAAAATGAAATGTGATCTAACAAGATAATATAATATAGACAATATAATTTTAAAGAAAGATGATGAATTTTAAGGATTTTTTGAAAAGTGTGAAAATGAATTAAACTCTGCAATTATTTGATATAATGATAACATTAAAATTTTATAAAAGGTATTATAATAGTTGCAAGTTGAAAATCAAGAACATTTTATTTTAAAAACTTTTGTTATTTGAAAAACAAAGAATTTGAGTTATAAATTTGAGTGATTTGAATATTGGCGAAGAAAAATTGATAAATGGTACTTTTAAATTGGAAGTTATTTAAAGAAAACAAAACAAATAAATAAGTGTTTATATTAATGAAGAAGAATTTAAAGCTCAATAACATTTTTATGTATGTAAATTTGTTTTTATTTACATTTAAAAGTTGGTTTTAATTATTTCTTATTTGAATTTTTATGCATTTTGTATTCATTCAAAGCATCATAATAAAAATATTTCTTTTCTAAATGCTTTGAAACTTCAT
The DNA here is from genome assembly GCA_021605075.1 of Caerostris darwini. Taxonomy (NCBI): domain Eukaryota; kingdom Metazoa; phylum Arthropoda; class Arachnida; order Araneae; family Araneidae; genus Caerostris; species Caerostris darwini. The sequence continues at coordinate 236,252 of BPLQ01000599.1, read as the reverse complement.
GTAAAAGTTTTCTTTAAATGTATGAAAGGAATAGAACATGGAAATTAACCTAAATTCATAAATTATTTTTATTTTAGTTTTTAAACTAAGAATTTATGTAAATTTGTAAAAAAAAGTTTGTGTCGACAAACTTTAAGCATACAAAAATGTATAAATAACTGAGATATAAATTTGAAAACAGTATATTACCTACATAAGGATATTCCCAGCATAAAAATACTTGCAAAGGAAAAATCTATTCATGTTTTATTTATTTTTGAATTATAAAGTTTTGCAACAATATCACATTTTTGCAATGTTTATCCATATTTTAAAGAATAAATTGTATAAAAAATAGTTAAAGTTGATATTTTTATGTGAAATTCAAAGGTTTTGAATATATTTAATCAAAACACTTGCAAAAGGCTAAATATTTTAAATTCAGGTCATTTCATTTTAAAAAGCCTTTGCAAATAGCAGGAAGTTGTAAAAAAACATTTTGTCGAGCAAATTTTAACTTTTTCAAAACAAAGCTCAGAAAATATTTACAGCTTTAAGGAAAAATAAAACTATATTTTTTAATAAATAAGACTATGAACTTGATAATTCAATGGCATTTTAATCTATTTACAACATTTTTAAAAGTAATATATCTAATTAAAAGTTGCTTTTAGCTTTTTCTCAGAATGAATTTTTATGCTTTTTGTTTTCATGTGAAACACCATAACACAAGTAATTTTGATCCAAATGCTACAAAACTTTGTATTTATGTTTTTCATAAATATTTACAGGGAAATGATTATAGCTACATAAATATTTTTATTTTAATTTATAAACTTGGAATTACATGCAAATTTTGGAAGAATTTTGTGTCGACAGCATTTAAACTAGCACAAAATAATAAATAATAAAGATATAAATTTACCAGAGGTCTATTCACTGTAAAATGTTAGTACAAACTCAGAAATTTAAAAATATTGATTTGATTTCAGGTTTTGTAACAGTATCAATTTTTGGCCATTTCTACCCTTATTTTAGCTTATAAAAATTTAAAAAAATAATAATGAAATTTTTTTATGGGAAATCATTAGTTTTTAGATACATTCAATCCAAAAATATGTACAAAGATAAAAAATTTCACAAAAATTTCTTCGAAGGTGTTCGTGTATCTTAAACGATCGTTTGCATTTGAATTTTATTGTGAATTTTTTTTTAAGTCTGTTCTTATTATATGCCGATTTTATTTTAATTGTATTGTATTTTTTCAATTATCAATTTCAGTAAAAGACCACCAAAAAAATCGAACCTCAGAATCCGTGTTTCTCCCATGGGCAGCTGTATGTTGCATGCTCACGTGTTCGAAAACCATCGAATTTATTTATTTTGACGAAAGACAGACTAACAAGAAATATTGTTCATCGCTTAGTTCTTAGATAAATGAAAGTAATGATTATTAAAAATTAAATTAGGTAAAATAATTATAAAACAATTTTAAAAAATCAACATTATCTACCTCATTCATTAAATTAATAAAAATTAAACATTTTCTATTCGTTGAAGCTTAATTTGATCTGTTCATCATTCTTTACCAATCACTTACTTAACAATACCAATTATAGTATCTAATAATTGAACGAAATACAAGAAAGCCACAGCAACGCGTGGCCGGGTCCTCTAGTGTAATATACAATAACAATAATTGCTTTTTCTGCTAATAATAAAGAGAGAATCAAGTATTAATATTTTGTTATGCAGCAAAATTGTGAGAATTTTTGAAATAATGGGTTAAATTTGTGTTCAAGTACTAGCTATAAAAATATTTCGATGTAATGCTAAATATAAACTAATATTTTCTTTAAAACAGCAAGACATCAATAAATAATTTATGTTTTATTATTTCAATAATAAAAAATAAAAATTTATCAATGCACATACTTAAACAATCGCAAAATAATGTGATTAGTATATTCGTCTCTATATTAACTAATTTATTTTAATTAACTTTTACCTTAACTTATTCATCTTGATTAACTTTTACATTAACTTAGGTTAAGAGTTATTTACAGTAATTAACTTATTTGTTTTAATTAACTTTTACCTTAACTTATTCATTTTAATTAACTTTTACATTAACTTAGGTTAAAAGTTATTTACTGTAATTAACTTATTTATTTTAAACTAAGTTAATGTAAAAGTTAATTAAAAGTTATTTACTTTAATTAACTTATTTATTTTAATTAACTTTTACCTTAACTAATTTATGTTAGTTAAAATTTATGTAATTTATTTATTTTAATTAAAATAAAAAAGTTAAGGCAAATGTTAACTAACTTTTACATTAACTTATTTATTGATTTATTCCTCTGTGCATTAACTTATGTTAATATCGTTTCCACCAATTTTGCTTCCCTTAAATTATTTTACTAGGGCCTGTCTGGCCGAGTGGCTAGCGCTCTGGCGCTCGGAATCACAGGTTTCGGGTTCAAGTCCCGGCGGTGCCATGGATGTTTGTAGTGGTTCGGAATCCACTTTAAATCGTAAGTCCCGGTCCTAATAGGATCGTAGAGCATTGCGGGGGCATTGTTACTCCGCGTCCGTGGCTTATCTTCAGGTTACACGCCCCCTCTGGGTAATGCAAAGTGAGTACGTCTGTGCAGCGCTTGCCTTAAGGCATCCAAGACCAAGCTGTCTAAGTGTTTGCCAGCTGCATTGGAGCAAAAAAAATTATTTTACTTTCTTTGTCCTAATAATCATGATCTTTTTCTATTTGAAGCATTATTATTATTTTTATGTGGAAAAAATATATGTTTTTATATTTAATAGGATATTATTATTGTGGATACCAACGTTAATTTCTCGCAATAATTCTTCACTGAATTTGTTTTGAAATTTTACAAATGATCAAATGATACCTTTAAAAATGCATGATATCCATGTAGTGCTTTTCTGTTTATGAAAACTAATCAGATAGAAATGTATTGAATTAGAAAACAGAGAAAGATAAGCTAACTAGATTATTTCTTTATTTAATACAACAAAAACCCTGTTTTTTTTCTAATTAACTTGATTTTTGGCTCATAAATTTCATCATTCAAAGAATGACTTAATGGATACTCCATAGAAACCCCATACAACAAAAAAAAAACAATCCAAGAATCATTTTCTGAGTATTTTCCAATAAAGATAATGAGCAAATTACTGGTATTTTGGATACCCATTATCCCCCCGATTTTGTTTGATATTGGACATTAAATTAACAAAGATTAGCGCAACAAACAAAACAACTGCACGCATTAATTACAACGAATTAACAATGCAAATCACAACTTCCTTACCAAGAAAGTGTCTTCCTTAATAGTCAGCCCCAAACTCTCCCACCCTTCCTCCTCTTACAAATTACTAATTAGACATTAAATCTCAATGTTAAAGGGGGGTCTAAATTCCGACCAAAAACAACAGCAAATATCACTACCACTAATTAGAACCGAAGAACCTTAACTTGGGTATTGTGTGACACCATACTGGAGGGTCTACTGTTCTCCCCAGACCTTTGCCAAAATCAATGTCTTCTGTGAGGTTCATTAATAAAGTAAAATACCTTGTTCATAATGAACCTGAGAGCCGAGAATTAGGTATTCAAACTAATCCCAAAGGAGCTGGTAGAGGAACATCAAGCTAGACGAGAGGATTCGTGGTTCGCGACATGTTCTCGGATGGCGATGGAATAGCTAACGAGTTTCTGATGGTCCCTCTTATTTTTGCTGTTGCCGTGTAGGTGCAAGCGATTAAGTCTACTATTTTGGGAAAAGAATGAGCAAGTAGGCAAAGGAAGGGTATTTTTCTCTTGGAAGATCTCCTTTTTCTAGTTTAGGTTGCCTTATTTTTTTCTTGCCATGCAAAATCTAAGTCGGTGATCCAGAAGAATGTTGTGTAAGTAACGATAGGTAGGTAATTAGGCATCGGAATAATGTTGTATAAGGAAATTTGAGTATTTTATGTCAGTGTGTAAGCTGGATCGCTCAAACATTTAATCTTTACTGCCAGGTTATTATTTCAGGCAATTTTACTTAAAATTGAACAATTTTTTTTAATTTTGAAGCTTGATATCTGAGTGTTTAATAATTCATTATTTTGTTAGAAGCGAAACTTATTCATTGTAATATTTTTGGAGAAAAGAATGAATAAGGAAGGGTATTTTTCTCTTGGAAGATTTTGGTGTTCTCCTTTTTCTGGTGCAGGTTGCCTTATTTTTTCTTGCGATGCAAAATCTAAGTCGGTGATTCAGAAGAATGTTGTGTAAGTAACGATTGGTTGGTAATTAGGCAGGGGGGTTATGTTGTATAAGGAAATTTGAATATTTTAGGTCAGTATGTAAACTGGATCGATCGAAATTTAATCTTTACTGTCAATTTGCCAAAAAGACTATTATTTCAAGCAATTTTTATTCAAAATTGACTTGATATTATTTTTGTTAAAAAGGAAACATATTCATTGTAATATTTTTGGAAAAGAATGAGTAAGTAAGGCAAAAGGAAGGGTATTTTTCTCTTGGAAGATCTCCCTTTTCTAGTGTAGGTTGCCTTATTTTTTCTTGCCATGCAAAATCTATGTCGGTGATCCAGAATAATGTTGTGTAAGTAACGATAGGTAGGTAATTAGGCAAGGGGGTGATGTTGTATAAGGAAATTTGAGTATTTTAGGTCAGTATGTAAGCTGGATCAATCAGACATTTAATCCTTAATGCTAGTCTGCATGAAAGGCTAATTATTTCAGGCAAATTTACTGAGAAAATTCCACAAATTTTCATTTTTTAAGATTGATATCAGAATGCTTAATAACTCTTTGCTTAAGTTAAAAGGTAAACTTATTTTTTTTTTAAATATTTTTCAAATATTTACGTATTTCGGCAAACTAATGAAAAATAATGGCAACAAAATTCTTTTCACATATATATATAAATATATTTACTACTTGATATAAGCACTCAAATTTATATTTCGGTTAAATGCTAAAATCTATTTATTCTTGTATTTTACAAACAAAAAAATTTAGGAAAAAAGCAATTTTTAGTCGAGATATGCAATAAAATATTTACAAAGTGAAATTACAAATGATTTTTTTTTTTAAATTTGGCAATTAACTAAAGTTATTAAAATATTACATTACAAAATATTGAATCAAAAATAATACGAATTAGTGATATATTATAAGCGATATTATAAAAGAAATTAGCCCATTTGTAAACCACTGATGATATGCGCTTGTTAATGAAGAACATGTGCGATTTCCATTGGGGATATTATATATTATGCATTACATGCATCATATTACATATAATTATAGTATATATATGTATATATGCAAATAAGGGAGTATAGTATATATATGTATATATATTAATATTATATAATAATTAATACATATATTAATATATAATAATTTTTGGTTGATTCTCTAAGTGTTTTTTGCTGTATTATTTTATTAAATTATTTTTATTTTATTTTCCTACTTATTTTAAACTTTATTAAACTATCAAAGTTTTCAAGGAAACGCAAAGTGAGTGTTACGTTAATTCTCCTGTCATATTATATTCTTTTATCTGACAAAATATAGGGAACACCCGAACTATATACACATCCGAGCAACGCTGCTTACTCAGTGTTTTAGGGTTAGTTAGGGGTATTTTTTATACAGAATTTAGAGAATGTAGGAAAAAAAATCTTTAATTTACATCGTATGTAAGGTGGACTGGATGGATATATATATATATATACATGGGGCCTGATGGCCGAGTGACTAGCGCTCTAGAGCTCGTTACCACATGTTTCGGGTTCGTAGCGGTTCAGAATACAGTTAAACCTTAAGTCTCGTTTTAATATGACTGTAGAACGTTGGGCGTAAGACTGACAACCCTACTCAACCTATAAACAAAACGTCTCCTGACCAGAAATCTGCCAGTAGGCAAACGGCCTTAGTCCACAATGGGGCAGTTGCGCCATTGATGACGATGATGAAATATTTACAGACATATAATATTAGTGTGTAATAATTATAGTGTAGATTGTAACATATATTTGGACTGAGGTTATTTGTCAGTGAAACAGCAGATATGTAGCCATGGTGTGAGACTCTCTACGCTGTAAATTTTGCCCTTTCAGTTTTGAACAAATACCCCCACAGAAGACATCTGAGTGTCTTCACTCTATTTGTTGATCCTAATGGGAAGTCTTTTAGGACTCGTGCTCATACGTAGCATATACATATTAGTAGCTCTCGGGTGAGCTTCGTTTGTCATATATTAGAAGAGGATCCTTAAGATTAGGTATATCTCTTATCCTCTTTAAGAGGCTTATCGACCTCGGAACACCGGGTTTCGAAAGCGATATTTGGTGATACAAAGAGGTAAAAAAACCTTAAAGAATTCGTTGGCCACGCAAAAATAGTGTATATTTCTTTATTGAAAAAAAAAATGTTCAAAAACTTTTACAAGCTATTAATGCATAAAAAAAAAAAACACAATAATAACACACAAAGCTAACACAAAAACAGACTCCTTGTAAAAGTTTCTTACACTTAATTCTCCACACTCTTTCTTTACCATTTGCAGATGGTGAAAAAACAGGGATCCGTTGCTTTCGTAGCAACCATCTTTTCGTATTAGGAGAGCATCTTCCGACCCTTGGCGAATCCCGCCCCCTCTGAGCGCGGGGTGTAAGTATTTAATCCGGTTAAAGAACACGGCGGAGCGAATTGTACAAATGGGGCCATTAACCGATCAACTATTGATTCTGGACCTCTGATGAAATTCTAGGGAGGGAGGGACTGAGGTGAAGGGGGGCGTCTAAAGAATTCGGCATTCCTTCGGTGTGATGAGGAAAAGAATTCCCGGTGTTTGGAAAGTGTCTCGCAAACTATTCCGCCCCTGAAAATAATGGACGTCTGCATTCGTTAAAATTGCTTCAAGGGGATCATTTTGGGTGCGGTGATAATTCGTAGGAGAGGTCATTTTTCCAACTGTCTCTTGTAACTCAGATGAAGGGATTGGCTTGGAAATGTAAACAATAATGATAAGATATAAGAAATAATGAAAGGAAATGTAAAAATAATGTAAATAAATAAATAATGGTTTTTTTTTTTTTTTTTTTTTTTTTTTTTTTTTTTTTTCCACTGGCAGATTATGAACATTTACAGCAAAAAAAGAACAACGGAAAAAAAACAGATAATACAACAAAACATACTGAGACAGGGTTCATTAATCTAACAATAATGCCAAGTTGCAGATCTTTTAGCTACTAAAAAGTGTTACCAGGTGCACCACGGGGAGGTAGATCTTCTGCGCACCCAATAAATAAATAATGTAGTAAATAATAAAAATATGTAAATAGTGGAGTAAATAAGAAATGTAAAAATGATGTAAATAAATAAAATAATGAAGTAAATAATAAAAATATGTAAACAGTGGTCCAGTGGCTGGCGCTCTGGCACTCGGTCCCATAGGTATCGTGTTCGAATCCCGGCTGTGCCATGGATGTTTGTAGTGGTTCGGAATCTACTTTAAACCGTAGGTCTTGATCCTAATAGGATCGTGGTGCGTTGTTCGGGTAGTGTTACTCGCGTCAGTGTTACTGAGTAACAGCAGTGCGCAGCCCTTGCTTATGGCATAAGGATTAACTGTCTGTGTTACCAGCTGAATTAGAACAACATAAATAAATATGTGTAAATAGTGTAATAAATAAGAAATATAAAAAAACAATGTAAATAAATAAATACTGTAATAAAAATATAGAAATAGTGTGATAAATAAGAAATGTAAAAAATAATGTAAATAAATAAATGATGAAGTAAATAATAAAAATATCTAAATAGTGTAATAAAGATTGAAAATATAAAAATAATGTAAATATATAAGTAATGTAGTAAATAATAAAAATATGTAAATAGAGTAATATATAAGAAATGTAAAAATATTTTAATTAAATCAATAATATAGTAAATAATAAAAATATGTAAATAATATAATGAGTAAGAAATGTAAAAATAATGTTAGGCTTTCTTTTGTGTTTCATAATTTCGTTTTTCTAGTAAAAACCTAATTCTTTTTTAAGAGTATATTTTAAGTACTTTGTTTCCATATAATGTTTGTTCTCGAATGCAGTGAATTAATATATTTGAGATCATTTTCCAGTAGAAGTGCAGATATGTAACAATTTCAGCATAACCCAAAGGAAGCATTTTATGTTGCATTCACATTATACCAGTACGATTTAGAATGAGCACAAGCCACTTTGATTTTGTAAAGTATAACAACTGGAAAATACCTCTTTCCTCTTCTAATCAAATGGAAAGTCATTCCAGTTTACAGATTTATTCGGCTCGCTTTTATTCCTCAGCATAAGCATAAAAAATATAGTGTTTCGGCTTCACTGGTCTATGTTCCAACCCGGTTCTCTTAGTTAGGAAAGCCAATGCTCTTTCTACCAGTCACTCCAGTCCACTTTGTGTATGATGTAAATAAATTTTTTTCTAAATCATGTAAATTCGATATAAGTAAACGAGCGTTTTACCCGGCTTTGTTCGACTGTTTATTTTCCCTACATTTTGTCAAATAGGAGTATATAATGTGATAGAAGAATTAAAGTAGAACTAATGTAGCACTCGACTTGCATTTCCTTGAAAGTATTGATAGTTTAATAAAGTAGAAAATAAATAGGAAATTAAAATAAAAATAAATAAATAGAATAATAAAGTAGAAAGCACTTACAGTATCATTTTAAAAATTCGAATTAAAATTCTTATATTCACTGTTTAAAATAGAAATATAATTTTGCTGTCAAAGGTGAAATACTTAGGGCTCATTAGTTTTCTATAAAACACCTTCCCAACCCCTATTTCACTCATCACGTAAATGAATATATAGGATCTTCATTCTTTTCTCTTTCTTCATTCATTCATTCATTCTTTCTTTCTTTCTTCATTCATTCATTCATTCATTCTTTATTTATTCCTTCTTTTCCCCCTTTCGTTTATTTCGTTTCAAATTAGCTGACGAGCTACCCTAAGCTGCCCCGTTATAGATAATCACACATTGTTAATTTTCATAAGTAGAATTATTAAAGTATTTATGAATATGTTCGTCAACTTAAATCAATAGCACACTTCATTTTTAATATTAATTTCTATTTTTAATAAACTCTCTGATTAAAAAAAAAATTCATTATAATTTTTTAGCTTTGAATTATTTCTCGAAATTGTCTCAAATTTTATTCTAAAAAATTTTAGTTGGGGAAAAAAACACTAAAAATTGCAAAGAAGGAAAAAGTATTTTCCGTCGTGAATGAAAAACAGTGGCAAAGATTAAGAAATATAATTTATATTAATAATTATATTTATTAATATATAACTATAATAATAATTATTTATATTAATAATTATAATTATAGTTGTCAGGAATTATTGGGAATATCTATAAATAAAAAGCATTTACAAAGTAAAAATATTAGACCTATTAAAAATAAAATATTTAAAACAATTAGCTTTCACTAATTTAACTTTAACTATTTAACTGATAAAATAATAGACATCTGCATTCGTTACAATTGCTTTAAGGAAAAAATTTTAGTTTCGGTGATATTTCACAAGAGGTCATTTTTCTAACTGTCTTGTAAGTGAGATTAATAGCTTGGCATGGAAATGTAAAAAGATAATGTTAAAATATAAGAAAGAACGTAAGAATGTAAATAAATGTAACTTTAATTTAAAGATAATTTTTAAATCTCACCATCAGATGGCGAAAGATGTCTCCTGGTGTTTCAGTAAGATGCATACATTTAAAAATTTTTTTGTTTAAGTAATAAAAGTACTAATTAAAATATAAACGTAATTTTTTTGATAGACACAAAGTTAAAGAATAATAACTGAAGAGAAATGGTTAGAAATTGTTACAATATAATGCCCTATATAAAAACATTATATATAAAGAGAAAGGGAGAGATTTGGCCTTTTGAAGGGTTTATAGATTTTAACAAATTTTATTTGCCTTGTCAAGATATAACATTTTAATTAATAGCACCAAACGTGGATAAAGATAATATTTGTGTAACATTGGACAAAAAACGAGATTATTTTGTGTTTATGATTAAACATGACCAGAATATTATGTTTAAATTTTATGTTTTACTTATTACAATAAATAAGTAAAAATTATCATGGATTATACTCATCTAAAATCCATTATAAATTTACTTTTTTGGATTGTCCAATTTACTTTAAATTGCTATATTAAATGAATCCTCAATATTGGGATCTCTTCTTCAAGACATGTTTTCGTTAATTATTAAAAGAATTAGAAGCCAATTAATTAGCAAAGAACGAGAATAGAATTTTAAATTGGCCTGCTGATTAAATATTGACAAAACCCACACTTTGATACTCAAATGCACAGTTTAAATGCTCATAATCAAATTAATAATTTAGAAATTTTTAAATAATATTAAAATTTATTAAATTATTAATTTACTTATTAATAATTATAATTAAAAATTTTTAATTTATGAATTTCATATTTGATACTTATTATTAAAATCACCCTTTTTAATTTATTATTAAAAAATTATTATTTATTATTATATTAAAGATAAAAAAAAATTAAAAAGTGAAATGAAGTGAACGCTGCTCATGAAACTTAAGAAGTGAAATTAATTGAGCGCTATTCTGAATTGAAGTGAATTTTCACAAATCCACAAATATGCATGCATAAGCAAATATAACAGCGTTTATTTTTCAATTCATTGCTCTGAAAAATATTAACTGAAGTAAACAAAAGCTAGTATCTCAACTCTTTATACCTTATGAACTATTCATTAGGTTACGCGTTTAATTAAAGATGTTCATTTTTCAACATATTATGCAAAAGATTCCAGTTAATTCTAATAATAGCATAATAAAGCTACAGTAGTAACCTAAAAGATGTTTTTTGAATCACCTTATTAGATAATCATTCTCTCACTAATCAAATATTAAATTTCAAAACTACGTTGCCGATGCATAAGCAAATATGAGTCTAAAGAAGACGTTTAAAATACTTTCCATTTTGAGCTTATTTCTTTAAATAAAAAGCATTATCTAAGGGCAATGTTGATAATATATTATTTATCTTCACTTTCTTAATTTGTGTACGAAAATGACGTTCACCGAGCGAAGGTGCATGTTAAATTCATTTATTGCATGTCCCATTTTTGATTAAAGGCGTCACTGAAAATAATAAACAAAAGAATATTTTTATTTTAACTCGAAAAAGAAAAAAAAATATGCATATAAATATTAAAAGCGTAGCAAGATTACAAACTGAAAACGCGTTTCAACTAGAAGCTTATCAAAACAGGAAAATTAGAAGAGAGAAAACTCTGTTGCCAAAATTGAAAAGTAAAAAAAATATATAAATATTATTATGAAGGCAATTTTCTATTGCGGGATCTTTAATTAGTGTATCGAAACTGACATCCTTTGCAAAATAGATGAAATTCTCCCTTTGCCCTCAGAGAAAAACTGAGAGATTTTATTAATTAATAAGAAAAGCAACAAACAGCTCCGATAAAATTTTGGACACCGAAAAAAAAAAATTAATTAATTGCATCCGTCTTTTAATTAGAAAATGTGATTTATCATCGCCTTCCCCCATATTAACGCTGCATACCTTGAGTCAGATGGCACCCACTGCTCAGTAAACTCACTGCACCCCACCTCACTGTAGACATTTTTACGTTGCCAGAAGTGATAACAAAAAAGCTTTTTTTAATCTTCGTATTCACGTTAAGGTTACAGTGGAAATACGCTTTTCTCTCTGAAAAATGAAAACTGTACATTTCGGATGTGTCGTTTTATTAAGTAAAACGAATTTATATTTGAACGCATTTGGTAATTGTTGGGTGATTTATCATTTATTCATGTTTATCTGGATTTCATTTGCTTTAAAATACTTTATTTTGTAAGAAAGGAAATGTTTGAATTCAGTTACTATTGAAAAAGGATTAAGGAAACATTCGCTAGCGTTTTTTATTCTATTAATTATGAATTATTAATTGCCGTGTTTTATCGCTTCTTATTGATTATATGATTAACTATTTAAATTGTTAAGCATAACTATTAGTAGCGCCATTGTGTTCCTATATCATAAAGATTATTTTTATTCTAATGTAAAAGTAATAGTATAAATGTATTTTTCACTCCAGAGTAGTTTATAAAAATTTTTATGAATTGTAAGTCATTTTAATGAAAAAACTGAGTACAATATTATATGCTATTGGATCTAGAACAGTAAAGCGAGTCAAATTAGTTAAGTAAAAATCAAGCTCTCTTTGGACTGAAATTACGGAATTTTGTTCCGGTTTTGTTGTAATTTTTTAAAACATTAGTTAATTCTTCGATAAAAATTTGCTTTTCCATGAAAAGACTTCAGCGGTCTGGTACAAAATTTGCTAACGCTCTGGTGTTTGTTTCCACTGGCTTCATATTCGAATCCTGGCTGTGGCATGGATGTTTATGAGTGGTTCGGAATCCATGTTAAACAGTAGGTTCCATTCTAAAGACCAAAAGTGTGCTCAAAATTAACGTGGAGCGACAAACCATATTTCAAGAGAAAAAATTTTTAACCCGAACAGCAAAAATTATCACGATCAAAGTCGACACTTCGGTACACAAATGCAGAGTTTGAATACGACTTCCGTAAAAAAAATATTCCGCAATTATATTAAAAAGAAAAATAAGAAGTGAAATGAGGTGAACGCTGCTTTTAACCAGTGAATTTTCACAACTCCGCAGGTATGGATGCATAAGCAAATGTAATAGAAATTAATGTAATTTTTAAATTTTTTATTCATTGCTCTGTACAATATTAACTAAAGTAAACAAAAGCAACTTTTTATACTTCATGAACTATTCATTAGGTTGTGCGTTTAATTAAAGATGTTCATTCTTCAACACCTTAGGCAAATGCTAATAATAACACATGCTAATAACGCTACATATAGTTTCACTTTTATTGTACTCTAAAAGGTCATTTTTTTAACAATCTTATTAGATAATCATTCTTTCACTAATCAAATATTAAATTTCAAAACTATGTTGCTGGTAACTGGCAACTGGCGTACCGATTACGGAGTACCAACAGGGGAAATACCCCTTAAACCTCCTCATCTTAATTCATAGATATGCTTTAAATTTTAATTGGTTGCTTGATTAATGTTAGTGGAAATACAAGATAAAGTTTCTAAAAATTCAAGTTAAATGGTACTCAAAAAAAGATAAAAAATACTAATAAAAATAAAAGTAAGGTACCACATAAAAGAAATTAAAATTAATTTAAGTTCAGTACAATTAGGGACCAGTTGTCGATGCCAAAATAATGAAAAAGTAAACAGAGTTATTATAAACTCATATAACCAAGTAAACAGGGAATTATGCTGAACGGTGAGAGCTGTAGGTTGATCTGCAAAGTAAATTGTTAGTCCACACACAAAAAAAAAAAAAAAGGCCAATATCAGGACCGTATTTTTATAGTTTTCATTTTATAATTTTTATTTTATTTATTTATTTATTTATTTTTTTTTTTTTTTTTATTCCATCCTTTTATTTTCCTAACAAAAAAAAGGAGTAAAAAAGCGTACAATAAAAACCTAACTGTTCACTAGCCGTTAAGAAAGGATTAAGGTGCACAACGTAGCAAAGATATAAAAATTGTGAATTGTGCCGAGTGCCGGATTCGAACCCTCAACCTTACGGTCGGGAGTCCTTCACCTTACCTCTGCGCCAATTCGTTTTGTTTATTAATAGAGCCGCGGAAACTTTTAAAGCCAAACGACTCCTCAGATACACAGTGAGCTAATTGGTCTCAGTGGACGTAAGATTACAACGTTAAATACTCCGTTACCTGAACTCGCGATCGCTTGTTCAGAGTAACAGCCATGATGTCTCTTAACTCTAGGAAAACAATCATAGGAGACGTCGTAAACAGCCCTTGGGCGTTTCTGCGAACTTTTCACCCCAGGGTGATAGGTAGGCAGGCGACGGATTAACTCATAAAACTATGTTGCTGATGCTTAAGCAAATACGATTCTTAGAGTAGCGCTTAAAATGTTTTCCATTTTGCACTTATTTATTTTTTTTAAAAAGTATTATCTAAAGCCAATGTTGATAATATATTATTTATCTTCGCTTTCTTAATTTGTGTACGGAAATGACGTTCACTCAGCGAAGGTGAATGTTAAATTCATTTATTGGATGTCCCATTTTTGATTAAAAGCGTCACTGAAAATAATAAACAAAGAATATTTTTAAAAAAAAAAAAAATATGCATAAATAGTAAAAGCGCAGCAAGATTACAAACTGAAAACGCGTCTTCTAATAGAAGCTTATCAAAACAGGGAAATTAAAAGAGAGAAAACTGTGTTGCCAAAATTGAAAAGTAAAAAAAAATATTATTATTAACGCAATTTCCCATTGCGAGATCTTTAATTAGTTTATCGAAATTGACATCTTTTGCAAAATAGATGAAAATTCTCTCCTACCCTCAGAGAAAAACTAAGAGATTTTATTAATTAATAAGAAAAGCACCAAACAGCTCCGATAAAATTTTGGACACCCGCAAAAAAAATTAATTAATTGCATCCGTCTTTTAATTAGAAAATGTGATTTATCATTGCCCCCATATTATTGCTGCATGCCTTGAGTCAGATGGCACCCACTGCTAGCATGCATGGAGACACTTTTACGTTGCCAGAATTCATGACAAAAAAGCTTTTTTTAATCTCCGTATTGACGTTAAAGTTACAGTGGAAATATGTTTTTCTGTCTGAAAAATGAAAACTGTACATTTCGGATGTGTCGTTTGATGAAGTAAAACGAATTTATATTTGAATGCATTTGATAATTGTCGAATGATGTATCATTTATTCATGTATAGCTGGATTTCATTTGCTTTAAATAATTTACTTTTGAAGGAAAGGAAATGTTTGAATTTAGTCGCTAATGAAAAAGGATTAAGGAAACATTCGTTAACTTTCTTTTTTTCCTTCTAATTATGAATTATTAATTGCTGTATATTATCGCTTGTTATTGATTATGCCATTAACTATTAAAATTGTTAAGCATAACTAATAGTATTGCCTTTGTGGGATAGAAAAAATGGAAAAGTGGGAAAGATTCATTTATCATAAAGATTATTTTTACTGTGCTAAATAAAAGTAATAGCGTGAAAGTTTTTTATACCCCCTGACTGTGGGATATGAAATCTTTTATGAATTGAAAGTTATTTTCATGAAAAAAATTTAGTATAATATTATCATATGCTATTGTATCCAGAGCAGCAAAATAAGTTAAATTAGCTAAATATAAATCAAGTTCTAGGGGCCAGCTGGTCGAGTGGCTAGCGCTCTGGCGCCACGATACCACAGCCATCAGTTTCGAGTTGCGGCGGTGCCATGGACATTTGTAGTGTTTTGGAATCAACTTTAAGCCGTAAGTCCCAGTCTAACATGATCGTAAAGTGTGGCGGGGGTAGTGTTCCTCACGTCCATAGCATATCTTCAAGCTACACGCCCCTGGGTAGTGCTAAGTGAGCAACAGCGGTGCAGCCCTTGATTATGGTATAAAGATAAACTTTCTCTCTAATAGCAGCTGCATTAGAGCGAAAACTAAATCGAGTTCTAATTAGAATGTAATTAAGCAATTTTGTTCCGGTTTCGTGATTTGGTTTTTTCGTAATTTTTTAAAACATTATTATTTTCTGTGGTAAAAATTGGCTTTTTCTTGAAAAGATTTGTGCCTTGGTGTCCAATTGCCTGCGGCTGACCTTTGGTAAGATAGGCTTTTCAGGCTCGAATCTTGTGGTGGCATGGATGTTTATGAGGGGTTTGGAATCCAAGTTAAGCTGTAGGTCGCGGTATAATTAGAATAAAGTGTACACACAAAGACCGTAGGACGGCAAATCATGTATCAAAAGAAAAAATTGTTTTACGCAAGCAGAAAAATTATCACGTTCAAAACCCACACTTTGGCTCAGAAATGTACAGTTTGAATGCGATTTTCGTAAAAAAAAAAAAAATATTATGCGATTATATTAAAAATGATAAAATTAAGAAGTAAAATGAAGTGAAAGCAGTTCCTGGAACTTAAGAATGAAGCGAAGTGTAGTGAACGGTGTTCTTTAACAGGAGGTATGCATGTATAAGAAAATATAAAAGTTATTAATAACATTGTTTATTTTTTTTATGCTTTACAATGAACAATATTAACTGAAGTAAACGAAAGCAAGTATCTCAACTCTTTGTGCCCCATGATCTATTCATTGGGTTACGCGTTTAATTAAAGATGTCCATTCTTCAGTAGGTTAGGCAAAAGATTCCAGGCAATTCTAATAATAGCTACACATAGTTTCATTTTTATTGTATGACGTCTTTCTTTTATTCATCTTATTAGATGATCATTCTCTCACTAATCAAATATTAAATTTCAAAACTATACTAGATGCTTAAACAAGTATGAGTCTTAAGAAAACGTTTAAAATGTTTTTCCATTTGAAGTTTATTTATTAAAAAAAAGCATAAATATTATTAAAAATTATTATATTATTAATTTAATATTTAATAATTATTATTAAAATAATATTTAATAATTATTATTAAAATAATATTTAATAATTATTATTAAAATTATTATTTTTAATTTAATTACTCAATTATTATTATTAAAATTATCATTTATAATTTAATTATTAAATTATTATTATTTAAAAAATTATTAAATTTATATTATTCATATATTAAAGTAAATTGAAGTGAATACTGTTCATGAAAAATTAAGAAATTAAGTGAAATGAACGCTGTTTTTTTACCGATGAATTTTCACAAATTCAGAAATAGGCGTGCATAAGCAAATTTAATCGTAAAATATAACTTAAAATAAATATTAATAGTAATGTTTATTTTTTTTTTTTTATTCATTGCTTTGAACACTATTAACTGAAATAAACACAGCTAGTTTCTCAACTCTTTATGCCCCATGAACTATTCATTAGGTTACGCTTTTAATTAAAGACGTTCATTTTTCATCAGCTCAGGCAAAAGGTAATTCTAACAATAGCATGCTAATAACGCAACATATAGTAATCTGAAAGCTGTTTTTAGAATAACTTTATTAGACAATCATCCTCTCACTAATCAAATATTAAATTTCAAAACTATACTGGATGCAAATATGAGTCTTAAGAAAACGTTTAAAATGTTTTTCAATTTGAGTTTATTTCTTTAAAAAATGCATTATCTAAGGGCGAGGATAATACATTATTTATCTTAACTTGCTTAATTAGTGTACGAAAATGACGTCTACTGAACGAAGGTGAATGTTAAATTCATTTATTCGATGCCCCATTTTTGATTAAAAGCGTCACTGAAGATAATAAACAAAAGAATATTTTTATTTTAAGCGTGAAAAAGAAAAAAAAAAGACTTATAAATATTAAAAGCGCACCAAGATTACAAACTGAAAACGCGCCTTCACTATGAAGCTTATCAAAATAGGAAAATTTAGAGAGTGAAAACTCTGTTGCCAAAATTGAAAAGTAAAAAAATATATATATATTATTATTAACGCCATTTTCCATTGCGGGATCTTTAATTAGTTTATCGAAATTGATAT
The DNA here is from genome assembly GCA_021605075.1 of Caerostris darwini. Classification (NCBI taxonomy): domain Eukaryota; kingdom Metazoa; phylum Arthropoda; class Arachnida; order Araneae; family Araneidae; genus Caerostris; species Caerostris darwini. Next base: position 218,585 of record BPLQ01000599.1, on the reverse strand, counting down.
TTTTTGCAAAATAGATGAAATTCTCTCCCCTTCCCCTCAGAGAAAAACTGCGAGATTTTATTAATTAATAAGAAAAGCAACAAACAGCTCCGATATAATTTTGGACACTAAAAAAAATTAATTAATTGCATCCGTCTTTTAATTAGAAAATGTGATTTATCATTGTCTCTCCCATATTAACGCTGCATACCTTGAGTCAGATGGCACCCACTGCTCACTCGCATGGAGACATTTTTACGTTGCCAGAATTGATAACAAAAAAGCCTTTTTTAATCTTCGTATTAACGCTAAAGTTACAGTGGGAAATATGCTTTTCTCTCTGAAAAATGAAAACTGTACATTTCGGATGTGTCGTTTTATTAAGTGAAACGAATTTATGTTTGAATGCATGGTAATTGTCGAGTGATTTATCATTTATTCATGTTTATCTGGATTTCATTAGCTTGTAAATACTTTATTTTGTAGGAAAGGAAATGTTCGAATTCAATTGCTAATGAAAAAGGATTAAGAAAACATTCGCTAACGTTCTTTTTTTTCTTCTAATTATGAATTATTAATTGCCGTGTTTTATCGCTTGTTATTGATTATGACATTAACTATTAAAATTGTTAAGCATAACTATTAGTAGCGCCAATGTGTTCATTTATCATAAAGATTATTTTTATTTTGCTATATAAAAGTGATAGTATAAATGTTCTTTTCTCTTCAGACTATGGGATATTAAATCTTTTATGAATTGAAAGTTACATTACTGGAAAAAAAGAGTATATTATTATTATATACTATTGGATCTACAACAGTAAATTAAGTTAAATTAGCTAAGTAAAAACAAGTTCTTCTTAGAGTTTGGTTTGTAACTCTACGGTCATTTTTACATACTTTAGGCTAATTAGACTAGAATCTATAGTTTAACGTGGATTCCGAACCACTCACAAACATCCGTACCCCTGCAAGGATTCAAACCTAAAGCTTGTGGCCAAAGCTCTATGAACTGCGAAGAACTGCAGCGGAGAACTGCGGCCACCAGGCCGTACTTCTTCTTAGAAAGAAATTAAGCAATTTTGTTCCGGTTTCGTGATTTGGTTTCGTGCTAATATTAGTTTTTTTCTTTGTTAAAAATTGTCTTTTCCACAAAAGTATTTGCAGCCTGGTGGCTTTGGCCTTGGGTACCATAGGCTTTCAGGTCGAATCCTGGTGGTGGAATGGATGTTTCTGAGTGATTCGGAATCTACGTTAAGCTGTAGTGTGGTCTACGCTTCGGTCTAATTGGCCTAAAGTGTGCACAAAATGACCGTAGAGCGATAAAACATGTTTTTAAAGAAAAAATTGTTTTACACAAATAGCAAAAATTGTCGGGATCAAAAACCACACTTTGGTTCACAAAAGCACAGTTTGAATGCGACTTTAGTAAAAAAATTATTACGTGATTATATTAAAAATAAGGAATTTAAGAAGTAAAATGAAGTCAACGTTGTTCATGAAATTTAGAAGTGAAGCGAAGTGAACGTTATTCTTTAACCGATGAATTTTCGTAAATCCACAGGTATGCATGCATAAGCAAATTACAATAGTTAATAATAATAATGTTTATTTTTTTATTCATTGCACTCAACAATATTAACTGAAGTAAACAAAAGCAAGTACCTCAACTCTTTATGCCCCATGAACTATTCGTTAGGTTACGCGTTTAATTAAAGATGTTCATTCTTCAACAGCTTAGGCAAAAGATTTCAGGTAATTCTAATAATAACATGCTAATAACGCTACATAATAATTTCATTTTTATTATATTCTAAATATTTTTTAAATCATCTTATTAGATAACCATTCTCTCACTAATCAAATATTAAATTTCAAAACTATTCTACTGATGCATAAGCAAATATGAGTCTTAAGAAAACGTTTAAAAGGTTTTCCATTTGGCGCTTATTTATTTATTAAAAAAGTATTATCTAAGGGGAATGATGATAATATATTATTTATCTTCACTTTCTTAATTTGTGTACGAAAAAGGGTTTTACTGAGCGAAGGTGAATGTTAAATTCATTTATCGGATGTCCCATTTTTGATTACAAGCTTCACTGAAAATAATAAACAAAAGAATATTTTTATTTTAAGTGCGAAATAGAAAAAAAATATGCGTAAATATTAAAGCGCAGCAAGATTAGAAACTGAAAATGCGCCTTTAATAGAAGCTTATCAAAACACGAAAATTAAAAGAGAGAAAACACTGTTGCCAAAATTGAAAAGTAAAAAAAAAATTAAAATATTATTATTAACGCAATTTTCCATTGCGGGATCTTTAATTAGTTTATCGAAATTGACATCTTTTGCAAAATAGAGGAAATTCTCTGCTGCCCTTTAGAGAAAAACTGTGCGATTTTATTAATTAATAAGAAAAGCAACAAACAGCTCCGATAAAATTTTGGACACCAAAAAAAAAAATTAATTAATTGCATCCGTCTTTTAATTAGAAAATGTGATTTATCATTGTCTCTCCCATATTAACGCTGCATACCTTGAGTCAGATGGCACCCACTGCTCACTCGCATGGAGACATTTTTACGTTGCCAGAATTGATAACAAAAAAGCCTTTTTTAATCTTCGTATTGACGCTAAAGTTACAGTGGGAAATATGCTTTTCTCTCTGAAAAATGAAAACTGTACATTTCGGATGTGTCGTTTTATTAAGTGAAACGAATTTATGTTTGAATGCATTTGGTAATTGTCGAGTGATTTATCATTTATTCATGTTTATCTGGATTTCATTTGCTATTAAATACTTCATTTTGTAGGAAAGGAAATGTTTGAATTCAGTTGATAATAAAAAAGGATTAAGGAAGCATTCGCTAACGTTCTTTTTTCCCTTCTAATTATGAATTATTAATTGCCGTGTTTGATCGCTTGCTATTGATTATGCCGTTAACTATTAAAATTGTTAAACATAACTATTAGTAGTTCCATTGTGTTCATTTATCATAAAGATTAATTTTATTCTGCTAAATAAAAGAATAGCGTAAGCGTTTTTTTATCCCCAGACTGAATTTTATGAATTGAAAATTATTTTGATGAAAAATGAATATAATATTATTAAATATTATTGTTTCTGGAGCAGTAAAATAAATTAAATTAGCTAAATAAAAATCAATTCTAGGGCCTGATGGCCGAGTGGCAAGCTCTCTGGCCCTCGGTACCACAGGATGCGGGTTCGTGCCCCGTCGGTGACATGTATGTTTGTAGTGGTCCGAAATCCACTTTAAACCATATGTCCCGTTCTAATAGGATCCTAGAAATTTGCAGGGTTAGTGTTACGTGCGTCAGTAGCATATCTTCAAGATACGTGCAGCCCTTGGATAGTACTAAATGAGTAATAGCGGTGCAGTCCTTCCTTTTGACATAAACATTAATTTTCTCTCTAATGCCAGATGCATTAGAACAACAACAACAAAATCAAGTTTTCCTTAGAATGAAATTAAGCAATTTTGTTCCAGTTTCTTGATTTGGTATTGTTTTAATTTGTAAAAACATTGGTTGGTAGATAAAAATTGGCTTTTCCATAAAGGGATTTGCGACCTGGTGGTAAATTGGATAGCGCTCTGGCCTTGGATACCACAGGCTTTTCAGGTTAGAATCCTGGCGGTGGCACGAATGTTTGTTAGTGGTGCGGAATCCACGTTATAAACTTAAGTAATTATCCTAATGTGTGCATTAAATGACCTTAGAGCGACAAATCAAACTGTAAAAAGGATTGCTTTTAAAATCTGTTCTTGTAATTATAATTAATACTTCGTTATTTCATTTGAACAATATAATTGTAAATATTCCTTAAATATTAAGATGTAGTGTTTTAAATTTATAGCAATAATTATAGTTTTAAATGTAGTGTTATAAACCTATAAATTTAACCTATTATTTTTTCTGCATTTATTTACAAATATAAGCATAAATTGATAAAATAATACTGTATAATAATGTGAATGGCTTTATTAGCTAATACTGTGAAAAAAATTACACTTTTGTAAAGTTTTTTTTTTACATGAAATTATTTGAAATATGTCAAATGTTTATTAGTGAAGAAACAAAATTTAATTTGTTACTTGCAATTTTTTCTATTGCCAAAATAAATAAAATATTAGCTTGAATTTTAAGGAAACAAAGACGCTTCAAAAGGCATTTTAGCGCATGAAATCTAAATGTAGATATTCAAATTTTATAGATTTTTATTAAAAAAAATATTTCAGCGTATATATTTCTTATGATATTAAAAATATAATACTTAGGGATATAATTTTTTAGTTTTTCATTTTTACTATCATGAAATATCACAATACAGTTTTTAAAAGTTATAATAAATAAAATCCTGAATTTTTTTTATTGTGAGATTGAAATTTCATTTTGTACTCCTGGCGCCATCTAGTGGAGCGATGGTGCTTAGTGCTAATACTGTTGTTTGTGAAAATACTATTTTTGTTTTGTTTTGTTTGCTCAGATATATGAATGAAATTATTATAATTTCATTATTATTCCATATATATATAACAGAATTACACTGATATTCGAAATTTAGGAATATTTTCATTTTTAGTCAATTATCTTCAGAAGTCTTGGAACGACCTGAAGACAAATTGGTTAGCTCTCTGACCTTTGACACCTCAGGCTTCAGGTTCGAATGGATGTTTGTTAGTGGTTCAGAATCCACGTTAAACTGTTGGTTCCGGTCTAATTTACACAAAGTGACCAGTAGAGCGACAAACCAAACCAAATCAGAACTATTGTAATGAATCTACATATGTATGCAGGTTGATATAATAAAAAAAGATAGTCACGCAACAGTTATGACACCAGATTGATAGTGCGTAAGACTCATCAACGCCAGTTCTAAAACAGAATTTAAAATATTTAACGCCCAAGTTGGTTAGCGTGGTGTGATTATCTTTAACTGTTACACCGTTTACTCAAAATAAATTCCTACGCAAAATCAGGCTGTTTATCTATATTTATCCCTATGTCGCAGTTTATGAATTTTTGTTGAAGTCAGTTCCATTGCTTCTACAATACGGCTCCCTAATGACCAACTGGCTAACGCTCTGGCCTTTGGTACCATTGGCATGGATATTTCTGAGTGGTTCGGAATCCGCGTTCAATTATAGGTCCCAAAGTAAGCCAAACAATGTGTAACCCAAAGTGTGCAAAAAATGACCGTAGAGCGGCAAACCAAAGCTTCAACAATATTGTTTTCAGATACTGAGTGGTTCTGAGGCGAATTGAAATTGCTCTCCCAAGATCATTTCAAATGGTCTTTATAGGGTTTTAGTCTGGACATGTGGAACCTAATATTTATACAACGTAGACATATAATTAATGGTAAAAATATATATTAAGTATCGATTCAGTCACAAATGTTTCATTAGTACTATGGGATTGTTATTTTCGTAACAAATATTTTTTTTAAGATAAAACCTAAATAATTAATAATTTTCATTAGTTTTTATTACACAGTAGTTCGAACTATAAAGTATTCAGTAGAAAAATAATGATTTTCACAGCGCCATACAGATTTTATCAAAAATGCAACACTCGCAACTATATGTATACGGATGATATATTCCACAATCCAGACTCTATATTGAACTAGAACAGGGGCGGCCAACCCGAGGCCCTCCTTGAACATTTTTCCGGCCCGTGAGATTTATCACACTTTTACAAAATATATTTATTTTATAACAGCCAAAATAGTTAAAACCAATAGATTATGTGTGCATCCATATATTCAAAAATGATCAATCGAAATTATGAGAAAAAATGAACTTTGATTTAAAAATAATATTCTTGCGAATATATGGCAGATATTGCTTGTTTTATTTATGAGTTCACAGAATAATTAAATTATAATCTGGTAACTCATGATGTGCGCACATCTGGGAACATTTAATATAACAGGTTGAAATACTATATGAATATAAAAATGTAAAATAGTGAGTTTAAATCTAACATGGGGATATATAGTTTTATATGCAGCCCAGAGGAGTTATGATGCATTTCCAAAGTGGCCCGCAAGATCATTTGGGTTGACCACTCCTGAACTAGAACATGAATCAATGGACAAAGCAACCAAAGTAGATTCAAACAAACCAGTCCCGATGCCTACAAACAAGCTCTTCCGTCTTTTATTTCCTTACGCTTTCCGAAATAATAATCAAACGCCTCTTGCTTCCCGTAACCATTCCTGATTTCTTTATTTCCCTTCCGTTTGTTTAGGGGAAAAAAGCCCAACCAAAAATAGCAAAGCCTTTAAATGGAAGAATCCCTTTAAGTGCCCGTTTGGGGGAAGTTTGTTTCCCTATTTTCCCCTCGTAAAAGCTCGGTTTTTATTTCCAAAACCGAATACGAGTGTCTCCGTTCCATTCGAAAAATTCAAGAAAACAATATTCTGAGAGAGGCACGCAGACGTAACTCGTTAAAAGCGGGAAAACTGCTGAAATGAGTGCCATGTTTGTTTCCGGAAATTTAGTTTCCCGGAGATATTGCCCGGTGCTCTTGAGTGGATTGTTTGGGTATTTTATGGGTTGCTGGAGCCTTGGGTACACACGCGCATGAAGTTTGTTTGATTCGGGTATTGTCCCTTTAAAACGGAAATGTAAATTTGCGCAAGAGTTTGTATGATGGTTTTGGTTAAGAGAAGGTATTGAACTTTGGGTTTTGATGGAGTTGTGGGTTTTCGGTTGGGGTTGGAATTGCTTTATTTTGAGAGCGGAGGATTTGGGATTTTATGAGCTGTATTCATTCAGAATTGAATCGTATCGATTTGAATATACTGGTTGATGAGAAAAAGCATAGTTCGTGTATGTAAATATTGGTTAATGTTGTTTTGTTTTAAAACTTTGATAAAACAATTGTTCTAGTAGATACAAAATATTTTTAAAGCATTTATTTGAAGAAAAAAAATAATAGGGAATTAAATTTTTTTTTTTAGACATTGCTTTATTTATCAATTATTCTTATTATTTCATTGAACCTGTAAAACCTGTGACCTTTGAAACCTGTTCACTTACAAGTAATTGAAATAAGGCAACCTAGATTTGCTCTTACTTCACCTTATATAATATACAAAACTGAAGAAGGCGCACACGCGCACTATAAACAAATGAATGTACATAATTCATGACAAAGCTGAACAAAAAGAAGAGAAAAAATAGCATATAATGCTAACGTACAAAAACGTTATTGTGGAAAAAATAAGGAAGACATTAATGTAAAATCCAGATAATACACTATTATGTCCCAATGTACAAATGCAAATGCAAATATTAACCATATTGACAGAAATTCTCAAGTTTAACGAAAGCTAGAAAAGAGGATTTATATAATTCTTCCACAAGGGGACATTAGTTTTATAGAATTTGCAGATTTTACTTTAGAATCTTCCTATCATTTTGAATATGAATTCATTTTAAAATTATATGACCCGCGTGTTACACTTCTTCAACAGTACTCCACTAATTACTGAATTTGAGATAGACGTTATTAAACGACAGATCTCTATAAAATAAATCCAATGATACCCATCATTATATAATCATTAAATTTTTAGGAATTTTCGAAACTGCATCTAATCATTATCATGAAACTACATTTATTGATCACTTTAACCATCCATCAATCTTTTCATTCTGTTATTCTCCAATGCGTGAAATGCCTTTTTCTCTATCTTAATGTGTGTGTGTGTGTGTTCTCATGTGTAATATTAAATGTTTTACATCCTTTTTTTGTCTTTAACTAATTTAGAAACGCGAAAAGAAATATATTTTTGACAAAAGAGAAATAAATAAATAACTTACTTTTAAAAGAGACAATTTAAGTAGCATATGAGAATCCATATATTTAAAAAACCATATACGAATTTTTGTCTTACAAATAAATTGAAGGAATAGAATTTTTTATTGTATTTTTGACATATTTTGTGAGTAGAGTGCACTAACCTTATACGTATTATCCATAATTCTTCTTCTTATGCAAAATTTGATGGACGTTAAACATATCAATTTATTTTTTTTTCTACACTCATTTTATGAATGCATCAATTACTTACAATGTGAGAACTTTTGTTCTGCTCCTATTAGACTTATAACAGTAGTTTCTCAATTCAGAAAACGAACACGTTAATCATCAAATCTCTATGCCCAAATTAGTGAATAGTTTCAAAATTTAGTTAGTAATTTTTTTAGTTTTCAACTGACATAGGTTTGACATTCAAATATTTGAAATAGTTTTCAACTTTCTTAAATGAATAAAAATTTTACTGCATATATATAACCGTATAAAATTTTAATGCTATTATTGGTATGTCAGATGTTTTGTCTGTTTTTCAAGATTCTAATGTATTTATTGATGTGAGTGTGTGTTGCAGATTAAAAATTATCTAGGGCTACCATAGCACATGCTGCTCTGCACTTACATTGTGCCGCTCTAATTTGGAAAGAACCCTCTTAAATGTTATATCTGAAATTCATACCATTCTCCTCCTCTAACTGTGGATGACCTTTGGTATCACAGGCTTCAGGTTCGAATACTGGTGGTGGTATTGATGTTTGTTAGTGGTTCAGAATCCACATTAAACTGTAAGTCCCGGTTTAGTTACAGAGTGACAAACCAAACCTCCTCGAACTAACGCAGGAGCACTGTAATCTGTAATTTTATGGTGTTCATTCTCTGCATAGAGACATTAAGCATCTTAATGAAGTAAAAATTCCGATATAACTTATTTGAATTACTGTTATATAGTCATTTATTTACGATATTATCTACCAAAACTATTCCGAATTATTTATGATAATAATAATGTCAATTCAATTTTATCACGATTTTTTTTTTGTCTCATTTTAAGATTTATATCATTTTGCACAACACATATCGTGCAACGAAAGCATAAAATTTTATTTTGATTTCATTTTATCTATCAAATATATTACGAATTATTTATGATAATACTAATGTCAATTCAATTTTATCACAATTTATATTTTTTTTCTTTCTTTTTTTAAGATTTATATCGTTTTGCACAACACATATCGTGCAACGAACGCATAACATTTTATTTTGATTTCAAAAAAAGAAAAAAAAATACATTAATTCAATTTTCCTCGCCAAAAATATCTCAAATTTTGGCTCACAAAAGAATTTTTATGCTCCCGCAAACCAATAACCTGTCATTTAGTACTTAAGCAAACAAAAACCGGAAAAATGTTTCCATCTCATTCTGCTCGCAAACCTCAGCGAATGCCGATTACGATAGTAGCCATGTCATCGGAATCGATTCACCTCTTTCGATCCAGTAGGAATCGTAATCGACTCTGCTGCCAGATAAGGGGCGACAGAAATAATCTTAACGATCGAACCTTTGGAGAAGGAACAAATGAAGCTCGTTACTCGAATGTTCCAAATATTTCTTCGACTTGTCATCGAAGGGTTGTTCGAAATGGACTTTTTGCAGACGAGATTTCGCTTTATTGCTCGCTGCCAGTGCAGCAGTACCGGAATGTTTCAGTTGAAATACGAGTTGGACACGCGAATGATCGTTTGAGCGAATTAAAGGGAAGGAGGGACCGATTTAAAGTGCTTCGCTGCCGATATTATTTCACTGCAAGTTCGACATTTCTGAAACAGTTTCGCAGCATTTGCAGTTTGGTTCTTTACATTTGAAATCTGAACAAATGTAAAGAACTTAGAATTTTATCCGAATTCAATCAAATTTGATATGGTGTTGAAATTTCCCATAAAATTTGTTCAGACTTCTTATACGATAATTTTTTTTATTTTAGTAATCATAATTTTTTTTATTTATTCAAAATAATAATATATCTATTTTTAGATTCTTTTTTTAAACACTGAAAAGCAATTTTATACATTTATGGAAGGTTTGTAATAAACTCGGCCATTATCCATACACTTTTTAGCATTTTATTAATTTATGAAAAAAAAATTTCTCCTTCCAATATTTCAGAAAAATTGACATATTTCTGTTACATTTGAGGTAAATCAGAAAAAAAATCGACCCACTAAAGAAAAGTATATTGTCACATGATGCATTAGTGTAACGTCTCTGCCTGTACTAGACCTATAACGTCTTCAAAAAGAGGGCCACTTTCAGGATCATGGGAACACTTAAATTTTTATTTACAAGCACTCTATAGTATTATAATTTATTATTTACAAAAAATGTGAAGTAAAGATTTAAATTTGATTCACCAGAACAGTTCACTCCAAGGACGGAGATTTTTAAGGTTCTCGCAACAACAGTTTCGCAACATTTGCAATTTGGTTCTTTACATTTCAAATCTGCAGAGTAATTTTAGAATTTTATCCGAATTCAATCTAATTTGATATGGTGATGAAATTTCTCATAAAATTTGCTGAGACTTCTTATACAATACATTTTTTATTTTAGTAATAGTAATTTTTTATTTATTCGAAGTAATATGCCTTATATATTAGATAATACCTTATTACTATATTTTAGATTTCTTATTTAAAACACTGAAGAACTACTTTACACATTTATGGTAAGGTTTGTAGTTAAACATTATCTATACTATATTTATGGAAGTTTTGTAATAAACTTTATCTATACTTTGTATGCATAATCTATAATATTTGCAGCATTTTACTAATGTATGGAATTTTTTTTTTTTTAATATTTCTCATTTAGATATTGAAATTGATACACGTATGTGTTATATTTGAGGTAGGGCCTGAATGGTCGAATGTCTGGTGCTCAGTGTTACTGGTTTTTTGTTCGATTACCGGCGGTGGCATAGATGTTTGTAGTGGTTCGAAATCCACTTTAAACAGTAGGTCCCAGCCTAATAAGACGAAGAGCGTTGGGTGTAGGGTTGACAATTTAAGTGCTGGACCGATTTAAAGTGCTTCGTTGCCGATATTATTTCACTGCAAGTTCGACGTTTCTGAAACAGTTTTGCAGCATTTGCAGTTTGGTTCTTTACTTTTGAAGCAACTTAGAATTTTATCCGAACTCAATCTAAGTTGATATGGTGTTGGAATTTCCCATAAAAATTGGTTAAGACTTATACTAACATGCTAATACATTTTAAGACTAATACATTTTTTATTTTAGTAATCATGATTTTTTTTTATTTATTCAAAATAATAAAAATTCACCTTATTACTATTTTAAAAACTTTTTATTTTTAAAATACTGAAAAGCAATTTTACACATTTTTTGGGAGGTTTGTAGTAAACTCTGCATTATCCATGTTGTTTTCAGCATTTTACCGTTATATGGAGAGAAAACAAAATTTTTTTGATATTCTCCATCCGATATTTAAGAAAAATTGACACACTTTTGTGTTATATTTGAGGTAAATCAGAAAATCTATTACGTGATTGATCCACTAAAAAGTATATTGTCGCATGTTTAAATTGTCGCATTTATATATTGTCACCATTGTCACATATATTGTCACCGCATTTGTATATTGTCACTTGTCGAACTAGTTGTCACCACTTTCGATAACTAGTTTGACCTAAAGACCTGATGGCTGAGTGAATAGTTCTCGGTGCCACAGGTTTCGCGATCGAGTCCCGGCGCTGCTATGGATGTTTGTAGTGATTCGTAATCCATCGTAAACCATAGATCAATATCAAATATGATTGTTGGTCGTAGGGCTGACAACACTACCCCGTAAAAAGAAAACATCGCCTGTCTCGAGATCTGTTAGTAGGCAGACGGCCTTGGCCCACCATGGGGCTGTTGCGGCAATGAAGAAGAAGTTTGACCTTAGAGGAATCACTTCTAGAAGGGGAAGATAGGTATCAGTTTTAAATTTTTCCAATATGCACAATAAAGACGCCTGCATCTGCATTTGGTCACCACAATTTAAAGAACATCCTCACAGAAATATATGGTAGGCTGATGCATCTTCCCATGCCTTCAATTTTCGGAGATATTTAATTCCATGCAGAGATACCAGGAGATACAGAATGTTTTAAAAGACGATTTTTTTAGCCATACTAGATTGATTTTTTGCCTTAAATTATGAGTCATTATTTAAGTTACCAGCCTTCTTCAATATTGCCACAACCACTGGTTACCTCAGATTTCTGGGTCTTGAGCTACAACAACAGAAAGAAAAATACAACATAGATCTTGCAATATTCTAATACCAAATCACATATATCTTGAACTGATATTTGTGAACATATATCTTGATCTAATTCAGACGTTAAGCTGAGAAAATAATGAGGAGGAATTTTTTTCCGTTCTGAACTTCGCAACTTATATCAGGTTTCAAGCTCACATAATAAAAAGTTAGAAAAATTGAAAATACCAGATCAGATTGTAAGTTGACTTTCTTGTTTGGTTATTATAAGTAGTTAGAATTAAACTAAGCAAAAGAGAAATGAAAGAAAGAAATGAATTTTGACATAAATTTGCTCCGTCAGCATCTATTTGTTTCTTTAGATTGTCTTTTAAATGTCTATAAGTATTTGGGGTGTTTTGTTTGTATGCAGCATTTATTATAAATTCATTATTAGAAAATATTGGTGCTTTGAAATCGTGGAACGAATCATTTTTATTTCAATTAATTTCAATGGAGTAATTGATTTGAAAGACTAATTCTTTGGCAGATACGCTTTGCATTGGAATGACTTAATTTTTGTAGTAGAAAATATAAGCTGTTATGATGGGGCAGAAAATAATGGGATATAAATGATGGGGCAGAAAATGATGAGGTACAGATGATGGGGCAGAAAACTATGGCGGTCTTTAAAATGAAATAGCATACTTTTATTCCTACTGAAACTTTGTTGTTTAATGTATGCCATTATTGAGGAAAAATCTATAAATACAAATTACTCCAATATAAAGATCTGAAAATGACATCCTGGCAAATTTCTGGTCATCGCACTGCTACAGCTGATCACCAAAACTTCGTATAAAGTTGCATAACACTTCTCTCCGTATACCGGCTGACCAGCGTTGAGTACCGACATTTACTACAGATAAAGACTGTTGTGTGTCCATGTAACCCCAAAGATCTTCCGGAGGATGAAGGGATCAGGTCGGCTGTGCTGTGTTCCCACTTATACTAATTAAACATTCCAGGACCCTATTTCTCAAGACTTCCACCAAAACCATAGCCCTGTAGTCCCATCACAAACAAACAAGTCATTTCAGCATTCAGTTATTTTATATAATTTTTAAAAATTATTAATTTTTTTAAATATAATTTTTAAGAATTATTAATTTTTTAAAATTTTTATTTAATATAATTTAAAATTTTTATTAATTTTATATTTTTATATATGAAATATAATTTAATATTATGACAAAATAAAAATTGCCTTTATTATTTTTCATTCATTTCATTATTTTATATAAATAAAAGTTCAAAAATTACATAAATACATAAAAACCTGAATATTTCAAGAAAGTTTTAAATTTCGTTCTGTATCTACACTCATAAAAGTGTCCTGCTTTTGATTTGCACAATCTGGGCTTGATGGACAATCTAGTCAAACGATGCCACAGGTTTTATGTTCGAACCCCGGGGGTGCCATGGATGTTTGTAGTGGTTCGTAATCCACTTTATTCCGTAGATCACAGTCTAATATGACTGTAGGGTTTAGGGATAAACATACCCCGTAAAAAATAAAAACATCTCCGGTCTCGAAATTGAGGCCTGATGGCCGATTGGCTAGCGCTCTGGAAAAGGGCCAATTGGATGGCCTTTGATACTACAGGCTTCAAGTTCGAAATCTGGAGCTTCGAATCCTAGCATTCTATTTTTTTTTTAAATTCTTTTATTTTGTAAAATTTTAATAAATGCGGCAAGACTAGTTAGAGCTGCAAACTAAACCCTGTTTCGAAATTTGCCAGTAGGCAGACGACCTTGGCCTACCATAGGGCTGTCGCGCCAATGAAGTATGACAATGAAGAATTTAAATAAATTATTTAAAATAAGAAATAAAATTTATTGAACTGATAACCACTTTGAGTATAAATTTACATAATTAAAAAAGTACATTTTTGAATGTGCATTGTATACCGGCATTGTGCATTGTGTATTCATACAAAGCGTAAGATTTATATAAAGGTACACAAAAATAAGTCTTCTTTTTTTTAAAAAAAAAAAACTTTTAATTTTGTGAAATTTTAATAAATATTAAAAAATAAACTGCATAAAGTTAATTTCAACTAAATAAATAACTTTTTTGAATGAAACAGAAAAAAATTAATTTTTTAAGAGGTGACAAGAGTTACTTTATTTGCACTTAAATTTTTAATTTGTAATATTTTACAACTTTTTCCTTAAACTACAGTTTTTAAAATGAAAATTAATTTTTTTTTTACTTGAAATAAAAACCTTTTTTCCGATATTTATATTCATTGTTAATTGGTTTTCAGCAAAAAATAAAAAATTCAAAACAATTCCTTCTTAAAAAAAAAGCAATTTTTTGTAAATTACTTTAAAAAAAATGTACGTGATCATTAACATTTTTAATAAGCAAAGTAGATTAATTTTCTTCTTATTAATCCTTCTGCGTTAAAATTTAATTGAAGCTATTCACAGTAGTAGAAATAATGAGCAAATTATTTTCGGTAACCATCTTATAAAAGCGTTTTGTTTGGATTATTATTTTGTCAATTAAAGTGAAGCGAGAAGTGTAAATAATTTCCGTCACTTTTTTTATTTAACTTTATTTTTATGATTCAAACTTTTAATTATACTTCGGGGCATTTTTTTTCACTGCAAAAAAAATGTCCAGTCAGAAAAAATTAATGGGAAGCCTTACAAGGTTGTATATCATTTTTAATTAGCATTAATAATTAGGAATATTTGAAAAAATTTCCATTAATAAGTTCATAAACTTTCATTCTTTTTTTTTTCATAAATGAAAAATTTAGGTTTTTTTATTTTATTTTACTTTTTTAAATTGTTTTATCTGTCATTTAATTTTTTAATTCGAAAACATTTTTAAAAAATAAGTTTTGAAAATATATTTTAAAAACCATTTCAAAAACATCTAAGCATTTAAACAAAATGAATTATGGTTAATAGAAGTAATAGAAAAAAGAAATAAATGAGGTTAAAATAATTCCTTAAAAAATAATTGCTAAAATTCTGTGTTGTTTTCAAACATTTATTGAATGAAGAATGGCATACAGTTCGAAATATTTCATTCGCTTTTCATAATTTGAAACATTTTTAAAAAATCAGTTTTTAAAATATATTTTTAAAACCATTTTAAAAGCATCTAAGCATTTTAAAAAAATCAATTATGATTAGCAGCAGATGTAGTAGAAGGAAGAAATAAAAGTGGTCAAAATAATTCCTTAAAAATCAATTGCTAAAATTATGTGTTGTTTTCAAGCATTTATTAAATGAAGAACTATATGTTGTTCTAAATATTTCATTCGATTTTTATAATTCAAAAACATTTTTAAGAAATCAGTTTTTAAAATATATTTTTAAAACCATTTTAAAAACATCTAAGCATTTAAACAAAAATCAATTATGATTAGCAGAAGTAGTAGAAGGAAGAAATAAAAGTGGTTAAAATAATTCCTTAAAAATCAATTGCTAAAATTCTGTGTTGTTTTCAAGCATTTATTGAATGAAGAACTATATGTTGTTCTAAATATTTCATTCGATTTTTATAATTCAAAAACATTTTTAAGAAATCAGTTTTTAAAATATATTTTTAAAACCATTTTAAAAACATCTAAGCATTTAAACAAAATCAATTATGATTAGCAGAAGTAGTAGAAGGAAGAAATAAAAGTGGTTAAAATAATTCCTTAAAAATCAATTGCTAAAATTATGTGTTGTTTTCAAGCATTTATTGAATGAAGAACTATATGTTGTTCTAAATATTTCATTCGATTTTTATAATTCAAAAACATTTTTAAGAAATCAGTTTTTAAAATATATTTTTAAAACCATTTTAAAAACATCTAAGCATTTAAACAAAATCAATTATGATTAGCAGATGTAGTAGAAGGAAGAAATAAAAGTGGTTAAAATAATTCCTTAAAAATCAATTGCTAAAATTATGTGTTGTTTTCAAGCATTTATTGAATGAAGAACTATATGTTGTTCTAAATATTTCATTCGATTTTTATAATTCAAAAACATTTTTAAGAAATCAGTTTTTTAAAATATATTTTAAAACCATTTTAAAAACATCTAAGCATTTAAACAAAATCAATTATGATTAGCAGAAGTAGTAGAAGGAAGAAATAAAAGAGGTTAAAATAATTCCTTAAAAATCAATTGCTAAAATTATGTGTTGTTTTCAAGCATTTATTAAATGAAGAACTATATGTTGTTCTAAATATTTCATTCGATTTTCATAATTCAAAAACATTTTTAAGAAATCAGTTTTTAAAATATATTTTTAAAACCATTTTAAAAGCATCTAAGCATTTAAAAAAAATCAATTATGATTAGCAGCAGATGTAGTAGAAGGAAGAAATAAAAGTGGTCAAAATAATTCCTTAAAAATCAATTGCTAAAATTATGTGTTGTTTTCAAGCATTTATTAAATGAAGAACTATATGTTGTTCTAAATATTTCATTCGATTTTTATAATTCAAAAACATTTTTAAGAAATCAGTTTTTAAAATATATTTTTAAAACCATTTTAAAAACATCTAAGCATTTAAACAAAATCAATTATGATTAGCAGAAGTAGTAGAAGGAAGAAATAAAAGTGGTTAAAATAATTCCTTAAAAATCAATTGCTAAAATTATGTGTTGTTTTCAAGCATTTATTGAATGAAGAACTATATGTTGTTCTAAATATTTCATTCGATTTTTATAATTCAAAAACATTTTTAAGAAATCAGTTTTTAAAATATATTTTTTAAAACCATTTTAAAAAACATCTAATCATTTAAACAAAATCAATTATGATTAGCAGAAGTAGTAGAAGGAAGAAATAAAAGTGGTTAAAATAATTCCTTAAAAATCAATTGCTAAAATTATGTGTTGTTTTCAAGCATTTATTGAATGAAGAATTATACGTTGTTCTAAATATTTCATTCGATTTTTATAATTCAAAAACATTTTTATAAAATCAGTTTTTAAAATATATTTTAAAAACCTCTTACTATTTAAACAAAATGAATCATGTTTAACACAGGTTGTAGAATTAATTAAAAGTGGTTAAAATAATTCCTTAAAAATAATTACTAAAGTTCTGCGTTGTTCTCAAACGTTTATTGAATGAAGAATAATGCATTGTTCTAAATATTTCATTCGATTTTTATAATTCAAAAACATTTTTATAAAATCAGTTTTTAAAATATATTTTAAAAACCTTTAAAAACATTTTTAAACAAAATCAATTATGATTAACAGAAGTAGTAGAAGGAAGAAATAAAAGAGGTTAAAATAATTCCTTAAAAATCAATTGCTAAAATTATGTGTTGTTTTCAAACGCATTTATTGAATGAAGAATATATGTTGTTCTAAATATTTCATTCGATTTTTATAATTCAAAAACATTTTTAAAAAATCAGTTTTTAAAATATATTTTAAAAACCTCTTACTATTTAAACAAAATGAATCATGTTTAACACAAGTTGTAGAATTAATTAAAAGTGGTTAAAATAATTCCTTAAAAATCAATTGCTAAAATTATGTGTTGTTTTCAAGCATTTATTGAATGAAGAATAATGCATTGTTCTAAATATTTCATTCGATTTTTATAATTCAAAAACATTTTTATAAAATCAGTTTTTAAAATATATTTTTAAAAACCATTTTAAAAACATTTTTAAACAAAATCACAGGGTTAACAGAAATAGTAGAAGGAAGAAATAAAAGAGGTTAAAATAATTCCTTAAAAACCAATTGCTAAAATTCTGTGTTGTTTTCAAGCATTTATTGAATGAAGAACTATATGTTGTTCTAAATATTTCATTCGATTTTTATAATTCAAAAACATTTTTATAAAATCAGTTTTTAAAATATATTTTAAAAACCTCTTACTATTTAAACAAAATGAATCATGTTTAACACAAGTAGTTGTAGGAAGAAAATAAAAGTGGTTAAAATAATTCCTTAAAAACCAATTGCTAAAATTCTGTGTTGTTTTCAAACGTTTATTGAATGAAGAATAATGTTGTTCTAAATATTTCATTCGATTTTTATAATTCAAAAACATTTTTAAAAATCAGTTTTTAAAATATGATTTTT
Organism: Caerostris darwini; assembly: GCA_021605075.1. NCBI lineage: Eukaryota > Metazoa > Arthropoda > Arachnida > Araneae > Araneidae > Caerostris > Caerostris darwini. The sequence continues at coordinate 200,361 of BPLQ01000599.1, read as the reverse complement.
AAAAACCATTTTAAAAGCATCTAAGCATTTAAAAAAAAAATAATTATGATTAACAGAAATGTAGTAGAAGGAAAAATAAAAGTGGTTAAAATAATTCCTTAAAAATAATTGCTAAAATTCTGTGTTGTTCTCAGGCATTTATGAATGAAGAATAATGCATTGTTCTAAATATTTCATTCGATTTTTATAATTCAAAAACATTTTTATAAAATCAGTTTTTAAAAAATATTTTAAAAACCTCTTACTATTTAAACAAAATGAATCATGTTTAACACAAGTTGTAGAATTAATTAAAAGTGGTTAAAATAATTACTAAAGTTCTGCGTTGTTCTCAAACGTTTATTGAATGAAGAATAATGCATTGTTCTAAATATTTCATTCGATTTTTATAATTCAAAAACATTTTTAAGAAATCAGTTTTTAAAATTGATTTTGTTTAAATGGTAAGAGGTTTTTAAAATAATATCAGGGTTAACAGAAATAGTAGAAGAAAGAAATGAATAAGGTTAAATTAATTGCTAAATTTTGTGTAGTTCTCAGGCATTTGATGAATGTAGAATAATACATTGTTCTAAATATTTCATTCGACTTTTATAATTCGAAAACATTTTTAAAAAATAAATGTTTGAAAAAATATTTTTAAAACATCTAAGCATTTAAACAAAATGAATCATGCTTAACACAAGTTGTAGAATTAATTAAAAATGGTTAAAATTAATTAAAAGTGGTTAAAATAATTTCTTAAAAATAATTACTAAAGTTCTGCGTTGTTCTCAAACGTTTATTGAATGAAGAATAATGCATTGTTCTAAATATTTCATTCGATTTTTATAATTCAAAAACATTTTTAAGAAATCAGTTTTTAAAATTGATTTTGTTTAAATGGTAAGAGGTTTTTAAAATAATATCAGGGTTAACAGAAATAGTAGAAGAAAGAAATGAATAAGGTTAAATTAATTGCTAAATTTTGTGTAGTTCTCAGGCATTTGATGAATGTAGAATAATACATTGTTCTAAATATTTCATTCGACTTTTATAATTCGAAAACATTTTTAAAAATAAATGTTTGAAAAAATATTTTTAAAACATCTAAGCATTTAAACAAAATGAATCATGCTTAACACAAGTTGTAGAATTAATTAAAAATGGTTAAAATTAATTAAAAGTGGTTAAAATAATTTCTTAAAAATAATTACTAAAGTTCTGCGTTGTTCTCAAATTTATTGAATGAAGAATAATACATTGTTCTAAATATTTCATTCGATTTTTATAATTCGAAAGCATTTTTATAAAATCAGTTTTGAAAATATATTTTCAAAACATCTAAGCATTTAAACAAAATCAGTCATGGTTAATAGAAATAGTAGAAAGAAGAAATAAATGAGTTTAAAATAATGCCTTAAAAAATCATTGCTAAAATTCTGTGTTGTTCTCAAACACTTATTGAATGATTATTATTTATATTTATTCATTCGAATTTTATAATTCGAAAACATTTTTAAAAAATAGTTTTTGAAAATATATTTTAAAAATCATTTTAAAAACATTTAAGCATTTAAACAAAATGAATCATGGTTAACAGAAATAGAAGGAAGAAATAAAAATGTATAAAATATTTTTTTTAAATAATTACTAAAATTCTGTGTTGTTCTCAAACATTTATTGAATGGAGAATAATACATAGTTTCTAAATATTTCATTCGATATTTATAATTCGGAAACATTTTTAAAAAGCAATACATTTACAATTCAAGTAAATTACTATTAATGGTGCTCACATTGAACGTCACTAACCTACACATACACTTGGGGAGCTTGCATTTTTTTTTTTTTTTTAAATATTCTTACATGGTTCTAAAGTTGTATTGTTTGGTTAGAAAAATCCTTTCATAAAAATTTTTCAACTAGATTATCAACAAACATTCTTTCTTTTTCAATTCCTACTATTAGCTCACACTCTCCCTATAAATATCGTGTTCAAATTTTCAATCGTTAATAAAATGCTTTTTATTCCTCCACTCAAGTTCAAACACATTTTTTTTTAACTTGTAGTGGATGACACTGGATGTTAATACAGTTTTTTCAAATATTAATTCAGAAATTAAATTTAATTTATTAATTTTAGGTTTTTTTACATTTAAGTTCATGTATCTGCCAATAGATGGCGCCAGATAAACTTTAAAAAATTAATGAAAATTATTTATAAAGGATTTTCCGCAACAGAGTGAAAAAAAGTAGGAATTGACTTTTAAAAAAAAAAAATTTATAGTACTTGTTTTTTGGACACCTTTAGCCATGATACTCTGTATATCAGAACAAGAGTTAAGTTAAAATTTTAAACCGCGAAATAAAACAACATATGTAAGCATTACACCCACAGTGCAAATAATAAAATTTCTTCTGATTGGCACCAGTTTCCATACGGTGAAATGTATGTCTTTCTCCAAACTTGTCAAGAGTCTTTGCAAGGCAAGAGCTGACATCACTGTAGAAGCGGTTAGAAATCTAGCTTCAGCTGCCACATCCAACGAGGCTTCACTTATTGAAGACGCCGACACTGTTGTGACAAAGAAGACTAAAAATGTAAAACATGTGTGGAATAAGTGCTCAATTGCTTTGTGAAGGGGTAGATTTTCCGAATCCATGAAAGCCTCCAGTAAATAGTATGCATGTAAAGAATTGAAAACGGTACAGCAAAACATCAAGAACGAAATATCCTCATCTATAGTTTCGACTTTGGTTTTTAAGCAGGAGTATTTTTGCAGTAGTACTTCGAAATCCAAGTTTCGATTCAAAGATATTATTTTCTTGAACCTCAATATTTCTTCTCTAACTTGATTGCAGGCAATAATGTAAAACATTAAAAATGTATAGATTGGTAATACAAATAAAAGCCCACTATGTGCAAGGCATATTATGGTTAAACCCTTGACATACGTGACACTGATTTCGTATCCAAGTATAAATTTGCATTTGTATGATTGAGTCACGGCACTGTATATAAAAACAGATATTTGCATTAATGTGCTAATAAAAAACCATCCATTTATCCATTTTATTGTTCCGTTTCCCTTTGTATCTTGTTCACTTAACAATGATGCAATATTCTTCAAATTCTGTATTTTAATACAGAGCAACCAACGATAGACAATAAATATTATCAACGTGAACGCATAAACAATGGTATACATTGAAGAACTACCATGCATTGAGTTTTTGAAACTGGATAGGAGAAATAACGAAGCAAAAGAGTTGACTGTAATTACAAAGCTTTTAAATATCTTCTTTAATAAAGTGTCTTTTGATTGTATTTGAATTGGAAATACCAAGCTGGTGTGGAAAAGTAAGAAAATGTGCTTGTAAATTCGTGGTATTTTCTGCGACATTGTTTTAATAGTTGTTTGAATACACATTGAAATATTTTTCAAATGAATAACTTCATGTACATGAAGTAATTTAAAAATTTTTAAGATATATAATAAATAATGCTTATTTATTTATATATTTGAAATATCATTCAGCAAACACTTAAAAAACACTTATTACAGTTAAAGTTGCCAAATATTGAAGTATATAAAACTAGAAAATTGGAGCTGTATAATAAACTATAAACAATAACATCAATAATAACTAATTAAAGCAATAAAGCTATTATTCAAAAATTATTATAAATAAATATGTTTTAATTAACAGTAAAATTTTAGTACGAATTTTTAAATAGAATAATATAGAAATATGAAACCGTTACTGATGATAAATAAAATTGACAAATATTTTTAAAAAATAATGCATCACTTGTATTTGATGATATTATTATTGATAGTTATAATTGATAATGTTATGAGTTTTGTAGTTAAACTTTATGATTTAACAAATCAGTCTTTCTGTGATGTTCAACTTAATCTACATTTCATTATATATCCAAAGTCTAATCGAAATCAATTCAATGAAATATTTATTTAAAAAAAAATTATTGATGTATGAATAAAAAATAATTTAATTCTTCGTTCAATTTCTGAAATTTTTAATTTTTACGAGAAACTAAATTAATCAGATCAGACTTAAGACTATAATTATCAGACTTAATTTCTCAATTCGGATTTAACATATATCTTTAAAAAAAGTGAAGTTTGATCAGTCTGAATCTTTTGACCAATTCCATGTGTCTTGTCAATTGGTTTTGCTGTAAAGATTATTGCAATCGAGTTAATACTTTTAGTTTATGATCGAAAAATGGATAAGCAATTGAGAATGATATCTTGAATTACAATTTTAAGGCAATCAAGTCAAGTATATCTGAATTTGTAGCGTACACTATGTATCTTCACCGGTTTTTTTCTGTAATTAGAGATTTTAGCTTTAGTTATGATCGACAAATCGATAGGCAATTGATGATGATACCTTGAATTACAAATTTAATTTATTTACCTTGAATTATAAATTTAAGGCAATCAAGTCAAGTATATCTGAATCTTTATCGAACAATATGTGTCTTCACCGTTGTTTTTGCTGTAAGTAGAAATTTTACCTTTCGAAAAATCGTAAAAAAGAAGGCAAATTGATGTTGATGCATTAAAGTGTTGATTTAATAAATAGTTATTAGCCAATTCTTCAGAATATTATGCAAGACATATTTTTAGTTATCCAAGAAATATTTAACTACCATATATATTTACCTTGAAATATATTTCACTCTCTAATTGTAAGCTTTAAATTCAAGGCATATAATGGTTAATTTCGAATCCAAGTATAAAATTGCATTTTAAGCTCTCTGATTGTAAGCTATAAATATAATTCTTAAAACTAATTCCAACTGCTTCCAAATTGTAACTCAACTTAAACCATTTGAAGCTTTGAATTATTGAAAACCTCTTTGCGTGTTTTTGTAAATAATAGGAAAAATAATATATTCATATAATATGTAGTTTGTATCAAACTATCTCCATTTAAAGCTTATAATTATATGTAAACGTTTTCGAACTAGTTACCGTCACGTAAATACCTTTTGTTAATGTTATTTGAATCGAATTAATTTCAGTTTTCAATCTTATAATGTTAAGTTCAGATAATCGATGAAAATTCTTGATTCGCATGCAAAGAGATAATAGTAGTGCGTGATGTTTATATTCATGTAATTGAAGTTTCATGAAATATATCTTGACAGTTAAATGTAGAAAATTATTGGTTCTCTTTATATTATTTCTATGCATCTGTAAATCGAATCGAAAAAGGGAACAATGATTAAGAACAATCATTTTTAAGCAGACATGCATGTTTAATAAAAAGTAAGTTATAATAATTTAAATAAAGGGCAGAACTAAATAAACACAGAATGTGCAATTCTATGGAAACGAATACTTTCTTTTTCAATACATGCTCTATTATCTCTGTTATTATTATTATCTCTCTATTATCTGTTATTTTTATCTCACATTATATTATATTGTATCATTGAAATAGTTTTTTTTTTTTAAATCCACGTACATGTTGATGTTATTGATTGATTTTTAAAACTTTTCAAAAGGGGTTGTTTATATTCTTCTTCATTGGCGAATGGTGGTCATGGAGCCTTATAGTGGACCAAGATTGTCTGCCTACTGGCTGATTTCGAGACAGGAGATGTTTTCTTTTTACGGGGAAGGGTTGTCTTATGGTGGTTCAAGGAACTATGGTCCTGGTGCCTACTGGCAGATTTCGACACAGGAGGTGCTTTCTTTTTTATGCGGTAGAGTTGTGCAAGGGTTGTCAGCCCTACGTCCAATGTTCAACAGTCCTTTTAGACTGGGACCTACGGTTTAAAGTGGATTCCGAACCACTACAAACATCCATGGCACGGCCGGGATTCGAAACCGAAACCTGTGGCATCAAGTACCAGAATTGTTTATATTAATTTCACTAAATTGCAAATGCATCTCACATTTTTTTCCTAGTTTTTATATCCAAAATGTTACTGAAATGCTTTAGACCAAATTTTTTTTCCACGGCTTTTCTCAAAAATAGCATAATTTCCCTTTCACTCACACATGTACCCATATGCTATTGACATTCCACAGATCTGATTATAACGAAAATAAACATGAAAAATAAAATTAGTATTAAGTATTTGAATTATTCCTTAAAATAATCATTTGTTCATTCTATTACAATTCATACAGTCTATGGCATTCCCTACAGATGCAAGAATTTAAAGAATTATTATAAAAAATGTACAAAATATGTACATATATGCCTTTTTTATATTTATATATAAGATAAATTAAAAATAATAGTATCAATAATATACTATATAAATGACAAAAAAATTATAAATACACGATTAAATAATGTGTTTTAATTAGTATTAAAATATTTTACATTAATTTTTGTCAAATAAGTATAGACACATAAAAGCACTGATGATAAAAATTAAATTTATGCTACAAATAATATAGTAGTCTATCAGTTGTATAGTCATGCATTTCTCTTTAACCAATTAATTTTATTTTTTATTTATTATTCCCAAATGTTTAACTAAAATTATTACTAAAAATATTTATTCATCAGCATATGAAAAACTACAGGGTAAATCAATTCTTAATGCAGTTTGAGGGAATATTGATTTTGTTAAGTAACTGAAAATGTCAGGTGCTTTTTTAATTGGAGGATATAATACTCAGCTGTAAAACAAATAAAATCTAATCAGTCTGAAAGCTTTAAAATTATTTTTGATATCACTGTAAAAATTGCTGAAAGCAAGTGTTAGTACCTTTACTTATGGAAAAACGGGGTAATCAGTTGATGTTCTCTTAAGTTATCGATTTAATAAACAGTTTAAAAAAACAATCAATGTAATTTTCAAAATGATACCCAAAAAAGTATTTAACTGGCATTCTATTGTAAAATATCACATAAAAATAGTCTTTCTAATATTTTTGTTACTCTATTGATTGTAAGCTTTAAATATCAGACGGAAATTGGTTGAATTATATTAATTGGCTTCTCCTAAGTTATCGATTTAATAAATAATTTAAAAAATCAATCAATTAAATTTTCAAAATAATACTAAAAAAGGATTTAACTGACATTCTATTGTAAAATATCACTTTAAAACAGTTTTTGAAATATTTTTTTATTCTATCGATTATATATGGGTCTTGAATATCAGACGGAAATTGACTGAAATGCATTTCATTTAAAATTTAAATTCACAATTATTTTGAATCTTGAATAATTAAATAGGTCTTTGCATATTTCTGTAAGTGATAATAAACATAATTTATTCATATCATACATATTGAATGCATTAAAAACTAAAATTTATTCATATATTAACGATAGATTTAAAATTTGGTTTTTTTAACATGCGTGCATTTTATATATGTTATTTGCATAAAAATAATTTCCTTTACATACTATAAAATATTTTCTCAATTATCAGAGATTGCCTGTAAAGTTTCAAACAGACAACCAATGTGCGTGCTAGTTTTGAAAATTTAACAAAACATGTTTTCCTGAAAGTAACCGTTAAAATTAAAGATTTCTTAAATGTTATTTCTATAAATGTACATAAAAATATGAATTATGAATAATTTGTTGTAAACATGCATAGAAAAGTTTCAAAGTCAACCAATTTTTATGTACATTGTAACAACATAAATAATGAACATTAATACAATAAATTAATAAAACGTAGTTTCTGGTTAGAAAAGTATTTTTCGTTTTTTTCATTTTAACAATCTTTTCGTTTTTAAATTCATGCATTGTTTAATTAACAGTTTTAAATAACATTTTCTGAAAATTTAAACAATATATATTACATAATGTCATGTTTTCTAGAAGAAATTATTTTTATTTCACTAAATATTAAATTGAATCCCTCGGATTTTCATCTTATTTTATAAAATGTAACAAAAAAAATTTTTTTTAATTTCTTGGAATTTTTTTTTTATAATATTGTGTAAAATTTATCTTAAACACATAAAATTACTTTAATGATATGGGCATAATACGACTTTGAAACTTGTCTGAAAAGTCAACGATAATATAACAATCACGTTTCTGATGAATAATTTAGTACTTGGAATTTTTATTGAAGTTTTGTTAAGTAGTAATGGCAACATGTCAACTTTCAGACGATTATCAAATGATGGATTATAATAATACAATCATTAATAACATCCAATGGCCAAATAAACACTCTTATGCTCAAGGATATCCGAAAAAGGATAACAAATTATTAGGAATTATATTGAACACTTATGTCGTTTTATAACTATATGTGTTTTATAATAGTTATATAACTATTTAAAAACAAAAAATAGTTATAAAACAAATCGTTTCACTCCCAAGTAACAGTTTTGCAATGTGATGCTAAGTTACGAATATAGCTTTTTTTAAGCGGCTATCAAAAACAAATAAACGTATTACTTAATTAACTACTTATTTACTACTAATACTATTAATTACTACTTAATTCTTTAGAATATTTACAAAACAATGAAATTGATATTTTTGAAGAATTACACAATTTCCTCAAAGAATCTAGTAACTTAATATTAAATTTTAAAATAAATATAATGATTATCATGTATGAGCATGATGTCCTAGTATAAAGACCAGGGTATCAATAAAAACACAGGAGTAAAATGTACAAGTGTAAGGCTTATGTAAATTGTCAACTGATCTGAAAATAATTTTGACTAAAATACTGAATGAAAGCTGTATGTGAAAACTATTGTGTAATATTGAAAATTGCTAATTCATAGCAATTTTATTGGGGATTCCTATATTGCTAAGGACACTGAAATTCGTTGATGTTTCAGCAATGTGATTTTCCCTTTTCATGAATTGCAATCTGTTTTTCAACATTGGCTTATTCTTTTGGCTATTAAGCTTGATGTTTTTTAATGGACATCCATTTTAATCTCTTTTTAAGATACACCTTTATCTTTTTATTGTTAAAATACTACTTTTCTAGTCTAGTCTTATAAGAAATGTCACTTTTGTTACAATGTTAAATCCCACTTTTTGACGTATATCGTCGTCGAAGATGCACACTACGGAAACACTTAATGAAATATGGATCTCACGATAGTGGAATATGGACCGTCAATTTCATAATCAAAGTTACGCCCGTTTTCGTTTGAATTAGTATTCGTTTCGTTTGATTAGTTTTCATTTGAATCGTTTCGTTTAATTTGTTTTCGTTTAATTGTTACCACGATGTATCCCACTTTTCGACTTAAATCGTCAAACTGTGTATTAAAACAACATAAGTTAAGATAACTTTTATCTTGTCCAGAATGAAACTTCTTCTTATGGGAACTGTAATCCAAACAGTGAAATAAATGTCATTCTTCAAGCACACAAGAAATCTTTGCAGAGTGAGAGCCGAAATCATCGTAGCAAGAATTTTGGGGGCAAGCAATTGATTTTTGCTTTTACGGCAACACTTGCTGAAGCTTCACTTATTTTAGACACCGATACTGTGGTGAATATGAGCACTACGAAAACATTTACTGGAATAGATCGTACGATAGAGGAATATGGACCGTCAATTTCATAATCAAAGATATCTCCGTTTTCATTTGAATTCGTATTCGTTTCATTTGAACTGTTACTACGATATATCCCACTTTTCGACTTAAACCGTCAAACTGTGTATTAAAACAACATAGGTTAAGATTATTCCTATCATGCCAAAAATGAAACTTCTTCTTATGGGAACTATCTTCCAGACAGTGAAATAAATATCATTGTCCACGCAGACAAGGAATCTTTGCAGAGTGAGAGCTGACATTATCGTAGGAGCTGGCAAGAATTTTGCCTTTACGGCAACACTTGCCGAAGCTTCGCTTATTTTAGAAGCCGATACTGTGGTGAAGATGAACACTACGAAAAAACTGAAAAAGAACAGAAAAACTCGTATTCTTACGAAAAATGAAAGCCCACTGGAATCGAGGGCCACAATAAGTAAGTAATACATGGACAAAGAGTTAAATAATATGCAGAAAAACATCAAGAAACATACTTCATCGTCCAGTTTCTCCGCTTTGCATTTGAGGTGCAAATAGCTCTGCAAAAGTTTTTCGTAATTAGATTTAGTTTCTGGTGACACTTTTTTCCTGAAAGCCAATATCTCTGATCTGAGCTGAGTACAAATGATGACATACAATATTTGAAAGGCATTAATGGGTGTTGTAAAAAGAATTATCAGGTTAAGGGATATATCTTGCTTACGATGGTGGAATATGGACCGCTAATTTCATAATCAAAGATATGTCCGTTTTCGTTTGAATTAGTTAAAATACTGTATATCAGTAGGAAGACTACTACAAATGTAGTCATAAATATACAGCTATATAGCCAGCGCTTCGTTCTTTTTATTTACTATGCTTTTATCTTCCAACAATTCTGTCATGTTCTTTAAGTGTTCTATTTTAAAGCAAATCAACCAGCGATAGGTTACTACTATTCCAGTCATGAAAGTATCAAGAACTTTATTTTCCACTGATAAGTTAGATATGTCTGAACCAGAAAAGAGAATAAATGTTGAACATATGTTGAAAAATATATATAAACATTTCTTTAACTTCATGTAGTTGTTGTCGTTTGGATTAGTTTGAAGAGGATGCACCAGGCTTATCTTGAAGAGCAAATATACGAAGTTGTAAAGGCGTGGTAGTTTATTCTGCTTAGGATGTTGTATTGATATAGATGTTTCTGCCATTTTCTAATAATTACAAGAAATTAAATTTATATCTAATAATATCAGAAAAGCAACGATTTTAAATTAAAACATTAGTTTGTTGTCTTACTATGTTAACCAAATTGTTACTTAAAAGATGTTCGAATTAGTTATTGTGAATAACTTCTTTTTTATTTCTCTCTGCCGTCATTTTGCTTGTGTACATAAACGTATCTATGCTTTTATTAACTAAAATTCAATTTTATTTCATGTTTCTCCAACGTCAGCAATCTCGTTCTACACGTCAAGCTTTAGTAGCTTACTAGAAAACAAACTTTGATACAGTCTTTATGCTGTGTACATAAACGTATTGATTTCTGTATCTATTCATTTATTAACTAGTTATTAGAAATCATTTGACTTTTCAAATATTGAAACGCTAATTATATTCAAAATTGCTCCGTATAAGAAACATTCTCTTTTTTTACAGTCGGTCTACTTTTACCTATAACCACGGTGTCAATTTTTGAAATCCTCACAATGCATTTGAAACTGTTTGACTATTATTTGTAGTACTTAGTAACCGTCAAAACACTTTGCCTTCATCCATGATGTTAATTTTTGGATTGTCCATAGTGTGATTGAAACTGTCATGCTATAGCTAAATTTTAATCACCATCTTTTCATTTTTCTGTAATAGACGATGCCAATTTTTGAATTACTCACAATGTGAAAAATCCATTTGGCTATATTGTTTGTTATGTTTTTGCATTTGGTCACAGTCTTTCTTTGCCTTCATTCATGAAGGAAATTTTTGAATTGTTCACGCTGTGTATTCGATTTTAGTTTGTTGTTTCTTATCACTTAGAAGCAATCTTTACACTTTGCCTTCATCCATTATGTCAATATTTGAATTATTCACAATTCGTTTGTTAAGCTCTTTATTGTTGCTTTTTTCACATTTTAAATTCACAATACTCTCTTTGTCTTTATAAATGATATCAATGTTTGAATTATTCACACTACATTAAAATGTATTTAGCTATAGTTTTCTTACACTTGATCACACTCTACTTATCTTTGCCTTCAGGCATGATGTCAATTTTTGAATTATTCACACTGCATTAAAATGTATTGGGCTGTAGTTTCTTGCAAATTGATTACGCTCTACTTACTCTGTTTGACTTCATACATAATGTCAATCTTTGAATTATTCACGCTGCATTAAAATGTATTTGGCTATAGTTTTTTTTTACACTTGATCACACTCTACTCTCTTTGCCTTCATACTTGATGTCAATTTTTGATTTATTCACAATACATTTTGGCTATAGTCTTTTTACAGTTGATAACGCTTTACTCTCTTTACCTTCATGCATGATGTCAGTTTCTGAATTATTCACAATGCATTTTGCTATAGTCTTTTTAGACTTGATCACACTCTACTTTCTTTGCCTTCATACATGTTGTCAGTTTTTGAATTATTCACAATACATTTTTGCTATAGTCTTTTTTTATAGTTGATCACGCTTTACTCTCTTTACTTTCATATATGATGCCAATTTTTGAATTATTCACACTAAGTAAGGAATTCTTTTGAATCTGATTTCGCATTGATAAATTGTTTAGAAATTCATTTCTGGTAATGGATATTAAGGTGAATAGAGAGTTCTGTACTTTTGTTTACGATATAGTTTGTCCTGGTAACTTTTAACCAAATTTTTGCCATTCGTACGATGGGTTAGACGATTTTATGCTAATGAAAATAATATTAGGTAACGTAAATTTGCATTTTTATTAAAAAATACATTTTTAAACATGTGAAATTCAGTAAATATAAGTTTCATTGCTTAACCTGCCGATGAAGAATAGATTATATTTTTTTAGACCAGTTTCCTTCATGTCTGAATCTCAAAAACCAATTTCAAAAGTAAGGAGCAGAATATATTGGAAAATATTTATTGATTATACTTTTAATCAAATGTAGTGTGGTGAATCATTTTATTAATGGAGATTGTTATAAAGAAGATGTGAATAAAATTGTATTCCAAACATCAAAGAAAAAGTTTTGGTACTTTGTAAAGTAAAAGCAATATAAATATTTGCAAGCAGTATAAATAATATCAATCATATACAAGTGTCAAAATATAAATTAATATGCTTTCTGAGAATCTTTTTGTATGTTTTTCTAAAGCTTTATGCATACATTGTCTTGAATTGATTGTATTCATCAGATCAATATTGAGTCGATTTCTTAAGAATCAGAAAATATTAATAAGATTAAATGCGTTCTAAAAATCAAAAGCATATTTTATTAATCTTTTATTTTTTCGGAAAAATTGGTCTATTTGCTGAACAAATGAATTTGTTTCTTCAACGATTGGCAACATAAAAAATACTCATCTTTTCTTCATGGAAAAATAATAACCGTTTTTATACTTAGTATGAAAATTAAATTCATAAAAATTTGAAAATCAATATTAATTATACGAGTCATTTTTTATTGAAATTTATAATACATTCTCGTGTACCATACACACGAGGCTTACAAATGTAAGTATCAAAAAATCGATAGCAAATTTTTAAAAATATCAAAGAAATGATTTATTAAAAAAACTCAAAAGTGAGAGAAAAAAAGGATTTAATAAACATCAAAGTAAGAAGCTATTAAAGTAGGATTGTTATTAACAAATTAACAAAACTTTAGAGACAGTTCAAGTTTTTGGAATGTCTGAACTTTTCTGTCTAATAGTGTTGCACTCTGCGTAAAACTAAATTCCATATCTATCTAGTACAGTAGGTCATGCCAAAATATGCCCATTAGAAATCAACAACAAAAAATAAACATATTTATCATCTTAGTGAGGAGGGTCATGTCAAAATATCCCCATTTGAAATCAGTCAGGGCAGCTAATGATGTTGCCTTTGAGGCAAAGGAACAAAAAATCAAAATCTACATATTTAAATGTTAATTAATAATAATGTATTGTTAAAAGTATATAAATAAAAATTATTATTATTTACAAATTTTCTTAAACACCTCTTGGATGGAATTTTACCTCGCCAATCTCAAAAGTGGTAACACCTATTTCAAGTAGGTACTATTATGAAAGTTCAAAACATGGCAATTTTTAAAATTTAAAATATATTTCTAAATTTATATCTCTAATTTGCACGGAAAATTATAACAACTCAAAAAACCTTAACTTGTATTTTATTTCTGAGATTTTATGTTGACTTATTAGCAGACAAAAATGTATGAAAGTATAGCTTTATCAAGCTTTGTGTTTTATTTTTTAATAACACATTCGAATAAAAGTTTTATTTTTCCTTCTCTTAAATTGAAAATGTATCTTACAAGGGCGCTCAATAATTTAAACATAAAGAAACTTTGTTCATATTACTACTTAATTCAATAGAATTAATCTATAAACAAGTACTTTTCTATTTGCTGAAAATCGAATCTTCTCAAAAATGTCATTGGCAACTCTCCAGACAGTTCGTAACATTTTTACTACAAATATGTTAAAATTAAAACTGCATTTAAACAGAATATCAACTTTACTAAAAAGCAGTTTTTTGAAAGCGAACCGATCGATTTTATTAACGATCATAAATAAATGAAATTATGCAGTAGTCGAGAAGGGAAGTAAAAACGGGTGACCTAAAAGGTAGGGGGTCTTTCTAATATTAGTCATTTTTACGAGTGATTAAATTGGCAACGTCATTTCATTTCCTTCTAAGCGATGAGGTCACGCTTTTTGGAACGGTAAAAAGAAAAATTAATAGCCGTTGCCATGGTGATGAGTAAAACCTGTCTTGTGGCTGGCTGACTTAAGGTTTGACTTTGTGCCGATGAATTTGTGCCCAAGTTTATAAAAATTTATTTTCCGTGCAGATCCAAAGAAAAATGTACATGTTTTCGAAATAAGCAATAAATTTATATGTTCACCTTTGGCGGCCTAAAGCATTATGCATTAGATTAATAAATTAGGGAAATATTGATGATTATCAAGATCAATTATTAATAATCACTAAATTTTCCGCATAGATTCAATAAAAATAGAAAAAGAAAGTAAGTTACTTTGTTTCATATATATATATGTTTAAAAAGGTAAAATTAAGTAAGTTAAATAAAGGCTTGTAATATACAGAAATTAACGATTTTAACAAGTTCATTGAAATTTAGTCATTAAAAAATTAATTTAGTTTTGAAATTTAGTTAATTTATTTAAAACTATACTATATTCGGTACTTACGTATTAACGGTACCTTGGCGACAGTTGCGCCAATAAAGAGCACACGCGCCAACCGCAGCTACAGATTTGGCGCCAATCTACACTTAAAATTTTTGTTCCAAATAATAAAATATATATGAAACACTTCATTTAAAATCAAAACGCTTTCAAAATATTTTTATTCAAAATAATAAAGATTGGCGACACTTAAAAACCGCCACGTCTGTCGCCAAGGTACCGTTATTACGTAAGTACCCTATATTCTTATTATTTAAGCATTATCCCTTATAATTATTTTCTTTTATATTATATCCACTTCTATTGCTACTTAATATTCATGTTGAAATGGTTTCTATTAACAATCGATCTTCTTTTAATCTCAGAAGTAACTTTACCTCGGTTATTAAAGTACATTAATATTGCCTACAGAAATAAAATCAATATTTTTTTTTAATTTTTCAAAAATTCTGAAGTTTGTTACTCATAAAAAATATTGATATTTTTGGGGGGAATGAAATTTTTCGTGTCCTTGGCCACTTTCGATTTTTGGACATTTTTACTGAGTTTTGTAATTTTTTAAAAATTTCCGTTATTTGCTCTTTTTTTTTTCTCAAGCTTTTTTTGTGTATATAATATTTCTTTATAAAATAATTGATAACTCTTTACAAAATAATTATTAAATAATTTAGTAAAAAAATAAATTCAGTAGAAAAATATTAATAAAAATTTTTTTAAAATATCGTCTGATGAAAGCAAAGACAATTTTATTTCGGAATAAAAATGAGATATTTCAAGAAATAAAAATCGTTTGGAATAATTTTTATTCTTTAAGATATGCTGTTATGCGTTTTGTTCTTACACTAAATTCTAAATTCTAATTTTTATTCTAAATTTTATCTTACAGTAAATTCTAAATTTTATTCTACATTTTTTTTTATATCATTTTTTTTATTTATTTTATTTATTTTATTTTTATTATTATTATTTTTTTTATTTATTTTATCTTACAGTAAATTCTAAATTTTATTCTACATTTTTTTATTATAATTTTTTTTATTTATTAAAGTACATTATTACCTACAGAAATAAAATCAATATTTTTTTGGGGGGGAATGGAATTTGTTTACGCAATCCATATTTTTTTAAAATCCTTCTTTTGTACCAGATATGAAATTCCATCCAATGCACATTATGAATAAAAATTAATTAAAAATGCAATTTAAATAAAACATGACTTCGAAAATAATCTGTGTATTAAAAAAAATCCAATTAATAGCTAAGTTTTAATTTACATATTTCCTATGTGGGACTTTATGAGGATCCTATTAATCAAATAGAAAAAATTTTAATGTGTAATATAAATAATATATTTTATAGTTACTTATGTAGTTTCAAGATACATTTTTATGCGGATATTTTACATGGTTATTGAATACAATTTTTTACCGCAAAAAGTAGGTTTATTTTGAAACTTCTCAATCGGTTTATTTTAAATTTCTTTCAATTATTATTTTAATTTAAATGAAATACTTATGAAATTTAAATAAATTATTTTAATTTAATTTTGTTAATTTTTGAATAATGCACTTCTAAAAGCTGTTTAGATATTATAATTTTTAATTTTTTTTTTTTTTTATTAAAAAATTTTATCTTTGGCATCTATATATTTTCATAAAATAGAAATAGAGTAAACAATTTTATTTTTATTTAGATATATTTGGTATTATATTTTATTGTAGTTTTTGAAATATTGTTGCTTTACGTTACTGTTATATTTACAAATATTTTACATTATAATAATATGACATGAAATATTTTGTATTTATAATGTATAATTAATATGTATTTACATAAAAATGCAATATATTGGAATATAGATATGATTTACAATATGTCTATAAATTATTTTAAATACATGAAATAGCCGATTAACAAATATTTATTCATAAGGATTAACATTAATTAAATACAGTTCCAATTTCTCTTTATTGGTTCTATTTGTAAGCTGTAAGTTTCTATTTGTATCTGTAATTTTAACTATTAAATATATTTTTTTTTATTTTCAATTACCAATATTTGTTAAATTTATCAATGGAATTTTATTTCATTCGTTGCAATTATAAATTTTTCATTCTAAATCTTCTATGAGCTAGATTTTCAAGACACTATATCACTCTCATATACAGCTAAATCTACATTTTTTCAAAGAGCGTGTAGAATTTATATTCTTCAAAGCGTTATAATTGTAAAGTTTCACTTACAACTTTAAATCAGAAATAAAAGTCTAAAATTAGAACTGAAAATCATTAATTAAAATAAACTATGTACTGTTTTTGATAAAATCGTAAAATAGGGGCCATTGGGATTTGATGTTAAAAATTATTTTAGCCAAGTAACGAGGTATGATTGTAATTAAAGTGAATTGTAAAAGGTACAAGAAAATTTGGCGACTTATTATTCAGTTGGCGAAACAAAACAATCCCAAGGCGATTTGGCTGTGCTTTTAATCATATTGCAATTTAAAATCATTTAAAAGTAGAAATTTAAAAAAAATGCGCAATGTTTCCTAGTTAGGGGTTTTGATAACATATGATGAACTTTATTCTAAAACAAAGATTTGTTTCTAAATATGAATAATTATAGCAGAAAGATAAGATACATGATTTTTATTTTACAAAAAGTATAATTTCTAAATATTTACTCATTAAAATATATCATTTAAATTAAATACAAACTTTATTTTGTATTGTGAATTTTTTAAATATTTTTTTTTCATTTAAAACCAACATTAAATTCAATTGCTAAGTTAAAAAATCAACAAAAATGTTAGTTTACTTTAATTTTTTATGAAATATTAAAATATATTCAGCTTTTTACGAAAAAGAAAAAAAGTCTTAGTATCTCTACATTTGAATGATACTCCATACCGCCAATATATGCATCTTTAGAAGTGCATC